>JASCZI010090623.1:292735-315794 GCA_036250425.1 Stylosanthes scabra | reverse complement strand
GTTCTGCATCTTCATGAAGATAATGAAGTGCTGTGGCCACACCTAAAGCTATCTTATACCTTGCATCCCAAGGCAAAGCTCTTCTATTCCCAAAGAGATGACTGTCCAGGCTTCCGTTAGGCATGTACTCGAAAACCAGGAAGAACTCTCGTTTGTTGTGGCAGCACCACCCTATGAATCGCACCAAATTTCTATGCATAAGGCGGCTTATTATCTTCACCTCATTGATGAACATTTTCTCACCTCCTTGAATATCAATGGAAATCTTCTTCACTGCGACCACACAGCCTAGGTGACTTAGAAAACCTTTGTAAACTTGACTAGATCCTCCACTTCCAAGCCTTGTATCATCTGAGAAATCATTGGTGGCTAGAACTAATTCTTTGTACTTGAATTTTCTGGGTATTGATGCTTTCTCCAAGTCACTGGTGACCAATACTGTGTGTCTGTGGTTGCCATCATCATGCTGGAGCTTGGGAATTCTTTTCTTGATGATTGTGAATGAACAAGAAACACATACCATAATCACCAATACAATTACTGAGCAAGTCAGTGCAACGATTTCTATGACCCTTTTTTGCCTCTTCTTTCTGTTTACCCCAGAACCGGTGGAATCCAGAGTCGAGTTGAATTCCCAAGAATGAATATTATGTTGTGAGGTCGAGCCGCCGGTTCCAGCTGAGAATCCAGCTATCACATACTCCGGTAGGATTTCAGAGAGGTCAGTCTCACAAGACAGAGTATGGGTGATAGTTTCATTGAAAGACCAAGACACAACAAGGCTCTTGGTTGAAGAATTATAGGTAATTAAAGCATGGCCTTGTTTCCCATTGTTTTCTTCAATATCAAACTTAGTATAATTGACTGATATGAGGGAATTTTTGTTGATCCCAACATGTTGCTCTAGATCTAGTGGATCATACTCATCATTTTGGAATGTGTCAAATTCCACCATAAAAATCTGATTTTGGGGTATCCCATAAAGTGTGGAACTGTTGAATAGTCCAAAATTGCCACCAGCTGAGTTGGGTGGAATTGTGAAACTCATAGGAGCCATGTGGAAGACAAAGCCATCAGCAAGCACATTACTACCATTGGATTCAGATCCTTCAATGGTGAATGTAAAAGATGTTGTGAAGTCTGTGACAACCTTGGTGGATGAATCCCAAAGGTGCAATGGCTGGCTGTAAATGGCTCGTCCGACTCGATAGTAGTCATGTGTGTTGAGTTCTATGGAGCCATTGAAGACTTTGGCATCTCCTTCATATGCCATATGTTTGCTTGCACTTTCAACATCACTGAAATTTATTATATTGAAATGTAATGGTTTAACATTTGAAGGGAAATTGGTAAGAACAAGAAGAAGAAGAAGCAGAGAAGAAACCATTTAACAGCTAATAATGTTGAAGAGTAGAAACAAGTTGTGGCTAACATGGCTTATAAGAACTTGAAAACATGGTGGCTTATCATTGATGTACATTGTAATCATCACAAGATGAAATTAAAGCCAAAGATTAAAACCATGAAGGTGGAGTGGTGGAGACAATACCTTCTTTTGTTTTTTTTTTTGGACAGTGACACAATACTTTTTCAAACATGGGGAAATGCTGACCGATAAAAATAAAGCTTGATTGAATTATATAATAAAGTTATAAGCAACCAACAAACTTATGGGATTGGCCTTAGGTTGTTTCCCTATTATAGAAATTCTCATCCTTTTAGTTTGGCACATTATTCTGCATAAGTAACCAAAGCACCACCTTAGTTTGTTTTCCAATGTTGTCTTCAATAAAAAACATATATAAAAAAAGGAAAATCTTCAAGTATATATATATATCGGTAAAACTATAATCTGTAAGTACAATGTTAAGGAACTAATGTTAGGAAGTCATTAAGGAGTCAATAATCTAGTTATCATCCAAAAATTTATATGAGTTATCATCCATAACTCATATATTCAATATTAAGTTATCATCCAAAATTTATATAAATTATCATCCGTAATATCCGTAATATGTGTTGGCTTCTTATTGGTCATAATGTGTTAGTTCTATAATTTTTTCAATATGTAATAATTGATTTTGATTTATATATATATATTTTAATTAAAATCAACGATTACAAATTATATCGGTGTATTTGAAAATTTTCTTATAAAAAAAAAAAGCAAAGTAAACATCCAAAAAATTCGAACTCAAATAAAAGAATTTAAGTTTGATGTCTAAAATATGGATTATGATTAGAATTTAGAATTTGAAGTTTAGAATTTAGAGTATAATTTATGATTTTAGATTTATGATCTAGAATTTAGGATAGGGTATAAAATTTAGAGTGATAAGTGGTGGATGATTGCCGTTTGTTGCCAAGTAGTGGAGGTTGCTGGAAAAAATGGATCACCGTCGAGAAAAGGTAAGTGGCTTTTGGTGATATACGAAATTGTGGCGGTCGAGGTAAGTGGTTTGTGTTAGTATATTAAATTTTTTTGGTATTGAGAGTAAAAGGTAAGAAAAATTGTGAAAGAGTAGTTATGGGATAAATATGAATAAGTATCAAATGTTTTCTTTTTTTAATTGTTGGCTTTACCTGGCTTTATAAATATTCGGACATTCAATAAAAAGTAAGGGGTAATTTGGATTTATCGAATCTAAGATATCCTCTTAAAAAATTTCAAAATATCATGTTACCCAAAAAAAATCAAATGTCATGTACACGTGATATTGTGATGAGGAAATGGCAAAACCAAAATCAAATACACTATTTAATAAGTAATTAAGGGAACTTACAAAAAAAAATTATTTGCATATATTATTGATGGTTTAATAATATGAAATTTATGACGGTGTTCCTTTAATTTTTATTTCCTCCATTTCATTTTAATCGCTCAATTTCACTCCAACATATTAATACGATAAACTACTAATTTTTTTTAATCTTTCCTCAATTTCTATTAATATTTTTAATATTAAATATATATAACTAATATTAATATATACAAAGATATTACTTATATCCTATATGGCTATAGCCTATATCCTCGAGTTAAAATTCAATTTGCCCCTGAAATTTCAATCGTAAGTCAAATTGGCTCCTGAAATTTAGAATTACTCAAATTTCACCCCGAAATTTTGAATCGTAGCTCAAATTCACCCCTGAACTAATATCCGTTAACGGCACGCTGACGTGTAACGTTTTCTGACACAGTGGCACATAGAAAACGTCGTCGTTTGTAAGATTGATGTGCAAAAAGCCAAAACTACGCCGTATGACCTGCAATCACTAACTCTCTTTTCACTTCACCCCTTTCACAGAGACAAAACACAGAGACCCCCTTCACCTCTTCTTCTTCCTTTGGCGTTGTCGGACTGTCTGAGTACTTCTTGTACTCATCAGCACCGTCGGGTCAACTCGTTCTGTAGTTGATGAAGTCTTGTCGGCAGGAAACCTAATTTCAGGAAGCAGAATTTAGGGAGGCGTGTGGAGAGTGTAGTTCTGCCTTCGGAGCCGACGAGTTTTGAGAATGTGGCTGTGTCCACGACGGTTAATGGGGACGCCTTGGAGATAAGGAAGTTTGACTTAAGGAGGTTGTTGTGGATCTCCTTCTCCCAATACCGAAGCAGAGAGGCCTTTGGTGTGAATGGGTTGGCACAATTCCTATTCTTGCGCAAAATGTTATTTCAAAAGCATATCATTTTGGTTCAATTGAAAGAGAAACTGCATTTACAACGTTGGTATAGTACTTACAATAACTGCACTTTACCATCAACACAATAAACACCAAACCACTTGCAAGGATCACAATCATTTGGATTTCAATTTGCCAAAGCAAAATAAGGATCATAAGTTATTCGTTCTTGCTCAGAACTCCAAAAAAGCTATTCCTGCAATTTTGCATTGTAAATGGAAACATGCTTCAATATATAATAAGAAGAGGATTAGGATAAAGAGCCTCATCAAATTGAGGTTTTCATTTTAATTTGGTTATTTCTTTTGTGGGTTATTTCGGTTTTTATTTTCTCTTTTCTTCTTTTTTTGATAATTTTTTCTTTTTTTTTTCTCTTTTCCTTTTGGTGGTTACTTAGAGTTTATGAGAATGTTAGAAGGGAGAAGGAAGAACTTGTTGGGTGTTTTGCTGGAGATGATGAACTGAAGAACATAGTTATGGAGAAAAGAATATTGAAGAAAAGGGGCCACAATGAGTGATTTAATAAATTTGCCATCTCACATAACTGACACCATGTTAGAAATTATAACATGTCAGCTTGTCGTTAATGGAGAATAGTTCAGGTCAATATGAGTTACGATTCAAAATTTCGGGATAAAATTTGATTAACTCCAAATTTCAAGGATCAATTTGATTTACGATTGAAATTTTAGGGGCCAAATTAAATTTTAACTCCTATATCCTCACTAATAAATAAATAAATTGGAAAATCCTGGTTTTGTTAGTGGAAAGTGGTTGCAAATTTGCAATAGATATGGATGGCAGAACCCAATGACTGTGTTCCTTAGCTGGCCCTTGAATAATGATATTATGAGGGTACCGACAAAAAACACCCAGGATTTCTTTTCAGGTTAGTGGTTGTTGTATTACTATTTAGGAGCCCATGGATTCAATTTACAAGAGGCCAGAATTGATAGAGGTTTTTCATGTCAACATCTCAGTTCGCCAATGCTTTCAGAAATGAATCTGACTCTGCGGTGTTTGACTTGTTAGAATCATTCAATTCAGTCTCCTCTAACGGGTATACTTTCTTTAATGACACTACTAAGTTAATAATTCTTCTGTCACAAATCATGAACATAGGGACACACAAATAACAGATTTGTGAAGTAAGCCCCCGGATTTTCTCATGAGTTCAATATGATTCATTTTAATAATAGTTGGTGGCTGGGGCTAGACTAGAATACTAGTAATGATTTTAGTGTGGGGTCATCAAATAGTATACTTTATATAAAGCCTTTTGCAACTTGGAATAGAATGCTATACAAAATTATGTAGTTATCTATTCAATGATTTGTCAAGTTGTCAAATTGTGTCACATAAATTAATCAAGATACAGGGGAATAATGTGAGCAGTTCCATAACGCACACATAGACTCAAGTATACATCAGGCAATGCTAGTCAAAGAAATTGAATTCAATTTCTGACACCATAAAAACAAAAACAAAAAATGAATGGAATTGCTACCATCTACAAAACCTTCTCCACACGCTTCATTATTTTGAGTTAAAATGCAGGAGAATTTCATCATAAATACGAGGATAAATTATTCTTTCTGTGCTTAATATTTTTTATTTTTTAAAAATATTCATAACATTTTTAATTTATATTAAAAATTACTCTTGAAGCTTGACTCCATTTAAAATATTAAAAATAAAATTAAAAATCTTTAAAAATAATTTTGATACAAATCGAAAACATGGTGAATAAAAACATATTTTAGTGATTTGTAACTAACTGTGGGCTGGTTACCGTCCACCGTAAACAAGACTAGTAGTAATGGCCGGCGGCGATTCGCCGGAGCAATGTGGTTGTTGCACGGTGTCTGAACGTTGTGGAAGAACAATATTATGATGCATATCTTTAGGAAGGTCTGGTAATGGAGCCTCAAGCTGAAGAACCTTAATAACTTGTGCTGCCTTTGGCCTTTCTTTAACATCAGGGTGTGTACACCATAACCCAACAGTAAGCAAACTCATCATTTCATTCACATTAAAGTCCTTACTCAACCTCTCATCAGCACCTTCCATAACATTCCCATCAACATAAAGCTGCCATATCCAACTTGTTATTGGCACATGAAACTCTCCATCCCTAAAAGTCCTTCTCCCACTTGCAATCTCCAATGCCACAACTCCAAAGCTATACATATCTGACTCCTTACTTGCCCTCCCTCCATTGATGTATTCAGGAGCTAGGTACCCATAGGTTCCTACAACCCCTGTCCTCTGAGTCCTTAACCTTGGATCCACCAATTTCGCCATGCCGAAATCACCAAGCTTAGTGCTAAAATCATTGTCTAACAACACATTAGCTGACTTAATATCTCTATGAAGAACACATTGCTCTGCATCTTCATGGAGATAATGAAGTGCCCTTGCCACTCCTATGGCAGCTTTGTACCTCAAATTCCATGGCAGACTCTTCTTGTTACCGAAAAGGTGACTGTCAAGGCTTCCGTTCGGCATGTACTCGAAAACAAGCAGCAATTCTCCTTCCTCATGGCACCAACCTATGAATTGGACCAAGTTCTTGTGAATCAAACGGCTTATGATCCTTATCTCGTTGTTGAAAACTCTCTCCGAGTTTTCGAAGTCGGCGAAGATCCTCTTCACGGCTACAACTCTGCCTAGATAGCTCAAGACGCCTTTGTAGACTTCTCCTGACCCTCCTTGTCCGAGCCTCTTGTCATCTGCGAAACCGTCGGTGGCCGCAACCAACTCTTTGTAGTCGAATCTCCTTGGGAAAGTTGCTCTGTCGAGATCAAACTCGACAGAGCACTGTCCAGAGTAGTATTCGCCACCGCCTTCGACATTAGTCCTCTTTCTCCTCTTCTTGATGATCAAGCAACCAATAATAACCGCCACAGTCAATAAAACAATTGTAACCACTACAGGGACAACCACCACAACTAAGTTCAGCTTCTTGTTTTGAACCTTCCCCATTTCCCCACCCAAAGTTGAATGAAACTCCCAAGAATAGATAACGTTTCGCTCCGTGGATAACCCGGTCGAGGACGAAAACCCGAAATTCACCCACTCTGGAAGAGCTTGCATGAGGTCTATGTTGTAAGACAAAGAATTCGAAGAAGAACTATTCGAGGTGGAAGCAGTCGCAGTTTTTCTGCTGCGACTGCTTCCACTAAACGACCAGGACACTGCGAGTGTCTTGGTCGGACCATCGTAAGAAATCAAAGCGAAACACTTCACACCAAGGTTGTTGTCAATATCAAACCTAGTAGTAGCAAGTGAAGTTAGAGAGTTATCATCAATCCCCACATGCTGAAATGGTGGATCAATTGAGCCAATAAATGTGTCAAACTCAACCGCCACAACATGATTTTGTGGTTGGTTGTTGAGGTTGGTTGTTGCATTGAATAGAGCAAAAGTTCCACCAGCTGAATTTGGTGGGATTTGGTAGTGAAGAGGTGCTAAATAGAACACAAAACCATCGCCGATCTTCGTGTCGTTGACTGCATCAATGGTGAATGTGAAGCTTGTGGAGAAGCTTGTGAGAGCTTTGGTGGCTGAATCCCAAAGGTGAAGGGGTTGGCCGTAGATGGCACGGCCAACCCTGAAGTCATAGATGACTTTGTTGAGGTCGATGGATCCATTGCTGGATCTTGCATCACCTTCATATGCCATTTGGGCTGCACTAGCAGGGTCATCAAAGTTGGTTATGTTGAAGGATAATGGTTGAACGAGAATTGGAAGGGAAGAGATGCTGATTAGAAGAAGAAGAAGATGCAGAATGGAAAGAACATGATTGTTGAAGAAGTGAGAACAAGTTAGAGAAGCCATTGAAGTTGAAATTTTAGAAGCAGCTGTAGCCATCATTCGTGTATGTTATATCACATAATCGAAGTTGTTAGAGCCAGCTTGGATTTTGTCTACTATTTTATATATCCAAGTAGGTAATGAAATCAATTTTGCTAAGTAGATAAAAGGAAAACATTTAAATGGTTTTATTTTTAGTACACTCTCTCCTACAAGAAGTTTTTTGAGTTTGCCTAAGACTGTATTATTATTATTTTTTTTTATAACAATGTTACGAAATTAATATTAGGAGTTTTTAAAAAGTCAATAATTAAATTTTCATTTAAAAGTAAAAAAAATTTTATTATCTGAAATTAAAAAATATTATCATTTAAACAGAATAAAAATAATCATTTATATAAAATATGAATTATCATCCATAACTTATCTACCATCACCATTAAATATTTATAATAATGTTTGTATATATACCTCAAATATTTATTACCACTTGATTATTAATGTAATATTTATTAACTTTCTCAACTTTCATCCGTTGCACTTTTCATAAATTGGAATTTTATATTATTAATAAGGTTACTTCTTTAATCTTTATACCTATAGTCATGATATAGAAAGATATAGATCAGATGTTAGGCGCTTTGAATTGCCTGTTAGGCGCATGGATCTATAGCGTATGCTTAATTGGACTACTTGACCAATTGATAAGCTTGCCTTTTTGTGCTTACTGTGCTTTTCTATAGAGTATAATAAACTTTTTTATTTTTTAAAAATATATTTTCATGTATTATCTATATTTACTTCTGTTTTCAAAGACTCAGAGGATAATTAGAAAAAACACATGTTATTACTTCTAATATACTTAATTATTCTAATAATTATTTTAAAAATATAGAGTTAATCACAAAAACTATATATAAAATCTTTAAAAAATGACAAAATGATAATCAATTTTGCTAACGATAAAAATATCCAAAATTAAATATTTTTGTCACTTTTTAAATAATTAATAAACATTTTGTTGGTAAAAAAATTTGAAATTATTTTGTCGAATTTTAAAAATTTCACGAATAATATCGATGATTAATCCAAAAATGTAAGATAAAATAATAAAGCATTATGTAAGATGGCTGAAGGTCAAAGTTCATGAAATAAACTACTATAAACATACAATTAGGGAAGAATTGACCTTTTTTAAAATATATATGTCACACGTTTTAAAACACATCTCAATTAATATATGTATCATTATGCCACCTACTAGTGTGTCATAAGAATTTCGTTCAACAAAGTGTTATGAGAAATGGACCAGGGTCGGATCACTACTCAAGTCAAAAGAAACAAAAGTCATTTTATTTGGATTTAGTATTTGTTTATAATTTGATGTTGAAATTATTATTAAGGATAATTGAAATATTTTTAAAACCCACTCCTAACCAACTACAAGCTTATATAATCAAGCAATTTCATCAACCAAGTCCAATCAAACATTCGTAACTCACTGTCATCAACAGTGCGTGAAAAATACGTGTACTTCCTCTTTTTCATTTCTGCAACTCCTCCTTCCCCTCCTCATCTTTCTCCTCCTGCGTCGCCATTATCGCCGCTTTTGTAATAGTCATCGTTGTCATCGTCATCATCGTCGTTGTTGTCCATGCTGCCATGGCCACCATCGTAATCTTTTTCTTCCTCATCTTCCGCTTTATCCTCCTCTTCTTCTTCTTCTTCCTCCTCCTCCTCCTTTGTTATGTTATTACTGCTATTGTTGATGATCTTTCTCTTCTTCTTCTTGAACAAAACCGAATTTTCATACAAAAACATGAATATATTTGCATATAAAACAAAACCGGATTCTAAAAAAACCAAGTGAATTTTCATAAAAAACATAACCAAATTTTCAAGAAAAAACGGATTTTCATGAAAAACATAACCGAATTTCGAAAAAAAAAACGAAGTGGATTTTCAGTAAAAAATAAAATCGAATTTTTATTAAAAATAAAAACGAATTTTCATTAAAAACAGAACCGGATTTTCAAAAAAATCAACAGCATGAACGCCTAGGTGTCCATCTTGGCGCTTAGGCGACTAAAAAGAAAACCGGATTTTATAAAGAAAAGAAGTGAATTTAGTTGAAAAACATAACCGAATTTCTTCTCCTCCTCATCATCACCATCATCATCATCATTTTCTTCTTCTTATTATTCTACTGGTTCTCCTTCTCATTCCCCTTCCCTTTCTCCTCATTCTCCTCCTTCTTCTTCTTTGTTGTTGCATCGTTGATGTCGTTGCTACAGCCGTCGTGTCGTTGCTGCTATCGTCATTGGAAGAAGCAGCTGAAAGAAGGATAAGAAGAATGATGAGACAAAGAAAAAAATGAGGAAGAAAGAAAGGTGCGGTTGCAGCAGAAAACGAAAAATTCATTTTTGTTAGCGTGTGAGGAAAATAGCTTGGTTTGAAGTTGGTTGGTTAAAATATTTGGTGGTGTAGAATTATTAAAAATCTACAGCATACTTCCTACCTCCACACACGCATATTTTGGCACCCTTGCTAATTATACCAATACTAATGAGATTTATATCAAGTCCAAAAAAAAAAAAAAGGAGATTTATATGTCAGTCTTGTAGTTAAGCGCCTAAGAGGCATGCCACAAAGTCTAAGGAGTTGAATCAGCATTGTGTGCAAAGTTATTAATTTGTTGTTTTTTATTCGATTTAGTAGTATGTTCACTGCAAGAAACCTTTGTTTAGTGGCGGTTTTAAACTGCCGACATAAGGGTCCAAATTCCTCCCACATGCATGTCTTTCACCAAGTCAATCCAATCCAACATTCGATACATATAACACTATACTAATTATTTATATGAAAGTCTCTATAATATTCATATTGTGCATTATTTTGAATGATGTAAATTAAATTATTGATATTTTTATTAAGAGGTATAATTAATTTATGGTTTATATTTTATTTATTATTTATAAAAAAAATTTGTTAATTCTAAAAATTAAAGTCAATACTTTTTAATTAATTAGATTTGCGTGATGTGAAATATTATTTTTATTACTTTTATTAATTCTTTAATTTTAAATATTATGTTGCATGCACTTGTGTAATATATTTTTTGCATGATTATAGAATTTGTTAAAAATTATAGTAAAAACTTATTTTTATTAATTTTTTAAATAAAAAATTAATTATAAAGTGTCTTAAAATAACTAATCATGTTAATAGAAAATATATTATTAATGTAAATATATATTATGAAAATTATAAATTAGACACTTAAACAAATAAAGTTATTAGAAAATAATAGCCATAAAAGAATACGTTTAGCGGCGGTTTTTGCAAAAACTGCAAAACCGCCACTAAAAATACCGTACAAAATTCTGATAATTCTTGTTTATTTAGCGGCGATTTTTAACCCCATGTAAACATCCATTTAGCGGCGGTTATAGAAAAACCACCGCTAAACCCCAGACAAGTTAAAACCAACGTATCGCTGCTAAATACAATTATTTACCGACCATTCTCGAAAACCGCCGCATGAACCGCCTCAAAACTGCAATTAGCGGCCGCTAAACAACCGCCGGGAACAAACAAAAATCTTGTAGTACCGAAGTAAGGAGATTCGCCGTGAAGTTTTATTTTAACCCTATAAATTCATATTCCCCTATTACAAGATTATACTAACCTGTTTCTCATCCAGAACAAAGTTACCCCAATTTTATAGAGTTAGGGGATATTATAAGTGTATATTAAAAAGAAATTGAATTGAATTAGATATATTTTTTATTAGTGTATTATTTAATCTAATCTGATTCAAGTCGACAACTTTTATATTAAAATGAATAAAATATGCGTATATAAGATTTTTATTTTTTTTAAAAAAGAAAAGAAAAACATATTGTTAGCAGATATATATTAGGAGAGTATATTAAAAAAAGAAATTGAATTTTATCACAAAAAACATTTATTTTTTATTTCTGTATTTGATCTGATCCGATTCAAGTCGATAACATTTATATGTGTGTTTAATTTTAAAAAAATAAAAAAAAAACATATTGATCTTATGAAGTGTCTTATATCTTAAAGTTACCCTATTTTATAGAGTTATTAGTAGGTATTAGGAGTGTATATTAAAAAAGAAAATTGAATTGGATTAGATTAGATTTTTATTTACTCCTGTATTCTATCTAATTTTATCCAAGTCGAAAAGTTTTAGCTAGATTAATTAAATGGATAAAATACGTGGATATAAGATATTAATTTTTTAAAAAATCGAGTCTTATGTCTTAAAGTTACCCTATTTTATAGTTATTAGTAGGTATTAGGAGTGTATATTAAAAAAGAAAATTGAATTGGATTAGATTAGATTTTTTTTTTACTCCTGTAATCTATCTAATTTTATCCAAGTCGAAAAGTTTTAGCTAGATTAAAATGGATAAAATACGTGGATATAAGATATTAATTTTTTTAAAAAAATAAATAAATAAAATATTAGTTTTATGAATTATTGTGTCTTACGTCTTAGAGTTAGTTACCCCATTTTATAGAGTTAATAGATATTACGAGTGTATATTAAAAAAAATTAAATTGTATTAAATATACATTTTTATTACTATATTATTTGATCTAATTCGATCCAAGTCGACAATTTTTATATTAAAACAAATAAAATATGCGGATATAAGACATTTGATTTTTTTTAATAAAAAAAACTATTGGTTTTATGAATTGTGTTTTTTATCTAAAAGTTACCTTTATTTTATAGAGTTACAGGATATTAGGAGAGTATACTAAAAAAGGAAACTGAATCTGATTAGATATAATTTTTTATTCCTGTATTTGATCTAATCGGATTCAATGCAATGCAAGTTGATAATCTTTAGATTAAAATGGATAGAATATGCAAATATATATACGATGTTTTCGTAAAAATAATTATCTACCGACATCTTCACATGAAAATAATTACAAAGGAAAACAATTGTACGTAAATTTCCACCTTCTTATATTTGTGCAATCATGCCCTAACACAACTTTTTACTTTCACTTTCACTTGCTAATGACCATTGATATTTGTTCTAATGTCCTTTATAATTTACAAATATCTTGTGATATTAGAGTTTAATTTTGATGTACTGATGATGTAAAGAGTTTTACACAGTCATTCAATCAGATTAATGTATTTATAAGATTTTATAAATAATATGTTTAAAAATTAATTACTTTTGATGATATGATAATATCTAATTAGATGTATATGTAAAATTCTTTTATACTGACTTTGTATGAAAATTAAATTTTATTTATTATTAACTAAAAAGTAAAATTTGTATTAGATGAATTCAACATCTCATATTTAATCTTTTAAATATTCTTTTAAGAAATCGATGACAATAGTAAGCTAATTAATTAAGGTGGTACGCCAACGGTAGAAATTGTCATAAATTATTAATTATGAAGATAGGTTCGTATATTAACTTAGATCGTTATTGATTAATATTTTGTTAACGACAAGATACTATATACGCATTATTATTGGTGGTTTCTAATTCTGTGTTAGAGATATGGATGAGAATGGGCCGAATCGAGTCGAGTTTTGGCTTAGACGAGCTTGGCCCATATTAGAAATATGTGGTTCAAGCCTAGACCTGTTATTATTTGTAGATTTTTTTTTTCTCGAACCAGGCCTGTTTAAAAGCTCATTAAGTCAACGAGCCTATATTAAAAAAGCTTCCTATAAAAATTATAAATAAAAATAATTTCCACTAAAAATATTTTAGAATTTATAATTCAATGTAAATTATAATTCAATAATATAGCAATCTTTCATCACATATAATATCATATAACTATATTTACTATCAATTTGTAGTCCAAAAAAAATATAAACAATTTTTTCATACTATAAAAATAGACAGCTAGACGCTACAACCACTAATATCAAATCTTTAAATGTATCTCCTCTTATTTAAACACCTTCAAAACAAGAAAATAACTAAGAATAATTTAAAATAACAAAAAATAATTTATTTAAATTTGGCGGGCCGCCCAACGAGCTTTATAGGCTTTTTTTTAAAGCCTATAGCTGGCTTGTTTAATACAAGGCCTTACAAAAAGCCTAAGCCTGACTCGTTTAATAAAACAAGCCGAACCTGAGACGAGCCGAGCCACGAGCCCCCGTCGAGTAGCCCGACCCATTTCCATCCTAGTTAGAGGGAAAAGTTTTGTGGGGATAATTTTATAATAATGACTTTTATTTTTTGTTTATTAATTCTTATCTAATTTAATATAAAATATTAGATGTTATATATATAATAATTATATTATGATAATTTTCATATATATTTTTTAGCTTTTAGATGCGATATAATCTTATATGACAATTTTCATAACGAATAGCATGCATATATATATAAGAAGTAAATATGATTTTTTTTTTTTACCACCTACTATTTTTCTAATTATGCTCATTGGCAATCTATTGATCCCCTAATATTTGTTTCATAACATTATTCATAAAATTAATTAATATTTCAAATTTAATGTATAAAAAAAAAACTAGAAAGCCAACGTATGATGGCCACTAGAGAGCCAATATGAGTTACGGATGACAACTCATATAAATTTTGGATGATAATCAATAGGAAGTCGTTATCATCCATAATATATGTTTACTCCCTATTAATTATAAAGAATTTGTTACTAATCTTTTTCATTTAAAAAGAAAGAAAAATTATATATTTTTTAAAAAAGTTAGTTTTATTCTCGACGAAGGGAGTTCGTTATATTTATAACTTTTCTTCGTCAAGATTATTATTTTTTCGTCTCTTATTTCAAACGAAATTTTCAACATTATTTTAATTTGTTAACTAATATAAATAAAATAATCAATAAAAAATAAGACAACTTAACGTACAATTATTTCTTTATTTTTTTTAAATTTTTTTATCGGATCTATCGTGTTCTTTTTTATAAACCCCCTTAAAGATATTGAATTATGAGAATTAGAACAACGAACAATATAATAAAGTATGACATTTACTATTTACTATGTCATGTGTAACATCGATAATTTTAAACTGAATTACGTACATTGAAAAGGGTTTTGGTATATATCCAATTATCCATAGAAGAAAACAGTCAATAATCCAAAATCACTTGTAACATAACCCAAATTACAACAGAAAACACACTAATAATAGAAACAACCGCAACATTATACTAATCAAACAAAATATAAATACGAAAACAACATCGCTGCTACTCGTCCATCTTTTATAACGAACAATATATTTTCTTAATAATTGAACGTGCATTTTTTATTTTATTAACTAAAAAATAATTTAAATAGAAAATTAATCAATAACACAACTTTATTTATATACAAGTGTTAAAGAACATTCAGCCTACGAATAATGTTTTTCTAATGAAATAAAATATATCTAAATAGTAATGTTGAAAGGCACATGAGTGGATGGTAGCCAGGAGTTGCCATCAATGAAATTTCCAACACTGAATTGTAAAGCTTCAGTCTCATTGGTAATGACATGATAACCACTCCAGTTAACTCTATTTGCAGTGGAAGATCCAGGTCCTTTGTTCATGTACTCTCCATAATACAATGTGTTTAATGCAAAGTCGCTATTATTCCATTCCGACCAGCATGCTGGATCAATCAAACTATCAAGAAAACTGTTTATGAACACAGTTCTTGAATATTCCTTCCAAGGCCTTCCAAGATATGTCTTCACAGAGCCTGGAACAGCTGCTTTCAAATCCGGTGCAGATGTAACCACACAATTGTCAATGATAATTCCGGAAGTTTGGTTTAGATTAGTTCTTCCTTGTGCAGTGATGGTGTTGGTTTTGTTTGGAGGGTTTCTTGCATAGATGTTGCAGTTTTGGAATACAGCAGAAGCATCACCAAAGATAAAGTCAACTGTTCCATATATATCACATTCTCTGTAAAATTGTTTGTGAGCATGAACATACAATGTATCTTGATAACCTTCGAAACTGCATTGGTAAAAAACTGAGAAATTTGATCCAGAACGCAATGCAACACTGCACCTGCAGTGTTCTTAAAAGTGATGCCTCGAGCAATGAATAATCCTTCTCCGGAAATACCTGTAAAAGTTGTCAGAAAAATATTTATGTTGTTAAGTATTTAGAGAAATGCAATGGTCAATACATTATGACTATACTATTCATATTTAGGGTTTAGAGTTGGTGATTTAAAACACAATGCCTAGAGTGCATCATCAAAGATTTGTTTAATTAACAATGAGTACTAACGCTTTTTACTAAATAAAGAGCATTTAAAAATTAACTTAATTATTCATTTGCATCTAACTTCTGGCTTAAGTTTTTAAGAATTAAAATAGTTTCGTGATAGAGATCTCTCTACTTACCAACGGTGGCTGAACGGAAGGTGGTGACGCCTCCCCCAAAACTTTGGTTGCCAGTAATTATGGTTTTTCCAATGCCATCTCCGACGCGCTGGATATTATTCTTTGTCTTTATTTCTATCTACTTGCTCATCGTATATCCCTTCCTTCACATATATCACATACCTTTCACTGCCATTCTTTGGTACATCATTAATGGCTGCTGTAACTGTTGTGTATTTTCCGGAACCATCTTTGGCCACAACTACATTAGCCTCTGAAACTGGAGAAGATGCTTGCAACAACTTTCTATCACTTTGCTTGACCCATGTTGGGAATCCATCTTTGTAATGATGATAACTTGACTCTTGATGAAGATGAGATTCACCACCATTATTGCTATTAAGAGCTAAAGTGTTGCTCAACAACTCAGTAACATTGTTGGACATTATTAGAGGAAGAAGATTGTCTTGAACACCGAGTTCGTTGAATCCATCTTTGCATGTCTCAAGGTTGGTGAGAGCGGCGCTAAGCCATGTTTGAACATCAAATTGGGTGTACTTGGTTTTTGGGTCTAAGATTTTATTGAGCTTGTGAATGGTTAGCTCATAGAGCTCAACACAATCATTCCATGCAACTCTCTCAAGTTGATTGCGACACTCTGAGCCAAGTGAAAGAATGTTTGCATGCTCTATGAGTGCTCTATCTCGAGCAAGTTGCAATGAAATCTTGAGAAAGTCACTTTTTTGGTTAATAGATTGGGCTTGGTAGGTAGGGTTGCTATTATTGCTCAAGAAATATTCACATGGTTGAGGATTTGGTGTTTGGCTGCACCATTGTTTGACTTCATTTGGAGAATAGCCAAAAACAAAGGTTGATAGAAAGAAAGGAACAACGAGAAAATTCAAGAGTAAACCAATTGTTGCCATTGTAATTTTCTCAATGTATGTGATTTTTTATGTCAAAGTTGCCTCTAATTTATAGACTTTGGAAATGTTAGGAGTGTATATTAAAAAAGGAAATTGAATTTTATTAGATATTTTTTTCTTGTATTTGATCTAATCTGATCTAAGTCGATAATTTTTAGAAGAAAATGGATAAAATTTGAGAATACAGGATATTTAATAAATAAATAAAGAGTAAACCAAATTGTTGCCATTGTAAATTTGTAATTTTCTCGATAATGTTCTTTAAGAAATAATTCCAAAATCTAATAATGTATGTTTTTTTATATATTGGTTTTAAGAATTTTGTCTTGTGTCTTAAAGTTACCTCCTTTTCATATAGATGGGAAATGTTAGAAGTGTATAATAAAAAATTGAATTTTATTAGATATGTTTTTTCACTCCCATATTTGATCTAATCCTATCCAAGTCGATAATTTTTAAAATACACTGGATAAAATATGTGAATATTTTTTTTAAAAAAAACATATTTATGATTTCATTACATAATTAATTCGATGGTATATGTTCTTATACTTGATTACTACTGTTGATTATTTTTTATTGACTTAAGGTCTACAAGAGTCAATCAGGATAAACACTCCAACTTTATTATTAGGACCTAAGAGGAGAAAAGAAAGCACAAAGCACTTGATTATCATATTTATTCTAAAATTATTATATTTAATTTGATATTTATAATCTTAGTTCCAACGTTATCCGTATATATAGGAGGAAAAAGCACAAAATATGTGATTATCGTAGTTAATCTAAAATTATCATATTTAACCTGATATTTATAATATAATTTTATCCTAGTGACGATAGATGGTGCCTATGTTCATGGATATATACAGATCTGTTTATTATTTAGTCTCTTGAGACCCATGCGTGTCAGCAATAACGTAAGACATGAAATGGTTGGATAGTGGCGCTGCTTGGATGATCAACGTTGCTGAGTTGCATTTGCACCCACAACACTTTTACGATTTTACCCTCAACGGTGGTTACCTTTTTTTCTTTTTCACATGCCACAACCTTAATTACTTAAATATATAATAACAAATTCGTGTAATTAATTTCATATAAAATTAATAATTAAAAATTAAATCATAATTCAATTAAATATATTAAATTATATTACGATTTTCCATTAACAATTTCATAAAAAAACAACTATGAGTAAGTTTATATTTTTATTTGAATATTCATGTAATGATGCCCTAATCACAACCTTTCACTTTTACTTATTAATGACAATAGATATTTGTCCTCTATAATTTACAAATATTTTGTGATATCCAATTTATTCTATTTTTAAATAAAAAGTAAAATTTATCTCAGATGAATTCAAAATCTCATATTTAATCTTTTAAATATGTTTTAAAATATTTCAAAATGTAATTCTTTCAATTTTCTCAATGTATGTGTTTTTCATATATCAGTTTTATCAATTGTGTTTTTATGTCTTAAAGTTGCCTACAATTTATAGAAGTGAGAGATGTTAGTAGCTAGTATATATTAGAAAAGGAAATTAAATTTGATTAGATATTTTTTTTATTCCCTTATTTGATCTAATCCAATAGATAATTTTTAGAATAAAATGAATAAAACTTGTAAAGAGTAAACCAATTGTTGTTATTGTAATTTTCTCAATAATGTTCTCTAAGAAGTATCTCCCTCGGAAGAAATCTAATAATAATGTATGTGTTTTTTATATATTGATTTTAAAAATTGTGTCTTATGTCTTAAAGTTACATCCTTTTATAGTGTTAAGAAATATTAGGAGTGTATATACAAAAAGAAATTGAGTTGAATTAGATATTTTTTTTTTACTATAGTACTCGATCTAATCCAATCCAAGTCAACAATTTTTATATTAAAATGGATAAAAATATGGATATAAGTTTTTTTTTAAAAAAATGAAAAAATCATATTTATAATTTATTACACAATTAATTCGATGATATATATTCAAATACTTAATTACTATGGTTGATTATTTCCTATTTTATTTTATGTATGTTGAATTAAGGTCTACAAGGCTCAAATTGAGGATGAGAAACACTCCAACTTTATCATCATATAGGAGGAGAAACGTGTTCACCAAGCATGTTCTAAATTTTTTTAAAAAAAATATTCAAGTAACAATATGTAGCTATGCAGTTGGGATTTTTTTTAAATAAATAAAAAAAATTCTAAATTTACACATATGGGTGTGGATACACGAATTTACGAAAATAAGTCATCTTACTTATCTCAGAGTCAGTGGCCCCGAAATGAGATTTACACGTATCTCGGGGTCACTGATCCCGAGATATACAAAAAAACGAAATTTTGACACTACACTCAACTTTTCTGAAAATCCGTTGAAAGCAAATGACACTGCATGACCTGCAAATTACTCCATCTAAATAATCTTTTTTTAGTATTCAATAGTTATTTATATAAAAGTCTATTAGATTACACAAAAAATATCATATATATTATGTTAGTGAAAATTAAAATACGTTCTACATTTTTGTTTATAATTTGTTATCATTCTTTAAATGAATTGTATATAAAAGATGAAACATTCATAATTATTGTTGAAAAATGATTAGGAGGCCTAAAACTTAAGCCTAATTAAAAGTTATAGAACATCCGAAACCTTGAGCGATCGTTAGCCAACTTTGTATTTAAAAAAAAAAACAGAACGTCCGAAACTTAAAGCAAGGAACAGAGTATCAAATTTAAATTGTTGGTTAAATTTTTATTAGTTACTTAGTGTTGTTGTTTTATTAATTTAAAATTAATATATTTAACCAAAAATAAAAGAAACGATTATAAATTATTTAGAAAATGAAAAAAGATATATAGTTTTATTCTGCCCTGCCTAGCAAAAATAGATAAACATTAATTTCATGTGTGTGGAGATTACTTTAATTGGGTATATGACGGTGCTTATTAAGTGGAAGGCGTTGGCAAAATTCAATTAATAGTTGTTGTCCAATTTCTATGTGATCTTTGGCTCTGAAAATTACAACGTGCATTAGCATATATCTCGGGTCAGGGATCTCTGAACTCGAGATAGGATTAAAATTTCGTTTTTTATGTGGGTCACTGACTTCGAGATACGTGCAAATCTTATTTCGGGGTCACTGACCCCGAGATAAGTAAAGAGAGCTTATTTTCGTAAATTCGTGTACCCATACCCATACGTGTAAATTTAAAATTTTATTTATTTATTTAAAAAAAAATCCTTTGCAGTTGTAATCTTTACTTATTTAACTTAATATTCATAATTATGTAAATAATATATGTAATTATATAGTTATACCATCTATTGAAATATTATGTATTTAATTCAATAGTAATTATTAAATAAAATAAATAGAAAAATTATGAATACCTAAATATAGCTATCTAATTATCACTATTAAACTTTTTCTTTTTTATTTATATATGGCAAAAAGTCACATACATTTAATTTTGTGTAAAATTAAATAAATATATTATAATTTAATCAAATATATTAAATTATCTTACAATTTTCTACTAATAATTTCACATCAAAATAACTAGATGTGAGTCTTTACTTTTTTATATTCGTGCAATCATGCCCTAATCACATTCTTTTATATTTACTCTGTGTTATTCAATTTATTTTATACATTGAATAAACTTATTATTTATGTGAAGAGATGTGTCCGAATACATCTCTTCACAATTTATTATTACATAAATAATAAATTTATCTTATATGAATTCAAAATACCATATTTAATCTTTTAAAGATTTTGTTAGAAAATAGAAATTGATGACAACAGATAAGCTAAGATGACACGTCAACGGATAATGATAGGAATTATAAAGAATATTAAGATAGATTCATATATTAATTAGATCGATATTGATTAATATTTTTGTTAATGATAAAATATTATACATGCATTTATTATTTGATTGATTTTTAATACTACTATGTTAGGATATATTCATAGTAATAACACGATGATAAATTTGATATTTACGTGTTTAATGATACAATATGTAGGATTGGAATGATTAGCATGCAGAATGCGAACTGTGTACTTTGTGGGTCTGAAACGGAGTCAGTATATCACTTGTTCTTTGAGTGCAAATAGGTGTGTAAATAAAATTTGTTAATTTGGGAGGCTATATTATATTGTTGGTTTGGGGTCTGAAACGTGCTCGGCCAGAAATATTAGAAAATGCTTTGAGTCCTGAATGAAAGTAAGTATCCAAAGAATTGAAAATTAAAGTATTTGGATGATTATTTTATTAATAATATTAGGTAAATAATAAAAAAAACACTTAATATCAGTCAATAATTTATATTAAATGTTCTATTTTTTTTAGGTTTTTGATGTTTTGTTTATAGGTTTTTGATGTTCTATTTCTTTTATTAATTATTGATTGTTTTAGATTTCAAATGTTTTATTTCTTTTATTGTGGATGTTCTATAAATAACAGTTATAAATATTTTATTTTTTATTGATTAATTTATTAATTAAAAAAATATTGATTATCTATATTTTTCTTTATTTTAATAAAAAATGGGAACATAGGAGGACAGATAATGAAGAAATTGCAGCCGAGGCAATAGTTTGTATTGAGACAGAAAATATGACTGAATGTTATTATATTTTATTATTGTTAAAGAATATTACAATGGGTAGAGTATTTATAGACACTTGATATCAATAGAGGTTTCAAGAATATCAAGAACCAATCACCTAAATCATACAATTCAGAACTAATACAACTATATGAATCAGACTAGAAACTAATATTCCTAATACCCTCCCTCAAACTTAGGATGGGTATGAACACAGCCGAAGTTTGCTACGAAACTTGTGAAAAAGATTTACTGAAACTGGCTTGGTAAGAACATCTGCCACTTGTTCTAATGATGGAATGTGTAGGGCATATAATTGCTTCTGTGTAACTAGATCCCTTAGGAAGTGGAGGTCCATCTCCATATGTTTGCAACGAGTGTGATAGACAGGATTTTGAGTCAGCTGGCAAGTAAACTGATTGTCGCAATATATAGTTGGAGGAAATTTTTGCTTAATGTTGAGTTCTTTGAGTAGCTTCTGCAGTGACATGAGTTCAGTTTGAGCAGATGCTACTGCTCTATATTCCGCTTCTGTAGTGCTTCTGCTCAACTTGGTCTGCTTCTGACACTTCCAGCTCACAAGGTTGTTTCCTATATTGATGCAGAATCCGGTTACAGACTTTCGATCATCAGTATCTGCTCCCCAATCCGCATCTGCAAAGCCAATTAACCTGTAGTTAGTGCTCTTTGTAAAAATCAGACCTTCATTTACTGTACCTTGAACATAACGGAGAATCCGTTTAACAGCCTTCCAGTGATTTATGGTTGGACTGTGCATGAATTGTGACACTTTGTTAATTGAATAAGTCAGATCTGGTCTGGTAGTTGTCAAGTATTGTAGAGCCCCTACGATGGATCTGTACATTGATGGATCTTCAAAGGGTTCAGAATCTTGTTGGTGAAGCTTTAAAGAGGATAACATGGGAGTTGGCATGGGATTTGCATTAATCATGCCAGCTCTTTCAAGAACCTCTTTGGCATACTTTTGTTGAGACAAGTGCATGCTGCCATCCTGCAAGTGATTGACTTCCAATCCCAAAAAATAGTTAAGATATCCCAAATCCTTAAGAGGAAAGATATGATTTAATTGAGAAATTAACAAATTTATTTCATTGGAATCATTACCAGTTACAACAATATCATCAACATAAGAGAGAAAATATATAACAGAGGTAGAAGTATGTTTAATAAAAAGAGAAGGATCGGATTTCAGATTATGGAATCTTAATTTAACTAATGTTTCATGTAAAGTAAGAAACCAAGCTCTAGGTGCTTGTTTAAGGCCATAAAGGGCCCTTTTCAGTTTGCACACCATATTAGGATTACCATTTGTATATCCCTTAGGTTGCTTCATATAAACCTGTTCTTTTAGGATTCCATTGAGAAATGCGTTATTAAAATCGAAATGCCTAAGGACCCAGCCTTGAGTTAAGGCAATGGTGATAACAATTCGGATTGTAGATGGCCTAATAACTGGACTATATATCTCCTCATAGTCTAACCCTTTTGTTTGCTGAAAACCCTTACCAACTAATCTAGCTTTGTACCTAAGAATTTCACCCTTACTATTTCTCTTTATAGCAAAAACCCACTTATTATTAATAAC
>JASCZI010090623.1:227710-292617 GCA_036250425.1 Stylosanthes scabra | reverse complement strand
GTAAATCATTTACTAAGTCAATTGAAACAGTTTTCAAAGCTCTTGGTGTAGGATTCCTAGATTTTGATCTAGTGACCATTTGATGTGTATTGCTAGAATTAGTAATTGAAGTGGATAAAGGTAAGCATATTTCAATCCACTAATTGGAATTTGTTGTGCTGAGGTATTGTCAGCAATATTTGTAACACCTGCAGCAGAGTTAGAATCAACAATAGCTTCATCTGCCAAAACCATATCATTATTAGCTATATTAGCATTAGACAAGTCAGCAATATCATGATGTTGAATAAGAGGGATAATAGTCTTAACAGTAGAATTAATAGCAGCAGTAGGTGTAACAATTGGAGAAGTACAAGATGGGAATACATCAGAATATGGAAAGTTAGTTTCATCAAATATCACATTCCTTGATAAATAAAGTCTGCCATCTTTACTCATGCACTTATATCCTTGATGATTTCCATCATATCCTAAAAACAAACACTTTTGTGATCTAAACTCCAATTTATGCTTGTTATATGGCCTAAAATAAGGAAAACAAAAACAACCAAAAATTTTGAATTTTGTATAATCAGGCTTTTTATGAAACAGTTGCTCAAATAGTGAAATAAAACCCAAGCTAGCAGTAGGTAATCTATTCAAAATGTATGTAGCTGATTGTACAGTATCTTCCCAAAATTTTAATGGCAGTTTAGCAGTAGCTAAAAGAGATAAAGCACTCTCTATAATATTCCTATGTCTCCGTTCAACAGTTTCTTGTTGTTGATGTGTATAGGGACATGCTAATCTATGTTTTATGCCGTGTAAATTCAAAAAATCAGTAAAGGCTTTAGACAAAAATTCCTTTCCATGATCAGATTGAAGAGCTTTTAATGTTTGTCCAGTTTGATTTTTCATATAAGTCGTGTAGTTTTTAAACACATCAAAGGCTTATCATTTAGATTGCAGTAAATATACACATGTGTATTTGCTATAGGCATCAACAAAAGCAATGTAATATCTAAAATTAGATCTAAAAGTTACAGCTGTAGGTCCCCATATATCAACAAATACCAAATCCAAAGGTTTTGAATATATAGTACTTGAATCATGAAAGGGTAAAGCATGTATTTTACTAACAGAACATGATTCACAAACATGTAAGGATATTTCTTTATCATTAATAGAAACACCACAACCCTTTAATATACGCATAACATTTTGTATATGAGCATGTGCGAGACGTTTATGCCACAAATCAACAATATTTTCAGATTTAGTAGTGTGTAAAGCAACATTTTGTAAAGAATTATTGCATGCAGAAATTGGAGAAGTCATATTAATAGAATTTTCACAAGGCAAAACTGGACATGAGACAATTGATGTAAGAACTGAAGATGCATCCTTTTTATTAATATCAGAAATTTCAGAGTTACATGAATTGGATATATCAGCAGAAATGTAATCAGAGTCATGCAACCTAGGTGCAACAACAGAATCACAATCATGTTGTAAATTGGTATTACCAACTCTCAAACTACATGCAAGGGAACTAGGTAAACTCTTCCTATTAGTAATAGATAGTGAAACAGTCAAGTTCTCAAAGGCATATATTCCTCCCTTAATGGTTCCCTGGAGAAGGAGGTCGCGTGTACCCTGATCACGTATAAAGCAATGTTGAGGCCAAAACTCAAAGTAAACGTGATTATCATAAGCAAATTTAGAAACACTGATTAAATTTTGAGTAATTTGAGGTGCATATAGTAAATTTGAGAGTCTATACCTAACATGTTTCTTATTATCTATCAATTCAGAATCACCTAGAGATACTTGTTCCATTACCTACAAGGAGCTGATCTGTGGAATTTGTAGCAACTTGTGATGTGTGGAAATTGTTCGGATCATTGGTGACGTGGTGACTTGCTCCACTGTCCGGGTACCAGACTGAATCATGACTCTATGGTGGTGCTGTCACATAAGCTTTTGGTTGGTGAAAGCTCGACGGTGGAGGTGGCGGTGTGGAGTTTGAATAGGGAATTTGTGCTGAGGAGTTCTGCGGATTCGAAGGCGGTGTATAATTCTGATCAAACCTATAGTAACAGTTGTAAGCACCATGACCGCCTCTGCCACAGATTTGGCAAAAGGTTCGTGAATTCTGCCAAGAATTGCGTCCTCCTCGCTGAAACCTTCCGGTTCCCCGTCCTCGTCGGCCTCTACCTCTTTCACCAGAATAATATTCTTGTTGAGTGAGATGTGCCACTGGCAGGGGCTGACTCGAATTCTTGGTTCAATGTAGCATTTCATCATATGCAATAAGGAACGCCTCAACTTCAGGGACTGTAATTGTGCCAAACCGTCCCATAACAAAAGCAGTGAACCCATAGTATTCCTCAGTAAGACCATCGATTAGGTTTTGAATGTAGTCATCATCACTGATCTTGTAATCAAGAGAAGCCAAAGATTCAGAAATTGTATTCAATTTATTCAGATATTACTCTACCGTACCTGTCTTCTTGACCCCTCTCATCTGTGATTTCAGGCTTTAGATGCGAGATCTGGATGTAGCATCAACGTAAAGTTGAATCGTTGTCCAGGCCTCATGAAAACTATGACATTCAAGGACCTTGTTCTGGTAGGGCTTAGTTATCGATGCCGCAAGCCAAGTCTGAAGGGCGAGGTCGTTCTGCCGCCATTCCTTGTACGCGGCAGATTCATTTGGTGTTGTTTCTGACGCCGATTTCGTGGAGTCAGCGGTGGAGCAGCGGAAGAAACGGCCGTTTGCGGCGGAGTCTGCGACGGATCAAGGTGCTTCTCAAGATTCAACGTCTGAATCGTGAGCCAAGCCTGATATTTCCAAGTGTGGAAATTTTTATCATCTAGTTTGTCCGTGAGTGGAAGAAGACCGGATTTGAGGGTGGTGTTTGCATTGGTGAGGAGCAGAGCCATTGGCGGAGGATTTGGGAATTAGGGTTAGAGTAATAGCTCTGATACCATATTGAGACAGAAAATATGACTGAATGTTATTATATTTCATTATTGTTAAAGAATATTACAATGGGTAGAGTATTTATAGACCCCTGATATCAATAGAGGTTTTAAGAATATCAAGAACCAATCACCTAAATCATACAATTCAGAACTAATACAACTATATGAATCAGACTAAAAATTAATATTCCTAATAGTTTGATCGGAGGATGTGATGGCCTATGAATGTAGCTGCGCCGGGTTCGATACCCAGCATAGCTGGTTGATGTGAAAAAAGAACCCATAGTGAGAAAGAGAATGTGTGTGAGTAGTGTGATGTAAAAAAAGAAAAAAAAAAGAGAATGAAGAAATTGAGCTGAAGCTGCGCAGCGATGATTCACTTGTTTCCCAATACAATTGTTTATGTGGTGTTTGATTCACTAAATATATATGCTTATGCACAAAATATGCATAGGGAGGGCTGCTAATCTATTTTTGTTTTTCATAAGTTTTTTTTTTATTATTAAATTTAACTACAAGAGTCCAAAAATCTAAAGAACTATGGGCTAACCGGCTTTATTTCATGAAAGATTATTTTTCTGGATTTTAAGATGTAAATAGATTCGTGACAAAAGAAAAAAGAAAATAGAATATTTATTTAATTTGAGTTTTTTATTCAAATAAAAATTATAGAAAATAATAGAATACTTCTTAGCTAGTTCCTACCCCATACACTCGGGCATATTTTGCCATTTTGGCACCCTTGCTAATTATACCTGGACTAAATAGAGATTTATACTGTTAAAATTTTAGAGTAATGATGGGTACATAGAAGAAAGTTATCATATTTAAATTAATATCTATAATTTTATATAAATAATATTCGTAATTAAATATTTATAATATATAATATTGGGTTATATTATTTACATATTAAAATCATTCATAAAAATCAATTATTAATTTATAATATATATTAAAATATGAAATATACATTAAAAATGATAAAATTATACACGTAATTCTATATAAATACATAATGTTTAATTTTGATGTGCAAATAATTTAATAAATGAGAAGAAAAACTAAAATAGAAAGATTATCATCTATAACTAAGAAACTATGACTATCAAATTTTTCTCAAATTTTAAGTCCACTTATTTTGTGTACTTTATTTTGAATATTTTTTTTGATAATTTTATGTAAATAAGTAATTTAGTCAACCAAATCAGATTAAAATTTATTTTTCTTCACTCATTTTTCACTCTTACATACAGTGAGCCTTCTTTTTCTTTGTTCTTCTGGTGCTTCATTTTTTTCTCTTTCATGTCTACATCTTTTTTTGTGTCATGGTTGTCATATTTTTTTTTTCCTTCTTCTATTTTTTCTTTTATTTTTAATTTTATTGTTTATTCCTCCTAATGATATACAGATTTAATGTTTTTTAAATTAGTTAGCATGGTTAATGTTTGTATAGGTGCTGAATATTTGTTTGTTTCATATCATGATTATGTTTTACTTTTCCTGAACTTTGTATTGCTTTTGTTTTTGTTTCATGTGGACTTGTAAATTGATTGGTTCTCAACCTCTCATCCATTTTGGATTTTTTCGTGAGTAAACAATTTATCGAGAAAAGAAAAATTCGTATTGTTAATATGTATATTACAAAATTTAGTTTGTTATTTAATTTTATTAAGCATGTAATAATTTTCACTTCTTAACGGCCTATTTTATATTTAAAAGACCGTGGGGGTACCGTGTGCCATATATTGATCATATAAGTTCTTACGTAAACCCAAATAAATATTATTATAATTATCATTTCGAAAATCATCAAATTGAAGAGTCAATCAAACTTAACTGAAATAATAAACTATTATAGAACACCATTTTAATTTGCAACAACGATAATTTTTTATTTTATTTATACCGGTGACTTGCATCTTTTAGTTTACGGAAAAGATACAACTTACACAACTAACGTAAGGAATTTTCTAATTCTGTAATTAAATTAAATTACATATAATAATACCAAGGAACAAGGATTTTAAGCCTATAAAAGCTTGTCATGTAAACTTGTGATTGTAAGTGGGTGAAAAAAAAATAATTAAGAGACACAAATGGGTGTGAACATTATCATGAAAAGTGTGAGTACATTATTAATAATAATTCGAATGATTATTTGTTCTGCAAATGGTAAATTTCTTTACACCGTTCCTAATAAAAGAGCTTTGATTCATGATTATGTAGTATCAGATGTATCTAGTGTGAAACAGTGTGCCCAATTATGTTGGATTCAGTATCAAAATAATTCCGAGCGATTGAGGGTTTGTCTTCGCCAATGTCAATAATAATATGGATGCCTTATATAGTTTTGGAAGTATTTCAGGTCCTTCAGGATATATGGTAATTCAATGATCTTAATTGTTAATTTTAATTATAAAATAATTTTAAAATATGTACAAATTAAAATGAACGATTAAAATTACTGAATTATAATAAATTATGAAGCACTTGAAATATTTCCTATAATTTTATGCTTAGTTAATGGAAGCATCCAGGGTTTTATGAATTTTACTTTTTTTTCAGTTTATATTAGCTTATATAAATATTTAATGTAATAAATTTTCACTCGTACGTTTTACTTGGATTTTGTTCAATAGAACAAATAAAATTTAACTAAGAATCATAATCTCGATTTAATAAAAAATCCAAGTTTCATATAAATATTTATGTTCTATAGTCGTATCACTTTAATAATATCATGAGAAAAGTGATTTCATAGATTAGAATTTGTGATCTAAAAATTTAGAGTTTGATACTTGTTAAACTAAAAAAAATAAAATTTGTCAACGGAGGTTTCTGGATTCGATACCCATTCATGTACTAGTTAAAAAAAAAGGTTTAATATAAAAAAATAAATAAAATATATACAAAGATTCATGTAAACCTAAAATAATAATAAAAAGAGATATATATTGTGCATGCATCTAGAATACATTAGAGTTATAACCTTGCTTACTACTATCAGCTTAAGTTTTTTAGAAAATTGAAGTGATTTCATGACAACAATAAATACAATATCTCTCTGAGTTACACATAAGATTTATAGTACATACAGTGCGTAAATTGTTCAAAGTTAATGGAAAAAAAAATAAGCTTTCATGAGAAAAAGAAATCAAGTAAAGTGTATAAAGGGTAATGGTATATAGATAGTTATAATATAAAGTTATATCATTTTAACTTAATACTTATAATTTTATGTAAATTAAATAATATTTGTAATTATATATTATAATATTTAATATTATACATTTAATTGAATAATAATTAATAAATCAAAATTAAAATAGGAAAATTATGACGCGTTATCAAACTTTTTGTAAAATACATGAAAAAAGAATGAGATATACCGAACTAAATTAGCTCCAAACACTCACGTATATATACTTGAATCTAAGCTTGGTGGTCTTCAAAGTTTATGTTGCACATCCTTCTAATTTTCTCCCACTGACTCTGATGCTGCTGCTTTTTTGTTGGACTCATCATGTCTTTAATTTATTCTTACCTAGTTTAAAGTAATTACTAATTATGATTAATACTAAAAGAGATTTTTTATCATTTAAAATAAAGATAAATATTATTTTACAAGTTGAACAATCTCAATGCTAAAAGAGTATTTAGTCATTTTATAATTAATACCAAAAAGGATTTTTTAAAATAAACGTAAAAGGTTGCTTTAGTCTTTTTATATTCAAATATTAATTTCAATAAAATTAAATAATCTTAATCCTTAGTCTTTTAAATTAAATTTAAATTTATTTATAATAAAAGTAAACAAAATATATCCTAAAAGGTTATTTTTGTCTTTTTAATTTAATTATGTAAGGATATTTTTATCTTTTAAGTTAATGTTTTAAAAGGATATTTTACCCTTATAATTAATTAAAAGGTTATATTAGTGATTTTAAAATTAGGCTTGTTGTAGTTTATAATAATATAATTAAAGGAAATTAATTTTGAATGAAAAATTAATCTTAAGGGTATTTTTGTATTCTAAAAAATAAATTAAAGATATTTTTTGAAAAAAAATGTATTTGTAAAATTAGTTTAAAAGTCATATTTATTTAATAATTAATAAAAAATACTTTTTAGTATAGTAATACGTAATATATAATTAAAAATAAATTAACAACTAAAAAGTCAATTAATGACGTGATTAATATGATTCACATGTTAATTTGTTTACTTATCCACATATTTAAAGCATTACTATTATACAGATTAATAAGTGTATATGGAAAAAATCACTTTACAAATTTGAATAAATACTCGTCTCGATCCCCAAACTTTTTCATTTTAGATAAGGCATCCCCTAATGATGTTAACATATCAAATCGGTCCGTGTCCTTTATATTAAATGTACAATTTAGTTCTTATAACTTGTTGCAAGTAGGTTACCCTGATGACATGTATATTCCAATGCCAAGTGTGCATCTTTATTGCCAAGGTGGAATGGTTGGATATTGAGAGGGACACATAGGCCCCTCCAAAAAAATTTCAAAACGTTTCCAATTTCCTCGATAGTGTTTCCATAAATCTTCCTATTCTAACCTCTCATTCACAAAAGAACCCTAACTTCATCATCTTCTTCATTCGTTTCCCTCCAAAAACGAGCGACGAAGGTGGGTTGATCGAACCTATTTCGAGCTGATTACAGATGCGAGGAAGCTGCCTGTGAGTAGTTGAAGGCGTCTCTTGAAGGTTAGTTGCTTCTGTAACCTCTGTCTACCTGTTATGTTCTTGATTAGTGAAATATACATGATCAATCATGCAGTTTTTTTTTAGTGTTTGATGAGTAGGTTTGAGTTCTACACTCAGTGCTTTTACATTGTTCTCCATTATTACGATTTTAGTCCATTGTGTTTAGGGTTTGACAGATGGGTTTAGGGTTTGTATTTATGCTTCGCTTGGTACTCTGTCTTTGCGTCTTCGTGTTGAGAGTACAGTAAGCTTATGTGTTGGTGTGTTCTCATTTTGTGCTGCATTGTAATTTTGTTTGTCTCATCGTTTGGGGTATGGTGGAGAGGTCTAGGGTTTATATCTACGGGTGGAATCAAGCTGTGATCTGCTATTTGATTTGCTATTGGTGGAGGATTGGAATAATATCGCATAAGCTCCACAATTGCAGATTGGGGTAGTGGACTTCTTCTTTCTCTTGTTCCATGCACCACTAACGCCGCCCTTGCCAGAACCACCCATGCTGCTCTAGCACTGGTCACCAGACGAAGCACACACTTGCTTGCTCTTCCATGACAATTTCATCAATCGAATTCTTAAAATTTGAAATGAGAAACCCTAAAAAAGCTTCGAAACATCAAAAGGGAGAAAAAGAAGAAGAAGAAATGAATGACACGACATCGTTTTGAAATTTTTGGGACGGGCCTATGTGTCCCTCTTAATATCCAATCATTCCACCTTGACAACAGAAATGCATACTTGGCATCAGAATTGACATATCATCAGGATAACCTATATGTCATCATGGTAATTTACTGGCAACAGGTTATAAGGACTAAATTATACATTTAATATAAGAAAAGAGGACTAATTTAGTAAGTTAGTATCATTAGGGGTGCCTTATCTAAAGTATAAGAGTTTGAGTAGCAAGATGGATATTTGCTCTAAAAAATTTAAACCCCTCTTTCATTTCACCTCGCTTATTCCAAAACGTTAACATTCTCTTTTATTTTTATGGTAACTATCAAACAACTATCCTCCTTAGGTAGTGACTATATCTAATTATCTATATATCCCATGTCTCCATAATCATCCTCTTGCGTTCAATCTTTACAAGTATTCAAATCAATTACAAAACTACATTTGTAGTAGAAATCTATTCCACGTTCCAACTCATCACTAATCGGCTAAGGGGCAATGGCTGGATCAGGTTCACTCCCTTCATTCGAGAAATTTAAACTACTTTTTTCATATAAGATGCTTAAACAACATTAATAACAAATACTTTAAAGTTTATATTAGACTTTATTTTTTATTTATTTGGCCAGATATTACATTCTAATTTGTTTTTTATATTTTACCTTATCCGAGCTTGAAGCATTATATTACTACCATTAGTATCAAGGGAAGGGAAATAATTGTGGGGCTTCTTTTTTTTTTTTTTTTTTCTTTTGGTAGGTTATGTGCTTCTTCAAGTATATATACTTGGATTACAATAATTATTTAATAGAATAGTAGCCATTTAAGCTCAAATAAAAAAAAAGTAGTAATTAGTAACTATATTTCATAACATTCTGCAATTATGGGAAACGATTCACAGCGTTATCATTCCTTAATGCTTAATAACGTTACATTGTTGTATGTTTACAATGATCCTTACTCTAATGTGTATTTGTGATTTTTCTATATAAGTAAATAGGAATGCTAAGAAATAATTAATTTTAATTTATTTTAATCATCATTTATATATTAATATTGAAAAGTATTAATTAAAATATGATGTTAAATTATAAATTAAAATTGTTGAAAATGGATGGCTAAAATAGATCTAACATTTTTTATTAAATATTAAATTAGGTTTTTTGTTTTAATTAAAAAATAGTAATTTTTATTCGTCTCTCTTAAAATTTTCATGGTGTCCTTAACCTTAAATCCTAGTTTGCTTTTTCTTTTTTGAATATTAACTAGAGTTTAATTTTAATGCACTGACGGTGTAAAGAGTTTTACACAGTCATCCAATCAGATTCATGCATTTATTTGACTTTAGAAGTAGTGGGTTTGAAAATTAATTGCTCTTGATGATGTGGTAACATCTGATTGAATACATGTGTAAAACTCTTTAACACTGACAGTGCGAAAATTAAATTCTATTAACTAACCCTTTCTAATTAAAAGTGTAAGTTATCCTTCTTATTTAATTTCTATTTTTTTCGCTGAACGTCATCTGAAACTCCGCCACCGCATCATCTAATGATTGTTGGGACTTCTTTCTCTAAAAAAAAGGGAGACCTTGCAAGAGAAAATAGAGTTGTGGAAGTGATTGGAGGACGCGTTGGTAGTTGCGAACATGACGATATTTCAAAAGGTACATTTTTAAAAATTATACAAAGATTCACTTATAATAATTAATATATGATTGGTTGATATAAATAATAAAGTCGTGATGATTAGATAATGCACCAATGATATTTTATAAAGCATTCAACTAAGAGAAATAGAAATCAAGTAAGACGAGGTTATTTACTCTCTCATTTAGACATAGTTGATTAGATTTTTTTTTTATTGCGCTAACATTTGAATGAGTTAAAAATTTTTTTGAATACAACATTTTATGTATGCATTAATATGAGATCTAACCATCCTGACATGTGATCTTACCTTATCGAAGATGGTGCCCTCATTTATTATGTGAACCATTGTTGACACTGCAAATCCCAAGAACCACCCACATTCATTTCTTGAAACACTGAACTAATGGCATATATCATATATGTGGTTGCACCATACACCCATGCAAATTAAACTCCCTCTCTTTCTCTGAATACATACTGAAAGCAAACTTTAATTTTGGTGGGTTTTGGAAAAAAAATGGAGATAGAGAGGGTTACTAGCAGTTCTTCAGTTTGGAGGAAGAGTAGTAGTTTTGATAACAACTCCATGAACAAAGAAGATGATGACGACGAAGAAGCTCTCAAATGGGATGCTATTCAAAAGCTTCCCTCAGTCGTGCGACTGAGGCGAGGTTTGCTGGCCACCCCGGACGGTGTGACCAGCCAAATCGATGTGAAGAAACTTGGAGTTCAAGAAAGGGGATATTTGCTTGAAAGGCTTGTGAAGATTGCTGAAGAGGATAATGAGAAGTTCCTTTTGAAGCTTAGGAACCGCATTGATAGGTGAGAATATGTAGTTGCCTTATATTATTATTATTATTTAATTTTATTGTCTTAAGGATTGTGCCTTTGTGGTGATAAACTCACAGGAAGTGAAACATATATAAATAGTTATAATATTAGAAAATTTTATTTTTATATTTATTAAAAAAAGTAAGTGTTAAAATTATTTGAGTGAAATCTTCTTCAAACTTAGCCTATGTTTGCATTTATAGGATAAAAAGCAACATATCCGATCACAAAAAAAATTAATTGATATATTTAATTTTATTTGTAGCGTTCCTTTTTATTTTATTATCTTAAGGTTTGTGGTGATAAACCGATAGGAATTGAAACATAAATAGTTATAATATTAGAAAAAAAAAATTTCATATTTATGAAAAGTAAGTGTTAAAATTATTTGAATGAAATCTTCTTCAAACTTAGCCGATGTTTACATTTGTAACGAGTGATGGAGTGATAGGATACAAATCAACATATCCTAAAGAAAATAGAGACAAAAAAAAAATATTGATTGATATTTTTAATTTTATTTTTAGGGTTTTTTTTTTAATCTCTATTTTGATCTCTATCTCTGGCTATTTCATTTTGAACAGTTTTAATATTTTGAATGGTTTTGTTATCTACATATTTTTTTCATAAACACTAATTCACCTATAATAATTATATAGTGTCTACTAAAAAGATGTGCGATGTGTGGACGGAAATTATTGTATTTTGAAAGGTTACCTCTTTTCTCTATCTATTCACAAAACTTTTACTCCCTTCTCCGGTGAAATTAAAGAGGTGTGATAGGGGAATTTTAATTTATTTTTCTAATTATCTCTTAATATTTGAACAAATAAAAGAATTATGTAATGTTTCTTTAAAACATTAAAAATCTAAAATAGTATTAAAAAATTATTTAAAAGTTAGGAAGATGAGTTAGAATTTTGATTATTTTTTAAATTAAAATACATTTTAACACATTTTACAAAAATGTCTTTCGACAATAATGTATTTGCAATTTTTTTTAATATTTTAATGCATGATATGAAAATTTTAATTTAAAAAAGATATTCAATTTAATGTTTCTAAATATATCATTATTGATAATAAAATTATTTAGTGCATTAATAAAATACATGTTTTATATTATTATAATAATTTGAATCAACAAAAAAATTTCTCTAATCTGCATATATATATATATATATAGACACACACTATTAAAAGATATTTTTATAAAATGAGTTAAAGTATATTTTATTTTTATTTTAAAGGAGAGAAAAATACTATTTAGAAATATTGTAAATCTGAGAAGAGAAAAGTGTGGTTTTCTCTAAGATTTTGTCCTTTAATTTGGATGACATTATTCCTCAGGGTTGGAGTAAAAATCCCTACCATTGAAGTCCGGTTTGAGAACTTGAAGGTGGAAGCAGAAGTTCAAGTAGCAAGCAGAGCTTTACCAACCTTCTCCAACTTCATTTTTAATATAGTGGAGGTAATTAATTTTAAGTGATATAATCATATTTTCTCTTTTATTGATGTTGACTATACTTTAGCTAATTTAATACTCCATTTAATTTGTTCCCTTTTTTTTAAGGGACTATTAAACTCATCTCGTTTACTTGGGAAAAGGCAACGAATAAATATTCTTCAGGGTGTAAGTGGTATAATAAAGCCTGCCAGGTAATAATACAAATATTTACATAAATAAATTTAAGGATAAGTTACTTATTTAATATATTTGATCTTTAATATTATCTAAATACACCGTTGAGGATTATATGATATAATTGCTCTATTTGTAAAATTATATGAAATTCGTGGAAGGGTGTAAGGGTTTTTGAAAATCCTTACACTCTTCCACGATTTTTGAACAAAATGCCACAAATGTGAGGAATCCGTGAAAAGGTGTAGGGGCACCCTTCCACGGTTCTTGTTAATTGTCTTCCAGCATCACGTTCCTATATAATAAAGGTACAAGTAGTATATTCTACCAGCAGAAAAATGTATCTATCAATTTTCTCCCTTCCATAAAATATTATTGTTGATGTAGTTATTTAATGTAATAACCAATGTTCTGAGAATTAAATCGAACAGGCCGTTTCACTCAGTTTAATAAAAAAATTAATCAGGTTTTTAACATATAAAAATGGCTTTTATAATTTTTTAAAAATAAATATACTATATTTTGATTAATTTTATAATTTTATATCAGCATGTAACATTTATAATTTTACATAAGCATGTAACATCCAAAATATTCAATAATAATATTCAAAAATTATTATTTTTTATATATTTATTTTAAATATTATTGACTAAATCTTCACTTGTTATTTATTTATTTTATTACACTAAAGTAATGTATTCAATTTTTTTAGAAAGTTAAAATGTACAATTAATTCTTAAAACGGTTACTAACCCAATCATTTTAATTGTACATTTAATGTGATGTTATTATTGATTTTTATTATTTTAAAATTATTGTTTACCTAGCATTACTAATATATATATATATATATATAGTCATCTCATTCACACAATGAAACTTGTCAATCTATCTATTTTTGTGTATCAATGTAATGCAACTGATATACGTATAACTAACTTATTACCGTAATAGTCTCTTATATTGTTCTACTTATTTTGGTGACATATATGTATAATTTTTTGTAAAATCTTTCATATAATTTTAAAAACAGAGCAATTGCATCATATAATCCTCAATAGTATATTTGGGTAATATTAGAGACCAAATATATTAAATAAGTAACTTGCTCTAAATTTAATCGTATAAAAAATTTTTACACAAATAATCATGCGTATATTTACACATTATAAAAAATAATTAATTTTTAAACTTATTATTTCAAAAATTAACTAAACGCATGAATATGACTGGATAATTATATAAAAATTTTTACAATTAGTTTATTAAAATTAAACTCTCTCTATATATATCTGGTTATTATTATTATTATTTGGATTGACATTTTTACCCTCTCTAGGTTGACATTGCTTTTGGGCCCTCCAAGTTCTGGCAAGACTACACTACTCCTTGCCTTGGCTGGAAAACTTAACACAAAACTAAAGGTCAAGATTTAACTAATTAAATGAAAGAAATATTTAATTTAAAAAATTATTTAGCAAAATTTTTTTCTATATATGGTGTTATTTATTTGTCTATTAAATATATTCCTATGTTCTAGAAATTATTGCTATAAGGCTAAAAAAGTAATGTTGATTATAATTATATTGTTGGTGATCAGCTTGATGGAAAGGTAACCTATAATGGTCATGAGATGCATGAATTTGTGGCAGAGAGAACTTGTGCTTATGTTAGTCAAGATGATGTACATATTGGAGAAATGACTGTTAGAGAAACATTGAGCTTTTCAGCAAGATGCCAAGGAATTGGTTCACGTTATGGTAATAATTCACGTGGAACATTTTACTTATTTATTTATTTATCTTATTATTATTTGAATTTACTTTCCATGTATCGTCAGTAAGTATAAAAGAGTTTTACACATGCATTCAATTAAGTGTTACCATATCTTAAAAAGCAATTAATTTTTAAACATACTACTTCTAAAATCATATAAATGCATAAATCTAATTGAATGACTGTGTAAAATTCTTTACACCGTCACGTGTCGAGTTTACGTACTGGATGCATTTCAAACACAACACTCATCCAAAACTTATTTTATATTTAACTGCTTCCTAATAAAAACTAAAAATACTTATTAGAACACACTTGACTCACTCGAATAACATTCTAGGTTGATCCCTACTGAAGAGAGTGAGGTCTGCTAATCTATAAATAGAAGTGTGTGATATGTGATGATTAATGAAACTAACAAAAAACAATTCTGTTATGATTTCTGTTTTCTGATTCAATACAATTCAAATCTCTCTCTTTTCTTTTCTTTCTTTCTGTTTTCTGCTCAGTTATTGCTCATTCAACAATTTGCACAATCCCACTACTGCAGATTTGCTAGCAGAGGTGTGTAGAAGAGAGAGAGAAGCAAACATTAAACCTGATCTAGATATCGATGCCTATATGAAAGTAAGATTGAAACTAGTTCATAATAATACTCCTATTTTTTTATTAAGCTTCAATTAATTCACAATTATTACTGTATCTCAGGCAAGAGCAAGTGGAGGGAACAAAGCCAATATTATAACAGATTATATTCTAAGGGTAAAATTAATATTCAGATATGGAGTATACTCATATGCAGTTAACTTTATGTGAAGTTGATACTTTACCACGTTAGATGATAATCTGATTAAATATTTTAAAGAATAACTATTCGTAACCAATGATATGTGAACAACAATAGCCAATGAACTGGAAAAAAGAAAAAACAATAGCCAAGCAACATACTTCTTCTTCAACTTCTATGGAACGCCACACGAGGCAAAAACACCACCACCAACTCCTTTTGCAAACCCAACCTCCATTCTCTCAACCTATAGCACTGAAGTTCTTTCTCACCTCTTCAATCGCCTCCCACCAAATCTCTCTCTCCATTGATTTCCCTCCCAACTACATCAAAGCACTCGTCAAAAACTCAAGATGTGTGGCCATGGTGGTTGCGGTTTAATCACCTTCCACCGGGGGCAAGGAATGCGGCTATGGTTCTTGGCTTTCTAAGTTCACTACCGAGGGGTTCACCTAGGTTTGGACGGTACGGCGACGTGAATGAAAATACGCTCTTTGATCTTGTTGGCGGATAGAAAGGAGTGTTGGGAGGGAACTTGGTGGCCCCATTGATAATGGTGGCGTTGGAGGAATCGAGGTATCAAAAAACCCATTGACCAGATTCAGTGATGATTACTTTTGCCTTTTAGATGATCTATTTTTTAATTTCGGATGATCTATTTTATTTATTTGGATGTTCTGTATTTTAATTTTGGATGATCATTTTTTTTTTGAAAGATCTATTTCTTAATTTTGAATGATCACTTTTTATTGGTTATAATTGTGTTGGTTACCTAGCAAAACTCTATTTTAAATCATCCAACACTTTTAACAAGCAACTTCATGTGAAGTCGACTGCAAATGAGTATTCACCTTCATATATATATATCAGAATCTAATATTGTTCGTGTTGTCACCATTTCATTGGCATTGCATTCTTCAGGTTTTGGGACTTGAGATTTGTGCAGATACTTTTGTTGGGAATGCAATGCTAAGAGGTATCTCTGGTGGACAAAGAAAACGTGTTACAACAGGTAACAATTTTACATTTAACTCTTTTTTTTTTTAATTTTATTCAATTTTGTCTTTAATATTTTCGATTCGTATACAGCGGAGATGCTGGTTGGTTCAGCTAGAACTCTTTTCATGGACGAAATATCAACGGGTTTGGATAGCTCGACAACATTCCAAATTGTGAATTCACTGAAGCAGTATGTCCAACTTATGAAAGGAACTGCTGTGATCTCACTCTTGCAGCCACCACCAGAGACTTTCAATCTTTTTGATGACATTATTTTGCTCTCTGATGGACATATAGTTTATCAGGGCCCTTGTGAACATGTGCTTCAATTTTTTGCTTTAAAGGGTTTTAAATGTCCTCAGAGAAAAGGTGTGGCAGATTTTTTGCAAGAAGTAAGTTCAAATTTATCTTATATTTCCATCCATTATTTATAGTGTCAAAAATTGAGTTTTGATAGCTTTGTTGGCGGGTAGGAATTTTTGAATGGTAGAGAAGGAGCATTTATTCATTGTTGATTAATTTTGATCACTTACTTAAGAATGAAATGGTTGACATGGTCTATTTTTAAGGACAAGAAGTTCTTTATCCATAAAATGGTACATCCCGAGTCTTATTCTGATTTATCGTGAGACGTAGCAATTTTTGTCTCTATACATGCTGGATATAATAAATGGTTCGCTATGTCTCACGTTAAATAGGAATAGGAGTCGGAATATAATACATTTTTTTGAACACATAGTACATTATTTTTCTTTAAAATAAACGCGAATTGGATTGAGTTTTACCTTTTACTTAATATAACTTTCATCAATAAAAATAAGAAAAATACTCTAAAACGAATATTTTTTATTAATATTAACTAACACTTAACTAGTATCTTATTTTTATATTATTAGTATTTAGAATTTAGAATTTAAAATTTAAATTATTGGACAAATATTAACTAAAAATAATTAACTTTGTTGATCACCTGGAATATTCAATCTTGATTGTACACATTTTTTTACCTATGTTGTTATAGGTGACATCAAGGAAAGATCAAGAACAATATTGGGCAAAGAAAGATCAAACTTATAGATTTGTGACAGCGAAAGAGTTTGCAGAGGAATTTAGGTCATTTCACATTGGAAGAAGCCTTGGTGATGAACTTGCTACTGAATTTGACAAGTCTAATAGCCACCCTGCTGCTTTGGCAAAAAATAAGTATGGAGTTGGAAAATGGGAACTCCTAAAAGCTTGCTTATCAAGAGAGTTTTTACTCATGAAACGCAATTCCTTTACCTATGTCTTCAAATTTTGCCAAGTATGTCTTCAAATTATTACTCCAGTTTTATAATTAAATTGTGAGTACCCAAATTAGCTTCAAAAAATTTCCGATCAAATATTTTGCCTTTTATTTATTAGAAATTTTCGAGAACTATTCTCGTTAGATATATTGATTTTTTCGCCGTTTTCAATCAAATTTTAATATGCATGTTGGACAAATAAGTCTTTAATAAATTTTATTATAAGACAATTAGGTTCTAAAAAAATATCATTTTAAGATAAATTAGCTCCCTTCAAAATAACAAATGGATTAATTTCTTCCAGAAAAGTAAATTTTAAAGACTTTTAATTAATAAAATTTTATCACTTATTAAAGTGTCTTATCTGAAATTTTTTGGAAGCCTAATTTAGGTATTCACTATTTTTACAATGCAAAATTATTACATATATATCAAAATTTGATCATCACCAAATTCAAAATAATATATTTGTATATAAATAAGTTGTGTGCAATTTCATATACTTCTAATATATATTTTGTATTTCAACATAGCTGCTTAAAATCTTATATAAGCGGTTAATTTGGCTGTGATTGATTTAATTACTAATTTTTAGTGTTAAAAGTAACATATAGTTGTTACAGATAATATCCGTTACTAATGCTTTGTCCTTCTTTCCAAGGTGGCTATGATGGCCCTAGTTGCCATGACGGTTTTCCTTCGAACCGAAATGCATAAAGATTCAATGAGTGATGGTGGCGTTTATGCTGGTGCATTGTTCTATGGCCTTTTTGTGGTTATGTTTAATGGTTCTTCTGAAGTTACAATGGTAGTTCAGAGGCTTCCAGTGTTTTACAAGCAAAGGAATTTCCTGTTTTATCCAGCATGGGCATATGGTCTTCCTCAATGGATTCTAAGAATCCCCATAACACTTATTGAAGTGCTTCTTTGGGTATTACTCACTTACTTTGTCATTGGTTTTGATCCTCAATTTGGAAGGTAAAATTAACACAACTTTATATACTTTCAACAGTTACTCATCCAAAATATTTTTTGGTGTCTAGTTACTCATCCAAATTGTTAATCAATCTAGTCTAACAACTTTTAACTTAAACATTTGTAACTTAATGTTATTTATTATGCCTTCATACCAGCAATGTTTTTCAAAAAAGATTTTTTAGTTTATATTTTATTTGATTAACTCAAATAGTATTTGTTCCCCTCCCCAATAGAGATATCTATTCGAGTATTTCCCCTAACATATATTTGATTAAAAAAATGTCTCTACAGGATATCATTTAAAATAGGAATTTAATTACAAAACACAAAAAAAATTGGTTATGAATACACCATCTTAGATTTTCTTCTGCTGTGATAATATAAATAGACTTTAAAACAATTGATTGATATTGGCCGATAAATAAGGTAAAAATTTACGTGCAGTTGACTTCATGTGAATTTGATACTTTAAAATTGTTAGCCAAATATTTCAAACCATTTAACGGTTCTTAATAACAAATTCATGTGAAGTCGACTGCAGGTGAGGATTCACCTATAAATAATTGGTTCCCTAGTTGAATTTGAAAGTATACATAATAGACTTTGGAACAATTTATAAAAAAATTGAATAAAACTATTACTTCTAAAAATTAATTTAACCCTTTGTTTCCTGCTGCTTTATGCAGAATGTCAAGGCAATGGCTAATTCTAGCTCTAGCCAACCAAATGGCATCAGGGTTGTTCAGATTGATTGCAGGAATTGGTAGAGAAATGATTGCGGCCTCCACTATTGGAGCATTTGTATTAACCATTGTTTTTGCCATGAGTGGCTTTGTCTTGTCCAAAGGTAACATACATTTAAACACACATACAAAATTATTAAATATATAAATCTTATAACGTTTCTCTTACTAACATTCTAGTCTTAATAATTAAGCTAACAAATTTTTTTTTCCCTTCTATTTTGTTTGCTTCATAGACAACATAAGAAAAGGTTGGATATGGGGATATTGGATATCACCTATGGTGTATGCACAAAATGCCTTGATGAACAACGAATTCTTAGGGAAGAGTTGGAGACATGTAACATTTTCTTTTCTTTTATATATTAATACTAAATTAATATGTTAACACTTACATACTTTTGTGCTAATCAATCTAATGTTTGGCTCTGTATTCCTTAAAAAAAATGACAGGTTTTACCTAATTCAACAGAATCATTAGGAGTTGAAGTTTTGAAATCTCGTGGCTTCTTTACTGAATCTAACTGGTATTGGATAGGTGCTGGAGCATTAGTTGGATTCACATTATTGTTCAATTTTTGTTTCATCATCTCTCTCACTTTCTTGAACCGTAAGTTTCATAATTCATCTTAGATTTTCAATATAACTGTCCAATTGACCATATCTTTTACAGTATAGTTTTCGTGGTAATACAAATTTAAATAATATCATATATTGAAACTTGAATATTTAATTTAATATATAGATGAGATGTTACATGTATAGTATGTGTTAACACTTGACAAATTGATTGTATAGCACTTGAAGGAAGTCACACTGCTAAGTCACCAGAGAACTCTCTGAATGAAGAGAATGGTGGAAGCACCTCTGTTCAATCTTTGTCTAAGAGGAAAGAAACTGCAGCGTCGGCCGCAGCGGCCGAACCTAATCGGAAAAGAGGAATGGTTCTCCCTTTTGAAGCACATTTCATCACCTTTGATGAAGTAACATATGCTGTTGACATGCCACAGGTATTGCAGTAGTAGAAACAATACAAACAAAATGGGATGGAAATACAATTAAATTATTATGTCCGGTGCTTATTAATTTTTCAAATTTCTAATTAAATCGCTGTATTTTTTAAAAAAAATATTAAAACTACCTTGAAAGATTCTTACACTTACGAAACTACCTATGAATAAATGAAAAGAATTTTTCTACTAATGAAAGATAAGTTTCATTTGTCAAAATTACCCAAACGACATGTCAAAACTATTCAAACTGTTACGTTAACTTTTTTTTCTTTATTCATTGGTAGTTTTATGAACGCTCGAATCTTTTGTTGATAGTTTTAGTATTTTGTCCGTTTAAAATATTTTAATTGGATTCATACACCTATTGTTAAAAATTTTAATTGGATTCATAAGTGAGGTGAAATATGATTCATAAGTGAGGTGTATGAATCCAATTAAACTTGTTAAAATTTTTTAGAAAATTAAAGATCTTTTAAGTGTTAATTTGCCTTTCAGTTTATTGTTAAGTTGAAAGATTAAGTCCTTGAAATGAACATTATTATAGGAAATGAGAAAACATGGTGTTGTTGAGGAGAAGCTGGTCCTGTTGAAGGGTGTTAGTGGAGCTTTTAGGCCACATGTTCTCACTGCTCTAATGGGCATCACCGGTGCCGGAAAAACAACTCTGATGGACGTTCTTGCCGGTCGAAAAACAGGGGGATATATTGGAGGAAACATCACAATTTCTGGATATCCAAAGAAGCAAGAAACATTTGCAAGAATCTCTGGATATTGTGAGCAAAATGATATCCACTCTCCTCATGTTACTGTCTATGAATCCTTGTTCTTTTCGGCCTGGCTCCGATTATCTGCCGAAATCAACCTTGAAACAAGAAAGGTTGGTACTTCATAATTTATCAGTTTCTGCACAAAGATTGATAGAAATATACACATAGTTTATTAAATAGATTAATTTATTATTTTTTATTAATTTTTCCAATACATTCCTTCAAAATCGATTTTTATCCTAAATCAGATCCGTTTAATAGCTGATTCCCAATTTCCAATTAACCCAGTCAAACTGATCAGTTAAGTCAGTTTCTCATAACCATATGCATCGGTCTGAAAGAAGTTGGCTATGTTTTTGGATATAACTAACAATATATGGTTTCCAGATGTTCATTGATGAAGTGATGGAGCTTGTGGAGTTGACCCCACTAAGGAATGCAATAGTTGGATTGCCAGGTGTCAATGGTTTGTCCACGGAACAACGCAAAAGGTTAACTATTGCAGTGGAATTAGTGGCTAATCCTTCAATCATATTCATGGATGAACCAACTTCTGGGCTTGATGCAAGGGCTGCTGCTATTGTTATGAGAGCCGTTAGGAACATAGTGGACATTGGCAGAACAATTGTTTGCACCATTCATCAACCTAGCATTCATATATTTGAATCTTTTGATGAGGTAACAAACAATGCTTACCAATTTAATTAAGTTTGTTACTTTAATTAATTAATTAAGTTGTTTCTAATTATTGTTGTTTTAATGAAAAATGCAGCTTTTTCTAATGAAGAAAGGTGGACAAGAGATATATGTTGGCCCACTTGGCCATAATTCTTCTGATTTAATACATTACTTTCAGGTAAAATCTTAAAGAAAGTTTGGCCAATATATATTTTATTTTAGAGTAGATACTCCTATTGATTTATAAGAAATTTTTTATCAGACACTTCTAATCACATTTTTAATGTGTTAATTAAATTTGTCTCACCAACTTTAATACAAGACAATTATATTCCTAAAAATATCATTATAAAATAAATTGGTCTTCATTCAAAATAATTGAGGGATCAATTGTACAACAAAAATATTTTTTTTTTTGGACTTGGAACAAAAATAATTTATAAGGACTTTAGAAACTAAAAACTTATTAAGTGTCCAATTTAAAATTTCTTAGGATTAATTTAGGTGTTTATTCTTTATATACATGTATCTATCTATATATGCATTCCAATAAAAATAATTCTTGTGTTTTTTTGTCGTAATTTAAATTTTTTATGTTAAATTTTATTATTTTTGTAATTGATGCGTGAATTTATTGAGTATAAAAATACATGACAAATGCATATATAAAAGTATATAATTTATATGAGTGATTTGGCAATTGGTTTTTGTGTATGCAATACATTATTATAATTTAATTCATATCTCAACAATCTATTACTCTGAGTAGACTCACTCACCGAAACACTTTTCTCCCAAAGGGAATTCAAGGCGTTAATGCAATCAGTGATGGGTATAATCCAGCAACATGGATGTTGGAAGTCACAACCTCAGCAAAAGAAATGGAATTGGGAATTGATTTTGCTGAATTGTACAAAAACTCAGACTTGTACAGGTAGGTTTAAAACTAAATAAATATGCATGCTCTTGTTTCTCATCACAACAACAATGAAATTGGTAATTCATTCATAGATTTTATTCAATGTGTGATGATGTGTTTTAATTTAATTAGGAGAAACAAAAACCTTATCAGAGAACTAAGCACTCCAAAACCTTATTCAAAGGAGCTACATTTTCCTTCAAAGTATTCAAGGAGCTTCTTCACTCAATGCATGGCTTGCTTATGGAAACAACATTGGTCCTATTGGCGCAATCCTCTATACACTGCCATCAGATTTCTCTTAACAACAACACTTGCATTGGTTCTTGGAAGCATGTTTTGGAAACTTGGCTCAAAAATGTATGATCATACTACTCTAACTTTGAAAATCTTTATGTTCAGCATCATGTTCTTGGGCTGGAATTATTTCTATTCCAATTTTTTTTATATTTTTATTTCAGAAAATTTTAATTAAAAAATTTAAAATAATAAATATAATATAATTTAGGTCTTTTTGTTTAAGAAAATAAAAATAAAAATCAATCACATCCTTTGGTTTGAATTTTTATTTTTATTTTTTATTTTCACCTCTCATCTTTATTTTTTCTTCACAAAATCCTTTCCGATTTTTTTTTTCATTTCCTGAATTTTTTATCTTCACATTTTTCCTTTAATAATATCAAAACAGGACTCAATCAATTAGTTTTTATTTTATGAAAGTTCTAAAACTAAAATGCGTTTACCTATGAATGAATTATTATACTGCAGTGAAAAGCAGCAAGATCTGTTTAATTCGATGGGGTTGATGTATGTTGCTGTGATGCTTATTGGAAACAAGAATGCAACTTCAGTGCTATCGGTGGTGACAGTTGAAAGAACAGTGTTCTACAGAGAACAAGCTGCCGGAATGTATTCCCCTCTTGCTTATGCTTTTGCTCAGGCAAGTAATTTTTTTTGGGTAACGCTATTTGAAAAAGTAGTTTTGGTCAACCAATTAAGTTCAATCAAGTGATTTATTTCTATGCTAAATATAATATTATTTTGGTGTCAAATAGTATAAAAAATTACACCTAAATAAAATTTTATTTGACAACGAAATAGTCTTTTATTTAGCATAAAAATAAATGAGACTTGATTAGCAAAACCACATGTTCAACTAGAATTATCGTTTACTTTTATCATATTTTAAAATATTTTTTATTGTTAACACCTAACCAATTGGAAAATACTTTTGTCACCTATTTGATAATATTTGGGAATGTATTTGGTGTTTCCCTAACTAACAAGTGACTAACAATTTTTTTTTCTTATTTTTTTTTAAGCAGGCTTTAATTGAAATTCCTCATGTTCTCTTACAATCTGTAGTATATGGAGGCATAGTTTATGCAATGATTGGTTATGAGTGGACAGTCACTAAATTCATTTGGTACTTGTTCTTCATGTTCTTCACTTTCCTATATTTTACATACTATGGAATGATGATGGCAGCCACAGCCCCAAATCCACACATTGCCTCAATAGTTGGAAGTGCAACATATTCTATGTGGAATCTTTTCTCTGGCTTTCTCATTCCACCTACAGTAAGTCTTATTATTATTGTTAGTTAATCGTTAATGACTAACAACATATCTACTTAATTTAATTTTTTTCAAACAGCCCATAATAAGAAGAAATAAAATCTGTTTGTTTGAAATTTTCAAAAAGTTGTCAATGAAACTGAATAATAGTTTGTCATTACAATAAAATTAAGTTAAATTATTTTATTAATTTCTATAATTTTACTAAATTTTTCATTGGATCTTTATAATATTTTAGTTAGGTCACTATATGATATCTAATTTTTTAATTAGATCTTACTATGATAAAAAAAGTTAAACTTATTAATGAAATATTCTATTAAAAAAAAATTATCAATTTATGGATGACTTATGTAGCAGAATATTCTATTAAATTTAATTTTTCTTATCACAATATGAACATTGAAAAATTGAATAACATATATTAATATAATTGAAAAAGAAAAATACAGGGATCTAATTAAAATTTTAGTGAAATTATATGGACCAACAAAATAATTAAACCATAAAATTTTACAAATGCATTCATTCACATCTTAATTATTAGTTATTTATACACGACTGCATCTATACTGTCAAAATTAAATTCATAGTATATAGGTTGTCCAAAAAGAAAAAATCATAGTATATAACACCAAGATAAGATTACTAAAACGGAGTGTTCTATTCATTGACTTTGTCTTGTTTTTGTTTTTGTTATTGTTATATGGCAACAGCGGATACCAATATGGTGGAGATGGTACAATTTGATAAATCCAGCAGCTTGGAGTTTATATGGGTTGGTAGCTTCACAATATGGAGATATAAAGGAAAACACTGAGTCTAATGGAATATATGTTCCGGTGAAAGACTTCTTGAGAAGTTACTATGGCTTTAGGCATGAATTTTTGGGAGTGGTTGCAACCATTGTTGTTGGATTCTCATTAGTTTTTGCACTCATCTTTGCCGTATTTATCAAGATGATTAATTACCAACGAAGATAAAAGTTTCACTCAAAAGTCTACTGTTGTATGATGATGTTGCCCATATAATGGTAAAATTAATTGGGAGATACTTCTGTAAAACGTCTTTATGTAAAAACTTTTTATCTTGTTAGTTAATTAAAATTAAAACATTTTAATTTTTTTTATATATAATATAATTTAAAGGCGTTGATTTTATTTATATATTTAAGAATTTGAATTTTATTATATAAATTCTTATTTTTAGATAATTTAATTTTAATTTAGTAATTTTTATCTTATTATTCATTTATTTGTTTTTATATTATTTCCTTGATTTTCAATTTTTGTTTTTTCAATTTTATGTTATATATGTTTATTTTTAATTTTTGTTTTTAGTAATCCTTTATTTTTTAATTCTTAATCTATTTAGGATTTTTAGAAAAATGCTTTTTAATTTTGAAAAATTAAAAGTCTTAAAAAAAATATTTTAGACAGATCTTTACATGAGTGGCACTCAAATTAATTACAGACCCCGGTAAGACTGTCGTAAAATTATAGTGATTAGTCCAACACAATAGAACTATTTTTCAAAGTAAAAAAAAGTTGAATAAAATAAGGAAAATGAATTATATACTTGGAAGTAATCAATTATTAAACTGAACTCGATCAATTGTAACTAACAAGTTGCGAAGAGAAGATGGATGGATAATTCATAAAAAAAATTAAAAAATTAATTCTAAAATTGTAAATTTAAATAATGTACATAAAGGACTATTTAACAAATGCGTACAATTTAAAGAGGACTTTTTGGAGATTATTCAAAAGTTATAAAACATGTTTTTTAGTGTGATTGATGAAAGTCTCAGATTTTGTGAGATCATTTAAATTGAAGATTTTGGTTGGTGGCTTGATTGCATTCAAATTAGAAATTTGTTGTGAATGCAATTTGGGTGTTTACGCGCATTGTGCATATGAGGTAGATATTTTTTACAACTTGTTTATGCATGTTAGTTGCTTATATATAAAATAAAGAATAAGGTCTTGTTGCTTAGGGTCACAATGTAAGGCAATAAGCCATGTGTGAGAGTTAGGAAACTCCACCATTAAGAATTCTTTGTAGTCCTTCTAATTTGTTTTTGTGGCTTTGTATACCTAGTCTATTTGTTGGTCTTTCTTTTGGTCAAAGAAGATTTGTTTTTTTTTTTTTTTTGGGATAAAAAAAGATTTGTGTTAGAATCTACTTTTGCATTTAGAGTATTCAGAACTTATTTTAGTTTAAAATTTTGTTTAGTTTTAGCATTTGGTTTCTTTTTAGATTCATTTACCTTGTTATTATCACTGTTTAAAAAAATATTTTTAAAATGTGATTTTTTAAGAAATACAAAATTGTTTTTTAATATAGAAATTAGAATTATTTCACAAAATCATTTGATTTATTAACCATCTATATTAATTAATTACAATCTAATGTTTATTTTATTATTTTTATACAGTTAAAAAATTATTAATTTTAAAAAATAAAAAACAAAGCTAATAATTAAATAAGCATAAAAATAATATTTCATAAAATATTTTAAATTATATATATTGATTAGAAAATATAATTTTATTGTTATATAATATATATAAAATGCATAACATATATTAATAGTTAGGTTGATTTAGTGATAGTAGACTTATTTTTAATGTCTTAGCTCATTAATTTAAATCACACCCAATATATAATAATTTAAAAATAATTTGAAAAGATGGTATTTGAATAAATAATTTTAAAAACAATGACATTTTAAAAAATAATTTTTAAAAAAAAATCAGATAAATTAGAAAAAAATTTGTCTTAGATGGACTTATTACCTATTTCATATTATTGTCATATTTTATAGGAAAATATTTGGTTATTTTTTACACAGAAGTTAAGTATAACTACCATAATTCCTCTAAGGTAGGAATAAGGTTTCGAGTTGTCGTCGGAACCCATCACCACCTTCAGGATGAAAATCTGGCATCAATGTTAAAAGATGTTTCCATTGTACATAATATACCAGAGTGAGTTTTAGCCTGGGCTTCTAAAATCAATCCCAAGCTCGTACTTTGTATGGAGGCTAGTGCTTTGTGCCTAGTTGTCATTTATAGGTACTTGACATGTGTATATGGCTGCCATTTTATTACATCATATTTTACCTGCTAATAGCTTAAACGGTTATGTTAGTAGTAGTTGTTGGACTATTTATAATGGTGGACAATTTTTTTTTTTCTTTTAGATTGGTTGTTGTAGCACTGGCATATACTGTTTTTGTTTTAAATAAAAAAAAAAATTATATTTATAATTTTATACAAAAATATTTATAAGAAAATATAAAAATTTGTCTTAGATGGAGTTTTTTCCTATTTCATATTATTGTCATATTTTATGAGAAAATATTTGGTTATCTCTAGCAGAGAGAAGTTAAGTATAACTACCATAATTTTAAAATTTGTTTAAATGGTGTGAGTTCTGTGAATGAAATAGAGGAACTGATGAGAAAGATACAAGAGTTGAGCAGAGAAGTTGAGAGAGAGAAAGAGATAGTGTTTGAGTGACTAACTAACTAACAATAATTTAAATATTAACAATATTTATATCTATGACTACTTTTACTAATAGTTATGAGATAGGAAAGTTTTTCGGTATACCTCAAAAAGTGAGGTATATCGTATTTTATCACCTTTTAGCCGTTGATCTTGATTGATTTTAATTATAAAATTAATATATAATAAAGATTAACGGTTAAAAAGTAAAAGAATACGGTATATCTCACTTTTTGAGATATACCGGAACACCTTCCTATGAGATATTAACTTAATCGGTACTATCAGAGATCTATAAAAAACTATTTCATAATTAGTTATATTTTATAAAATTTAAAATAATTTAAATATATAATTGTAATAAACACTTTAAGGATTTGATGTCTTATACCGTCTCTCTCCAACATTTAAAATAGCTAATTCAAAAATTTTAAAACTCAATTACATTTAAAAGTTAAAAGTATAATCTAATCTAATAAAATTTAAAAATACAAAAGGTAATTGGATTAGAGTGACCACGTGTATATATATAATTTTAGATGTGTTAAAAAATATTTTGTATTCTATTATATTATTTTGGATGTGTTTAATATAATTTTAGTATATTTTAAAATTTTGTCGACACATCCAAAATAATATAACTATACATAAAATAAATTAAAAACACATCTAAAATCCACAATTTTTTTTATAATCTAAATTATCAAAACACATCTAAAATAATATAATTGCATATAAAAATAATTATAAACACATTCTAAACTCACCTAAATTTATAAAAATAAAACAAAAACATAAAAATCAAAGTATGAAAATTTACATTAATTTAGTTACTAAGAGGAGAAGGAGAAAAAAAAAACTGCACAAAAAATAATAGGCGGTTAGTTAGGAATATACATTATTATATTTATTTAATTAAAATTAAATTATCTAGATATAGTTTCTTTTAAATAGGAGAACAAATAATTAAAATAAATTAGTATCTAAATTTTATGGATGAGTTATGGATAAAAATTATGGATGTATATCTTTATTGTAACTTAATCAACCTCTAATAACAACTTGCTTAGCTGTCAAAAACAGCTGTCAAAACTAACTATAACTTAATAACTTTCTATCATCTAATAATTACTGAACCATCTAGAATTTTCTACATCCAACAGATGGTATTATTTAAAAGAATAATGCTACAGAACCGACGTTATGGAGCTAATAGGGAGTCAATGAGTGTAATTAGGGAAATAGTGGGTGATAAAAGGAAAAAGAGAAAAAAAGAAAAAATGATATTGGCTTCCTATTGTCTCCCTATTATTGGCTACCGAGACTTTCTCTATTTAAAATTGATTTATGCACCAGAAAGAAACAACCAGTGCACTATTATTAAAATTTAACTTATAATACACAATCTTGCTATTTGAACAAGTGATTTACTAAAACAAGTGGTTAACCAAGTGATTTACAAAAATCACCACCACTTTCATTAGGAAAGCCGCGCAAACGAAGCAAGAAAAACGAGCAAGGGCGTTCGTCAACCATCGATCGAAGATAAACTCTTCGAATTAGAAAGGTACAGTTCGTCTAACAATTGCATTTTACTATTTATGGATTTCTGTCATGGATTCTAGGTTAGGTTTTCGTCTCATGCACTTTCGTTTGTTTTCAATTTTGTCATTTCAAATTCAAATATTGTTTACTCATGTTTCTGCGCAATCTAGGTTATGATTTTCGAATTTTATACTTGCATTGTTTATAACCACTTTCGTTTTGTTTCAATTTTGTTATTTCAGAGTCAAAACCTTTTAAATCTTGTTTCTGCGCAATTTAGGTTAGGTTTTTTGTGCATTTTGTGCTTGGATTGTTGATTTGAACTTTAGTTGCTTCTGATTTGGTTATTTCAGATTCAAAACCTTTTTGATATTGTTTCTGCGCAATTTAGGTTAGGTTTTTTGTGCATTTTGTGCTTGAATTGTTGATTTGAACTTTAGTTGCTTCTGATTTGGTTATTTCACATTCAAAACCTTTTTGATATTGTTTCTGCGCAATTTTGGTTAGGTTTTTTGTGCATTTTGTGCTTGGATTATTGATTAGAACTTTAGTTGCTTCTGATTTGGTTATTTCACATTCAAAACCCTTTTAATCTTGTTTTTGCGCAATTTAGGTTAGGTTTTTTTTGCATTTTTTACTTGGATTATTGATTTGAACTTTAGTTGCTTCTGATTTGGTTATTTCAGATTCAAAACCTTTTTGATATTGTTTCTGCACAATTTAGGTTAGGTTTTTTGTGCATTTTGTACTTGGATTGTTGATTTGAACTTTAGTTACTTCTGATTTGGTTATTTCAGATTCAAAACCTTTTTGATATTGTTTCTGTGCAATTTAGGTTAGGTTTTTTGTGCATTTTGTACTTGGATTGTTGATTTGAACTTTAGTTACTTCTGATTTGGTTATTTCAGATTCAAAACCTTTTTGATATTGTTTCTGCGCAATTTAGGTTAGGTTTTTTGTGCATTTTGTGCTTGGATTATTGATTTGAATTTTAGTTGCTTCTGATTTGGTTATTTCATATTTAAAACCTTTTTAATCCTGTTTCTGCGCAATTTAGGTTAGGTTATTTGTGCATTTTGTACTTGGATTGTTGATTTAAACTTTAGTTGCTTCTGATTTGGTTATTTTAGATTCAAAACCTTTTTGATATTGTTTTTGCACAATTTAGGTTAGGTTTTTTGTGCATTTTGTGCTTCGATTATTGATTTGAACTTTAGTTGCTTCTGATTTGGTTATTTCAAATTTAAAACCTTTTTAATCTTGTTTTTGCGCAATTTAGGTTAGGTTATTTGTGCATTTTGTACTTGGATTGTTTCTTTGAACTTTAGTTGCTTCTAATTTGGTTATTTCAGATTCAAAACCTTTTTAATCTTGTTTCTGCGAATATTGGTTTAGGTTTCTGTGCATTATGTGATTGATTTGATTTTTGTGCAGTTCATCTCATATTTGTTTTACATTTGTATTTTCAGGAACCATGGCAAAGAAAACTCAAGCAAGAAAGCAAAAGACTAGTGGAAAAAAGAATAAACAATATGACGTAAGTTTCAGTATGCCTCATATTTTTGTCGCTTTTACTTGATTTAAACATAATATTCTAATGTGCATTCTCCAAATATTTTGCAGAAATCAAACAGAACAAGGTGCAGTCCGAGCGATGTCTTTGCTTTGCTGATCATATATCTGCATGAGACACACTTCGGGAAGGACTCCGAAGATGAAAAAGTTCAACCTCCATGGGTGTCATATTGGAGCGGGGAGACGCTGCGCAAAAGAATGAGAGTTGACAAGACAGATTCCACTGTAAGTACTTTGATTTCTGCATGTCTTTTACATCTCGATATGCAATTTGGCATTTTATTTCTGCGCAGTTTAATTCTCTCTGCTCTGTTTTTGTGCTCTATAGGGGCTGCTTCGTCAAGCTAACCAAAGGAAGGACAATACAAACAAGAAAAAAAACAAGTGAGCTGAAAAAGGTAGAGACACCAAAAAAATAGGGAAACGGGAAGTATTGGCGAGAAAATTCGTAAAGTCTTTACAGATAGAACATGATCCTAAAGGAAAAAAGAAACCTGTCAAGAGAAAACATGTTGAAGACGATGAATTTGAAGATGAATATGAGGATGTGAATCTGAATCTAGGAGGATGATTCCTCAGAATTTGAATCTAAGAGTGGATCTGATCAAAACCAGATTCAGAGAAAACAATTTCTCAAGATGATAAGTAAGTACTTTTCATTTCTGCACAATTTAACATTTCATTTCATTTATGCACAATTTGGCATTTCATTTCTGAGCATTTCTGATGGTTAATATTAATTTCTTGTAGTCTAGGAAAAAGACAAAGAAGAACTAGAATACCATTGCAGCCTCCACAGAATGAAACCGTTAATCCTCCAGCAAGAAACGAAATGAGGTCGAAAAAAAGGCATGAGGTTAATGTGGCAGATGAACAACCTCCACAGCATGCAGATGTTAATGTTGAACGAAGAAATGAAATAAGGTCAAAACTTAGGAATGATGTTAATGCTGCTGCTGCGACACAACCTGAAGCTGCTGCTGCTGCTGTGATACAACTTCCACATAATTCTGAGCTCAATGCTGCTGCTGTGACACAACCTTTTGATCTCTTGTTTTTTTTTTTATTAATGAGTGTCCTTTTTCATCATTCGCAGTGCCAATGTTGATGCTCAAATTCATGGGATGTGCTGGTTACTCCTCAAGATTGTGGAATCAAAGTTGTGGAGGCCACAAGTGCAGAAGAAGAGCTTATCAGTAGAGAGTTGAGCAATAACATGTAAGTGAATCTTGAAGGGTTGCTTAACTGCGCAAAAAATTTTTTTCTATATGTGCAGAAACTGTTTTCATCACTTGCTTTTTTCTTTTATTAATATGAATATCCTTTTTCATCATTTGCAGTACAAATCTGGTGGTGGATACACAGGTTGAAAAGGCTGTCATTGATCAATAAGATTTGGGGACGCAAGAATTGATGCTGAAAGATTGGTCTTCAAAAGGTAAAAACCTTGAATTAATTAAAAAACTGCGCATAAAGCTTTTTCAAAATTGTACATAAACATTTGACCTTATTTCTCTATTTCACTTTTGATTTAATTACCTTGCGGTGATCCAAAAGATGATATACCAATTGACAGAGAGGTTGAGAAACAAATAAATAGAGGTATAATGATGGTGGCCAAAATGACATTAGCACAGAGCAAGACGGGTCCGCTGCCTTCATTTAAACTCTGCCCTGAAATTGGAAGTCAACCTGAAGAACAAGACCAAGAGACTTAACAGGATGCGCAGAAACTAAAAGGCAAGGAAATACAGCATGAAGTCCCTGATTCCATGACCCCCGAGCCAGTAATCCAAAAAAAAAGAAACTATGTCAACAAGGTTGTACAATTGGGCAACAAAAGCTACAGAAAACAATGACTATGAACATCTTTTCAACTTTAAAACTGATAAAGAGTATACAGCAATGAGATACCATTTTTTGTCACTGGGAAAAGAGGCTGAATTGAAATTGACGGTAAGTACCTAAAAATTATACTTTTGTTGATTGTTTTATAAATTTCAACTCTTTGCTGATTTTCTGTCTTTCTTTTCACAGATAATGGACATAATGTGCATTATCAACAACAGGGAGAATAATGAAAAGTTTAAATATACAACATATTATGTGCCTTCTCTCTTTTTGGTATCAACTGTAATCTTTTTCTTCTCGTTTTTGTTTCAATGTTGAATGTAATCATTTCTCTTTCATTGTTTTATTTCCTTGCTTTGTTTTCAGCGTAGTTTACTTGAAAGGTATGGTCATAACTACATTGATGCAAACACTGGGCTCCCACAAGATATCTCAACAATGATAAACATGGACCCTCTTCATTATATTGATGAAAATAAAATGAAATCAACTCCTTTTGTAAGTTTCTGCGCATTTTAAATTTAATTTTTTGTACATTTAAGTCTACTCTTGCTAATTTCTGAAACTGCTTATCATTTTTGCGCATTCTAGATTACTGTTTCTGCACACTTCCATTCTTGTATGTTTTAATAATAACTTAATTCCTCTTTATAATACAGATGTTTGCCCCTGTATTATACGTAATCCACTGCTGATTATATGTCCTTGATGTCGAGAACAGAAAGTTTTACGCTCTTGACTCATTGACCCAAAATCACCAGGCGGGGACAGAAATAAACTAGGAAGATTTGCGGTAATATCTCTATTCAAATTAATCATTAAATTTCTTCTAATAATATTTCTAACTCTGTTGTATCTATTTTTAGTCAAATGTACTTAATAGATGCGGGTGCGTGCTGGGGCGACAACCCTGTTTCCTAACATGACAAAAAATGTGGGATCACAATCATTCTTGGCTAAATATATTCCTATCCCAAGACAACCGAATGCGTAATAAGTTAAAACTCTTCTCATCTTAAAATTATCAATTAATGATCTGTTTTGTTAACCTAACATTTATTTTTTCCATGAATCAAACATGATTGTGGCATATATGTCTTGAAGTACATGGACATCGCTAATCCAAGCCTCCTAGGAAAGAGAAATTTCACTGTTCCAGTTTGGAATGAAGTAAGGGAGTTTTCTGCCACAAAAATAAACTATATATTTTGTTACAAAATACTTATGTTTTTTCAACTATATTGTAGGTTGAACTTCAACAGTTCAGAGAGCAGTACGTGGAACGCATCTTGTATCATGGCGATAATTACTTCAGGCATAAAGCAATAAAAACGTCGAATTTAGTTACAAGAAATGCCAGACCCTCCACCGCTCTCCAAAACCCATACACTCAGTTGAATACAATAGATTTAGAATCAGGAAAATCGGATGCATGATAATATAACATGAAAAACATTTAAGATGATTTCTATTTTTTTGTGAATATTTGATTATGTTTTTAAGAAACTAGTAGATTTAGAATTAGGATGGATGATAATAGAACATTATAATATTTAGGATGATTTGTGTTTATTGAGAATATTTGCTCATGTTTTTAAGAATCCAAACTGTTTCGTTTATATGAATATTTTGTGGTTATGTATTGCTTCTGAATTTGATTCTCTATTGAGTAATAAATACTAAAATTACTCAAGAAATTGAAAAACCTGCAAAACTGCGCAGAAACATTATTCTAAAATATACATAAACATTATTTATAAACCAAACCAAGTTCAAAGGGACTAAGTTGCAAAGAAATATCACTCTGCACTGTATATTATATCAATATATATTTTGTTTATGCATTGATTCTCAATTTAATTTTATATTGAATAATAAACATTAAAAATAGCCAGGAAAATCGAAAACCCTGGAAACTAAGTTCAGAGTGCTAAAACTGCGCAGAAACAGTATTCTAAAATATACAGAAACAATAAATATAAAACATAACTAAATTAAAGTGGCTAAGCTGCAAAAAATAACACTCTTCACTATACATAAATGGTGTTTATAAAACCAAAACTAACTTCAAAGTGCCGAATCTGCAAAGATATAACACTCTTGACTATACAGAAAGCACATTTATTACAAATCAACTAAATTCAACATAGAGGCTAATCTGCGCAGAAATAAAACTCTAAACTGTGCAGAAACTTTGTTCTAACTATAACAGAAACATATTGAATACATCTTTCAAAGACATAACAGAATGCAAATGTAAAGAATGCTAATTATCACCCTATTGTGTGCCTATTCTTTTTATTTGTTTCTTTTGCAATCTTCTTTTCGAGGTTTGAGCCTAATCTCTTCCTTGGACGACCTCTTGACCTCACGTGTTGTGGGCTTTGAAGATCATTGATATCACTTACAGTGCAATCTTCGTGTGATATTGTTGTTCTTCCTTTCTCCTTAGCCTGCTCTTTCTCTTCTTCTTTGTATTCTTGTAACTCGCTGAAAATTCTGTCTAGACCGCGATGCACAATCGCTATCAATCCATTCCTTGCTGATCCAACTTGACAAGCTTCGAAGCAACGAGACAAAGCATCATTGTTTCTCTGCGTCGTTTCGTCCATAACAGGCTCATCGTAGCTGCTCCTGATGTTGGTGTGTTTCCTATTGACATTCTTGCTCTAGCGTTCCAATACATATCTTAAATCAACCTTATCCACTCTCTCATCACGCATCATCATCAGAGAATGGGAGCATAAAATCCCTCTTGATTCAAATAAAAGACACTCGCATTTGATTTCCCATGTTGTTGAATTATATATTACTTTGTATCTATTGAAGATTTTGCTTGAAAGCTCTTCAAGTACTCGGTATAAAGCGATCCCTTCAACACAATAATCCACTTTGAGGTGCAATTAATCTTTCCTCTGAATTATGCTTGGACATCTTTGAATTTTGCATGAGTGTAAACCTTTTCAAATTGAGCTTCTATAGAGGAATTTGTTGCACAAGGTATGTTGCTGTTAAAATCTGCACAATCAGCTTCCCTCTCTTTTTGTTCTTTGTTCTGAAGGCAATTGTCGTATTTCCTGACCATCTGCATCAAATAACACTTCCGGGTTATGAACTTGTTGAAGAAAACGAGCATGCTCTCACTATATTGCGTGCTTCTCATTCCAGCCCAAAAATGACCGTCCAAGTAGATAGGGACTCATAGATCACGATCCTCATAGAGTTCTGCGCAGAAAAAAGTAAGTTGTATTATATTCTTAAGCAATTCTGACATAATCAATCTAAAACACCTTAAATAAAATTCTGCACGGAAATAGTAAACATGAAAAACCTAAAAACTATTACTGAACTGCGCAGAAAATGAAAATTTAAAAATACAAATTTAATTCGAATTATATAATCACAAAAGTGTTACCTGCGAGCCACTTATTCCCAAAAAGATCATGCTTGTTGATAAATGCTTTCTATTTTTCTCAAACATATATATTGAATGAGACGACCATACTATACATCGCTCATCTCTTGTTTAATCTCAATGTGTCCCTTGAAGCCGTTCAATTTTTTAGGGATCTTCTTCATTATGTGCCAAATGTACCAAATGTGGATTGTTGTTGGCATGCACTACTCTTGAATGGCTCTCGACATCGATGGGCATTGATCGGTGATAATTCCTTTCGGTGGCTTCTCTCCCATGCAACGAAACCAACTCCTAGAAAGCCATTTGAAATACTCTGTGTCCTCATTCTTCAGTAGCGCACATCCCAGAAGAATAAAATGCCCATGATGATTGACCCCGACAAAAGAAGCAAGAGGCAAGTCATACCTATGAATTGTTCAACTAAAATATCAAACTCTGCAGAATACGCAGAAATGGTAAACTAAAATGTACACAAAAGAGAAACCAAACTGCACAGAAACTAAGACAAACCTGTTTTTATTGTATGTTGTATCAAATGACACAACATCCCCAAAATACTCAAAAACAGTCCGACTCCTTGCGTCGGCCCAAAAAACATTCCTTATTGAATTGTCCTCATCGAGTACAAGTTCATAAAAGAAATTTGGATTCTTTTCCTTCTTCCTAAGAAAATAATTCCCCAACTCCCTTGCGTCGTCTTCTTCCAAAACGTTACGAACCTCTCTCGTAATGAAGTTCCTCACATCCTTTTCTATGAAATTTAATTTGTCGTGTCCGCCGGCTGCCGCTATAAGCGATTGATAACTCTTATTTGGTGGAATCCCAGCTTGATCATTAATCTCAATTGTACGGCGGACATGCATGTTGAGCTATCGGTATTGAGGAAACATTGCTGCATGATTTGGAGAGCATGTGTGTGAATGTTCCAAAACCACTTTCGAAATCTACCAGAAATCAATATACTTCATACGATGGACATAGACTCTGACTGGACAATTAGCAGCATATACTGCATTTGTTTTCTCAGAAACTGGCACATCCGACCTTCTTTTCCCTTTTCTATTACATGACAGCAGCTGGTTTAATATTTCATTTGATTTTTTGCTCTTATTTGTGTTCCTAATTTTTATAGCAAACCATGTCCGTTTAGCATAATCTCTGTAGAAATCCTTAGTTTTTTTCAAGTGACTCAAAAAACATGCCAGCCTTTGGAACATATTCCTCATCAACATCACAAGAAAACTGCGCAGAAAGCAAAAGCCAGAATAAGAAGAAATCACGAAAACAGCAAAAAACTTAAATCAATAAAATCTCAAAACTGTGCAGAAATAGAAAGCCAAACTAGGCAGAAACGAAATCACAAACAACAACAACACCAAACACAAATTGAGAAGAAATCAAGACAACAACACCACCTTAAATCATCAAAATCTCATAACTAAGCAAGCAGAAATAGAAAGCCAAATTATTCAGAGACGATCTCACAACAACAGCAACACCTAAACCAAAGGGAGAACAAATCACTACAACATGAACACCTTAAATCAACAAAAATATCAAAACTGCACAGAAATAGAAAGCCAAAATAGACAGAAACAAAATCACAAACAAACAACAACAACAAACCCAACGTGAAAAGAAATCACGACAAGAGCAACACCTTAAATCAGTAAAATCTGAAAACTAAGCACAAATAGAAAACCAAACTACTACGAAACAAAAGCACAACAACAACAACACCTAAACCAAAGGGAGAACAAATCACTACAACATGAACACCTTAAATCAACAAAAATATCAAAACTGCGCAGAAATAGAAAGCCAAACTAGACAGAAACAAAATCACAAGCAAAACAACAACAAACCCAACGTGAAAAGAAATCACGACAAGAGCAACACCTTAAATCAGCAAAATCTGAAAACTAAGCACAAATAGAAAGTCAAACTATTCAGAAACAAAAGCACAACAACAAAAAACACCTAAAACAGAGTGAGAAGAAATCACTACAACAACAACAACTTAAATCAACAAAACTTGCAAACTGCGTAGAAATACAAAGCTAAAATAGCCAGAAATGTAAAGCTAAAATGAGCAGAAATGAAAAACCAAAATGAGAAGAAACTAAACTAATAATGAATGAACAAACAAAACTAAGAAACGCTAAAATTAGTTTGAAAATGAAATTAAACGTGTTCTGTGTTGCTTAAATCACAAGAATTATCTGAAAACGAATCCATTGATGGATCTGAACTCAAACCTTCCATTACAGCAGAACCTGAAACACAAAAAATAAAGATCAAAAACCTAAACATGATAAATCGAAGAAGAAACGTTGAAAAAAGCGAAATCTAAGAACAGAAGAATCAAACGAAAACCAAAACCAGATCTAACAGCATTGTAGAAAAAGGAAAAAGCAATTACAAGAGCTATATGGCACAGATAGCGTCGCAATTGAAAAACAGAGCAGAACGAGATTGCAGAAATCACAGAACAATAAGAAATCACGAATCACAGATTGCAAATCATGAAATTCAGAACAAGAAAGAAATCACGAATCACAGATTGCAAATCATGAAATTCAGAACAAGGAAGAGGAGAGAGAGGAAAACGACGAAGCAAACTCGAAGGAAAGAAAAACGGAAAATAACAGAAAATGAAATTAGGTGCGTCCAAAAACAATATATTAGATACAATAAGGGACATGAGGCGCGTGGAGTAGTTTGCTTGGCTAACCACTTGGTTTGAAAAAACCACTTAGTCAGCTAGAATAATAGTATAATATATATGTACAAATTAATAGTTTAGTTTCAAATCAATGATTTATGCTATATAGAAAAAAATCAAAGTGAAAAGTGTAAACATTACAGTATTACACTAATTATCATCAACTCGTTATTACGAATTTACAATAGTTTAAAAGCCAAGAGTACTGATAAACTAACTCATAATTTACAGCTTCGTTTTGCTGTTTATATTAATTACGGGCCTGATCTGTACGACGTAGTTTCGTTACAGCCAGTTAAACGCTGTTTACAGCCACATCACACGCCTTCATAACGGTCACATGTAGGTTGGACCATCGAAGGGGTAGTATTGTCCACTTTTCTCGAAGGTTGGGGGCATGTGAGTATTTTAACAAAATGGAGGGTATTTTTGTCCAATTTTAAAAAAGTTAGGGGTATATTTATCTTTTTTGGTTTCCCAAGATATCTCCCAACTCGACAGGTCGAGAACCAATCATCCGCGGATATATTTGTCTTTTACCCTAATAAAAAAGCTACAAGTTTTTTTAGAACACAATTTGATTGAAGTCTCGAGTTTAAAAGGAAAAGCTACACATTTTCTTTATGTAACCAATATTTTTCTAACCAATAAATCATATCTAAAAGAACATCCAGAATATCAAAAACAAACGTTGTATTAAAAAAAAAGACTTTAAGAATAATATATATCCAAATTTGTCCCCAACAAATTTTAAATAAAAATCTGTTGTAATTGGACGACTGTGTAAAATGTTTTACACTGTCAGTTATTTAGTCCATCAAAATTAAACTCAAAATTACTATAATATTATGAGTTTGATTTTTTATACAATTCATGAATTCAGATGATTTTTTAAGTAGCAATTTGAAATTAGTTATTTGTACATGACTGCATGTATACTCTGAAAATTAAATTCATAGTATATAGCTTGTCCAAAAATAAATTCATAGTATATAACACCAACAAGATAAGATTACTAAAACGGAGTGTTCTATTGATTGACTTTGTCTTGTTTTTATTTTTGTGATATGGTAACAGCGGATACCAATATGGTGGAGATGATACAATTTGATAAATCCAGCAGCTTGGAGTTTGTATGGGTTGGTAGCTTCACAATATGGAGATATAAAGGAAAACACTGAGTCTAATGGAATATATGTTCCGGTGAAAGACTTCTTGAGAAGTTACTATGGCTTTAGGCATGAATTTTTGGGAGTGGTCGCAACCATTGTTGTTGGATTCTCATTAGTTTTTGCACTTATTTTTGCCATATTTATCAAGATGTTTAATTACCAAAGAACATAAGATTTTCACTCAAACTCTATGATGTTGCCCATAAACTGAGGTAAACCCCATTTTGGTCCCTGAGATTCGCGAGTTTCACCCTAATGATCCTGAGATTTTAATTGCACCATTTTGGTCCCCAAGATTGAAAAAATTGCACCAAATTGGTCATTGGCCCCTCTTCAGGCTAATTCTTGTAAATTTTGCGAGAGACGTGACGACTGCCTTGCATGTTGAACAACATAAAATGACGTTGTTTCACTTATAAAGTTAAATGATCATTAAAAATGATTTATCCACTATCTAATCCCTCTATAACTCTTCAATTTATGCTTCTTAGCTATGAAATAATGTTGTTTTAACGACTATTGAGCATCATAAATGAAGAAATATCGTTTTATATTGTCTGACATGCAAGGCAGTTATCACGTCACTCACGTAATTAACCAAAATTATACTGAAAAGGGGGTCAGGGACCAATTTGGTGCAATTTTTTAAATCTTGGGGACTAAAATAGTGCAATTGAAATCTTAGGGACCATTATGGTGCAACCCGCGAATCTGAGGGACCAAAATGGGGTTTATCTCAATTTCCATATAATAAAATTATATATTATATATTATTATAGTTCTTGTATATTTTCGGTCTTTATCAAGGAATTTAAGGAATTAGTTCAACAATAACATAGAAATATTTTTTAAAGTAAAAAAAATGAATAAAATAAGAAAAATGAATTATATACTTGGAACCAAACAATTAGTAAACTGAACTCAATCAATTGTAACCAACAAGTTGCAAAGAGAAGATGGAAGAATAATTCATAATAAAAATTAAAATTAATTCTAAACTTTTAAATTTAAATAATCTTCATAAAGGACTATTTAACAAATACGTAAAATTTAAAGAGGACTTTTTGGAAATTATTAAAAAGTTATAAAACATGTTTTTTGGTGTGATTGATGAAAATCTCAGATGTTGTGAGATCATCCAAATTGAAGCTTTTGGTTGGTGGCTTGATTGCTTAGAAATTTGTAGTGAATGCAATTTGGGTGTTTACGTTCATATGAGGTAGATATTTTTGACAACTTGTTTATGCATGTTAGTTGCTTATATATAAAATAAAGAATAAGGGCTTGTTGCTAAGGTCACAATGTAAGGCAATGGAGTTAGAGAGCCATGTGTGAGAGTTAGGAAACTCCACCATTAAGAAGTCTTTGTTTAGAGTTTTGGGTTAGTCCTTCTAATTTGTTTTTGTTGCTTTGTATACCTAGTCTATTTCTTGGTTCGTTCTTTTGGTCAAAGAAGATTTGTGTTAGAATCTACTTTGGTATTTAGTTAGAGTATTCAAAACTTATTTTAGTTCAAAATTTTGTTTAGTTTTAGCATTTGGTTTCTTCCATTAGAAGTTTTGGATTCATTTACCTTATTACAACCATTTAAAAACATAATTTTAAGATGCCATTTTTTAAAGAAATACAAGATTATTTTTTAATATAGAAATTAGAATTATTTAACAAAATTATTTGATTTATTAAACATCTATATTAAATAATTACAATCTAATGTTTATTTTAATATTTTTATATAGTTAAAAAATTATTAATTTAAAAAAATAAAAAACAAAGCTAATAATTAAATAAACATAAAAATAATATTTCATAAAATATTTTAAATTATATATATTGATTAAAAAATATAATTTATTGTTATATAATATATATAAAATACATAACATATATATCAATAGTTAAGTTAATTTAGTGATAATGGACTTATTTTTAATTTCTTAGGTCATTAATTTAAATCACACCCAACATATAATTTGAAAATGATGGCAGTTGAATAAATAATTTAGAAAGAATGATATTTTGAAAAATATTTTTTTTAATCAGATAAATTAGAAAAAAAATATTCTCAGATGAACTTATTACCTATTTCATATTATTGTCCTATTTTATTGGAAAATATTTGGCTATCTTTTACACAGAGAAGTATAATTACCATAATCCCTATAAGGTAGGAAAAAGATTTGGAGTTGTTGCCGAGAACTTCGTGCAGTACAAGGCATAGAGTTGAACAAAATTGAAATTTAAATGAGAAAAAGTAATAAAAATTCTTTTGCATTTAATGATGGGTTGCTTCCAAATTTATAAAGATAGTAACATCTTCCTCTATTGCATTATGCACATTAATTCTCCAGTATATAACACCTTGTTCCTTCTCTTGCTTGACTATACGTATATAACACCTTGTTCTTGTTCCTTCTCTCGCTTGAGTATACACTGGTGGGTTCAGAAACCCCATCATCAGCAGCTGTAAGATGAAAATATGTCATCAGTGTTAAAAGATCTTTCCATTATTAATATATACCACTGGATCATGTTACCTATACCCAACACATTTCTCTCCATAATACAACTGTCTTTAAAAATATTTTTTTTCTCTCCATAATACAACTGTCTTTAAAAATATTTTTTTTAATGCGTAAAAGATAAAAATACAGTACCTTTGACAATGACAGTATTATTTACTTTTGTATTATTTAATTTTTAAAAATTATTTAAATGATATTATTTAAAATTGATTTTTGCACCAGAAAGAAACGGTCACTATTATTAAAATTTGATTAATCAATGATTTATACTATATAGAAAGAAAAAAAAAAATCGGACAGCCAAACATAGTAATTAATTTTTTTTTTTTGTTAGAAGACAATTGTATAGCTCTCGAGTTTAAAAAGGAAAGACTACACATTTTCTTTATATAAAATTATAGATAACCAATACTTTTTAACTAACAAATCAGCGAACAAATCATATCTAAAAGAAGAACATCCAAAACGTTAAAAGCGAAAATCGTATACAAAAAAAGACTTTAAGAATAATATATATCCAAATTTGTCCCCAACAAATTTCAAATAAGAAATTTTCATTCTCACTTTCATCCTAATAAAATTTTATTATTTAGAACTTACAACTTTATGGAAATAAACTTTTATGAGACGATTTGGTTTCTTATATTAATTAATCAGTTGCATTAGTGAATGAAACCCACCACTATACAGAGAGAATAATAAGTTAATAACTTCTGTACAGTACGTAATGCTTATATAGAACATATCAACCATCTGATTGACAAGAAATTCTAGAGTAGTCATCGAACATCGCATGTATGCTAATATAAACAATTAAGAAAATAACTTTTAAGATATCACATGACACATGACTATGCTAGCTTAAACTTTCGGAAAATTTTCAAATATTCTAGGAAATTCACTGTATATCTTCATCATTGAAACCAATGGCTAAAACCATTGAAACAGGCCTAAAGTTACTTAAATTACAAAATTCGCTTCCATATATCCAAGCATGCAAGTAAGCAACTCATGATGATTTATGAATAGTAACGGAAGGAGATTTTTCAAAAAAGGATAAGTTTTAACTTGACATACAAGATTAAACCATGCCTACAACGATCATTGTTTTAAGGAAAAATTTTAGCAGCACCGGCTACTGATTTTAAAATTACATATACCAAAGGCAAGTGCCATTTTTCATGTGAAACAACATAGGTCAGAGTATAGAGTATAGAACACATAAAAAGACCGGTTCTGTCCTAATTTTTATCATCAATGTGCCAACTTCCTCAAATGTTGAAGGGTTTTTTGTTTAATCCACTGTCGATCATGCGGCAAGTAAGCATGGATTGAACTATCATAACTGCAAGCAAAAACCAGGTAACCAATCATATTAGAAACTTCCAAAGTAACATGCGCAAACAAAGTCGAATGAACCATCATAACAGAGATATACTACCGAGAGCTTTTTAGGTTTCCCAAGGTATTCCCCTCCTTACAGAGAAAGAGACTAATTCTTTTTTGAGCTTAGTCGGCTTTCTCTCCCAACTGGTGTTCTCTTCAAAAGTAGAACCCAGGTTTTCTCTCAGACATTATCGAGTTTCTTTTTTTTTTTCAATGTTGAAAAAAGGCCATTTATTTCATCAATCACAAAGCGTCAGAATTAAGCAAAACTATCCAGTTAAGGCTCGAAATTGCTCCAAATGTCTCGACCACAATTTTAGTCAAGGGTCATCATCTAAATGCAGGCAACTAAATGCAAGCATCTACTGAGTATAAAGCTGCTTCTTGAATTATGAGCTCAAAACATCAATCTACCATTTACCTCTTGCTTTCTCTAATCTGCTTTTCTATTTTATTTTACATGCTGTATATATTTTTTTCATTTAACCTTTTCAAATCACAATATAGAGAAGTAACATAGATATGCTTTGTCACTTAATCAAAGCACTATGTATGATGCAAAAGATTTGAAAGAGTGAGAGATAATATACACTAGAGCACTCATGTCTGCAAGACCATCTATGAAGTTGTAGAGATCTGTAATATCATAAGAGAGATTTCTGATGGCTGGGTTTAATTCCTTCAGTTTTCTTTCATAAAGAGCGCATATGCCTGTATAGAAACAGTAAAAATCTCTAATTAATAGTAGGAAGTTAATCCAAAATAGGCAAAACAGCAATAAAGATTTTCATAACAAAAAAACTATATCAACAGCAAACATCGATTATATACTAATAATAACCATTTTAATTTGCTTTATTACCATTTTGCTGCAGCGACAGAACTATGTGCATGAACGTGTATCATGGTAGGTATTATAGCTTGAATTGCCATACAATACCCATGATTCAATGCAACTCTCAGATTCAGCAATGCAAGTTGTACACTGAATCCTTTATGCTCTGTTTCATGCTCTGAATAGCAGGAATCATGAGCAAATACTGTTGTTTGCAATAGGAATCACATTTTGTGATTTGTGTGCATCTTAGTCAGGTTATAGTCGACCAAGTTCTTTTTTTAAAAAAAAAAGTCTGTTACTATTGTCACTGTGCTTATGAGTTCTTTTCTTTCAAAATAATAACAACAACAACAACAACAATAAGAATAATAATAGAAGAAGAATATCATTAAGATAGAGAGAAGAATAACTAAGGGGAGATATGAGATCCTAGCTTTCAGGAGTCAAAAACATACGAAAGAAAAAGCTATTTTATGTATCATGGCATTCCAATCTCTCAACATGTCTAAGAGGAGAATTCCTTTGAAAGAACCATGAGCTTTACATCACATACTCTTGGTTAGCATGACTTGAATCTTAAATTATTTTGACGTATACAACTCAACTTGTAAATATATATGCTTCTTGATTTAGAAGATATCAAAAGCTATTGCCTATTTATAATTATTGATTATGAGATCCATGAAATGATGAAATCCTACATAATTAAGTTCATGATTGCGAAATTAAGTTTTAAATTTATGATATATTGGATAAGTAATAGACATTCATTGAAATAGCCCAAAAAGGTTGTTTCCATGAAATACACATAAATAAGAAGTGATAAACGGTGTTTGCATACCAAAGAATATAATAATTCAAATTCATTGCATCTAAATATAATAAATTCAAATCCGAAGATTCCAATCGTTCTTCATTCAATGTTTGTAGTTTCACTAGAAGAAGTTCATGTCACTTTTATGTCATCAAACCTAGACTGATTATATACTGCTGCTAAACTAGAAGGGGCAGAATGCATGAACAGATGTACATTGTACAAGGCTAGCTAACATTCTAAAGGCTTAATTTAGTTTCATAAAATAAAATCATTTCCAGAATTTCTAGCTTTTAATATTAATTATAGATCTGTCAACTTATTTTTATTTTATTTTATATGCTGTATATAATTTTTCAGTTTTCAAAATTATATATGCCATAGGTTTCTAATTAACTCTAAGGATTAAACCCTAACCCTTAAAATTGATTAAAAACCAGTAACATTATTTGTTTCCTGCATATACAATTTTGTAAATGGAAAAACAAACTGCAACATGCCCAAAGCTTCCAATTACCAACTATTAGGAATTTAAGATTTAGAACTAAACCCGAAACCCTTAAAATGAATTTCTAAGAACGAATATGCCACCGAATTTGTTTCCTGTGCATAGGATTTTCTAAAGGAAATGTAAATCAAGCAATCCCTAAGATTCTAATTACCATAACACAACAACACAAAGGCTGTGCTTATCACCATGTTCTTATCACTTTTCAGTTTTACAATATTATTCCAAGTCTTACAAGCAAAACCAAAAGCATCCATCCACAGTGATGTCAATCAATCAAAAATGAAAAACACCACAACCACAAACAATTAATTAGAACAAAAAAAAATCCAAAAAACAAAAAAAAAAAATCCTTTGAAAGAGTTAAATACCATCCATGGCCTGAGTGACAGATTCAAAATCCATAAAAGTTCTAGTAGCTCTGTTGGGAGATGTCTGCATTAGAATAATCGTGTGGCGATTAGCCTGGGGAAAAAAAGAACCAAAAGCGTCAGAGTTAGTTAGTAATAATAAGTGATAGAAACAGGAACTGAATACAAGAACGGAAAACCCTAATTTTTGTTAGTTAAGAAAAGAAATTTGGGAGCAGTGAAGAAAAAAAACGGTGCTTTTGAACATGTGAAAGAGGTGAAGAAAGTTTTTACCATCTAATAAGAAGAAGCAGCAGCAGCAAAGGTAGTGGTGGAGGAGAAGGAAGAAGGTAGTTGGGGTTGTCGTTTGGTGTTGTGTGTGGTTGAAACGACGCCGAAGTAGGTAGCAGGGGACGGCGCAACACGCGTAGACGACAGAGAGTCGAAAGTCGAAGCTTTATGGAGGTTGGGAAATGAGGACACAATCACACAAACACGCTCCGAAAATGTCAGGTGACCAAGCACGCATATAAAATTGTACTAATTTTAAGTTTTAGTCCACAAGACTTTCGTTTTTTTCGGTTTGCTCCATGCAAAACTTGAAATATTGTGTTTTAGACTTTAGTTTCTACCCAAGTGATGTGAGGTAAAATTAAATGAGTTTTTTTTTTTTTAAATTGATTGAAATATATTATTAGTTTATAATTTATATTAATAAAAGCGTTACCAATTAGTTGTAATAGTTATGAAGTTACATTTAAATATTATATTTTTTAAGTAAAAAAATTACATTAATACATAAAATTATAATATATTATGATTTTTATAAAATACAATTAAAAATAAATAAATAAAAAATATTTACACTTGATTATATAATAAAAATAATAAAGATAAAGATATCATTTCATATATAAATAATTTTTTCTCTATTTATTCACATTAATATTTTCTATTGATTCAAATAATACAAAAGAAAACATAATTTTCTTTATTTTCTATTCTTTTTGTTTTCTTTTTTATTTTTTCTCTCTTATTATCTCTTTACATCCAAATAAAAATGACTTTTTTTAATTAACATAATAATAATATATTACAATTTTAAAATTAAAAGTAAACATTCTTTCATAGAAAAATTATTTAAAAATATTAATATATTAATAAATTATAATTTACATATAATATATGAAGGGCATTAAATTAATTTTATTTTATTCTTATTTTCTCTCCACTCACTTTTCTTTTTATCCAAACAAAACAAAATTTTCTATCCCATCTTCTTTCCATTTGTTTTCTCATCATTCAAACAACACGTTTTTTCATCTACTTTTCTTTTCATCTTTTTTCCTCTCATTTTCTTTTCTCTCCTCTTCCTTTCTCTCATTTTCTTTCTTTTCATTTTCCCTTCTTCATCCGTGTTACTTTTCCTCTCCCACTGTTTTTCCCTCACTTCTACCTTATCTCACTCTGCCTCCGTCTCTTGCTCTCTCCCCTTTCTTTTTCTTTCTATATCTCCCCCTTCCACACATTCTCCTATGCTCTATCCATCTTTCTATCCATCTTTCACTCCCACCCTTTCTCTTTTTCTTTCTCTCTGCCCCCTTCCCTCGCCTCTCATTCTCTCTCTTACTTTCGCTTTTTTGTCTTTCTCTTTCTCCTGGCTTTTTCTCCCTCGCTCCCTCTCTCTCTTATTGCGTCTCCTTTTCTCTCTGGCTCCCTCTCTATTACATTAGTGAGTTGATTTAAATTTATCATATGCTCTTAATTAATATATGCATTTTTTCTACCTTAAAACTTTGAAAACAAAATAATAATTAAAAACGTTGAATAATAATGTAAATCAAAACATATCAATGATTAAATTAGTAATTAGTAAGTAGTAAACTTACTGATAAACTCCATTTAATCATTCGAAATTATGTTAAAAAGGTATGGAGTTTATCAATTAACTTACTCAATTTTGGCTTAATGAGTTGAGTTTTTGAATTTTTGCTTCCAATGATGTTTAATGGAAAACATGCTTTTTGGCATTCATAATTGTTAATTTCTTAATCCCTTTATGCCATTTGATGCCGTGATGGAATTTGTTTAAGTTTTTCAGAGTTAAGGTGTGTCAACGGTGTCAAAGGATCGAAAAGCATGGAGCGAAAAGAGCGAAATTGGGAAGCAATTTTTATTGGAATCTGGCTCGAGCACGTTTTTCTCGCTCATACAAGATTCTTGCTTGAGCAGCTTTTTCTTGTATAAGCAAACTCTGCAGCAGCTCACTCATCGTGCACAAGGAAAAGAATGTTGCACAAGCAACAGTTTTCTGCTTAGGCAATGTTTTCTTGCTGAATAATATTTGTCAAATGCAATGTCATGTGCCTTGTTTAATGAAGCATGTGCCATCAAATATCTTTGTTTGGGCTTCAAACAAAAAAGGCCCCCCAACACTTAACATCAACACTTGAAGGGAAAGAAGGGAACACAATCACTCATACTCTCTAACAACATTCACTCATCAAACACTTAGTGTGTGTTTAGATTGGCGTTGGTTAAACTGAAGTTTGGCTAAACTGGATTTTGTAGAATTGATTTTGGGTAGAAGTGAGTTTGTGCCAACATGATTTATGTTTGGCAATCCTATGCCAAAATTGATTTTGATAAAATAAATTTTGTTTGAATAATAGTAAATAAAATCACTTTTAATAAATAATTACTATAAAAGATATCACATTAAATTATAATGTTATAGTATATTTATTTTTTTATATTTTTCAGTATGTTTTTTATATATTTTTTAGTACTTTTAGTACTTTTTTAGTATATTATAATTTTTATAAAAATTACAATTATAAAATACATAATTTTAAACAAAAAAAATTTACTAAAAAGTTAATAAATATATAATATAAATTTTTTAAAAGGAATATTGAAAAACATAATTGGTAGATAGAAAATAAATTTCATTATTTAATGGTCTAACGTGAAAATGCTAACGCAAAAGCTACAATTTTTAGCTTTTGCAAAACGTGGGTTGGAAGGGAGAATCATGTTTGCGTTTAGAAAAAGAAAATAAAGCCAAATATAAAATTGTAACTTTCAAAAAATCTAAACGTGCGTTTGAGACTCCAAACGCTAAAACAAACACACCCTTACTCTCTCATATTTTTCTTTTAGTTTGCTCTCCTAGGGTTTAGGAATTCAATTTTCAATTTCTTTTGTTGTCTTAATTGTAGTTGCTAATTAAGATACTTTATTAACATACTCTCTTGCTACTTCTCAATTATTATTTTTATCACTTCTCTTTATGTTTATGAATTTGAATTAGTGTTGGAACTTTTGAATTTTAGTTGGATATTTATGAATGCATCTTTGTTTTTATTCCATATTTATGTTCAATTGAGCTATTATTAGTAGTATCTTGTAGCGGATAGTGTTCATTTTGATTATTATTGCAATTTATGATGTTTGATATATATGTACACCAAGTGTTTGTTGAAATGTTTGATTTAGTTATAGAGTAGGTTTTAATTCTTGGTTTGGATTGAGATATGAGAGTCACTTAAGTTACTTTTGTAATGATTGATTAGGTAATTGAGGGTATTTAATTAATTTTGTTTTCACTAACGCTAATCCTTTACTAAACTCAATTAGTAAGTGGATTAGGACTTGTGATTGAGATTAATTAAAGCCAATTGATATTTCTCAATTCTTAGAGGTTAACTAATTGGTTGTTCTTGGATATTGCCTTGAATTCTAGTTAGTAACAAAGATTGTGACTCATAACTCTAAACCCTAACCAAGATCTTCTTAGAATTTGAATTCAATCTCTTTTAATTGCCTTGATTAATTCTATAGTTCTAGTTAGATTTTAGTTACTTGCGATTTAGTTTTTTAAATACTTGTTCATTTACATTCATGCAAACTTTAGATTAGAATATTGAATCAACCAATCTTTTCACTCCTAGCTAACAGCAATCCGTTGTTCAATTCCTAGGGAGAACGACCCGGGATTTAATACTCTCGGTTTGGGTTTACTTGAAACATCTTTTGAAACTAAATTTGATCATTGTCAATTACCGGTTGGGCTAACTACAACGTAATTGTGTTTTTAAACTTGAAAATTTCCAAACCGGTCTTAAATAGTGCATCACTTACATATTCGCCAAGTCAAATCATTTCGATTGTGTGTGATAACAAAGGACTTCCATAATTTCGCATTATCCACAATTTTATGATTCGTACACATACGTATGAGATCGGATACGAAACATATAATCTCTCCTCTTTCTATTTCATTATGTCTCCATTTCTTTCACCCTCCCTCTCCCTCTCTATATTTCCTTATCTCTTCCTCTCTCCCCGTTTCTTCATCTCTCTTCCTCTCCCTACCTCCGTTTCTCCATCTTTCTCTCTTCTCTCGCTCTCCCCTTCTCTTTCCCTCTCTTTCTATCTATTTCTTTTTATATCTCCCTTTCTTTTAACCTAACTCTCTTTTTCTCTTTCTATCTTTTCCTTACTCTATCCCATCTCTCTCTTCCACTCTCTATTTCTCGTCGTTTTTCTTTTTTCATTTCTTTATCTCATCCTCCATCTCCCTTCCCCTCTCTCGCACCGTGATCAACAAAACATCACCGTCCAACCTTTGAGAACCTCTCACAAGAATGAAGACGAAGACGAAGACCGGTTCACTCTCGTTCTTCACTCTTTATTAGGGTGACCACTTCACTCTCTCAAGTAACGCATGAGCCTCACAACAAGCTAATACTTAAGGAGTCAAAGTTTTCATTTTTTTAACAAAATAATTTGTTTAAAATAAAGCTAATTTTCAAGTTCTACAATTTCGACCAAAAAGTATATTGTACAGTGTTATGAGGGCAGAAAATGTGCTACATGTCAATGACACTTAACGGAAACAGAGTATAAATGACAAGGGGTTATAAAATGTCTAACTTATAGATTATTGATGTATACATTTAATTCATTTAGTTATTTGTGTGTATATTTATCTATCACGTGAAAATGGTACTTACTCCGATACATATTTAAAATGTAAAGAGAATGCAAAGTGAAGAGAGAGAAAGAGTGAAAATCATGCTGTGGGCCCTTTTTTTTTTTTGAAAGAGAGAGAAAATAAGCAAATTACACTAACTTTGTATTCTCTGTACATTTGCAATCTGTATGTAAGTTCAAACCTATGAAAATTCAGATGTACATACATTTACAATGTCTTCTTTTTCTTTTATCACATTTTAAAATAATTTAAGGATATAATTAACAAACTTATAGGTACTTCTTTTAAAATTTAAACAATTTAATCATTTCAGGACATTTTGGTGGTTCCCTCAATCACTCTTTTAAATATAGGAACAATGCATTATTCTAATTATGTATGACTAAATGAGTATATGAAGGTTTAAAGGAGTATAACTAGGGCAAATTAGTGTAGTAACTGCAGTTAAAAACAAAAAAACATTAATTTCAAAAATATTAATTGCTAAGTCAAATGAATGTTACTCATATACATTACATAAGAGGATTGCTGTACCTCAAACTGCTACAAAATAAAGTGATGGTGTCTCCTCTAATAACATGAGTTAAAAAAATATAAATAAATAAAAAAAAAGGTGAAAATTTGACTATCTAAGAACTATACTTCATTTTTGACATTGGTGGGGACAAGTTCCAAGGTTTCTTCATCCACATTAGCATCAGTAGTACTCACATTCTCTCCAGAAAGTTCAGAAGGAAGCAACGCCTCAGATTGGCCTTTCTTAGGTACAAGAAAAATAAAAGCTAGTGTACCAAATCTAAGCAAGTCTCTTATAAACACAGCCAACCATAGGTTAGTAAAATCATTCCTAGTGACATGAACTGCATGAAGAAGCAACCCTCCACCCCATTTGGAAATTAACCCACCAATGCTATCAATGCACATTAACAATGCAAAAAATGTGCCTTCAATTCCCAAAGGGCACAATTGTGTGCTTAGAACCAACATGGGCATCCACTTAATTTTTCCTGTGATTCTTGTGCATGATTCTTCTATGATCACAAAGATGTAATCAGGGATTCCAATTTTTAGGTTCCAACGGAGGATGAAGAACAGGTCGATTACACCGGAAATTGCATGTAGAAGTTGTGCATAGAATATTAGGGTTCTAAATGGGTAGTCTTTAAGAGCCTTGTGGTAGATAATGACACCAATTATTGAAGCCACTGCACCAATTGCATATATCACTCCAACAAACTCCTGCATATAAAACAATCTTGTATTAGTTATAAGAGTTTGTTATAGATTGGTTAATTAATTTACCATAGTTAGTTTACTCCTTACTTGCAATATAAGTAAACTTAGTTAGTTAGTTAGTTGCACTTAGTTACAGTTTTTCCGTACGTATATAAGTGCTACTAACTTCTATAAAAAACCACTCTATTCTCATTTCTCATTTTTGTGAGTTCAATCACTTTAATGTTCTCTCATCTAACATAGTATCAGAGCATATCCGATCTAATGTTGTTGGACCCTCCTACCTGTCTATGTTTATACTCTAAATGATTATTTCTAGGCATTAAGTGGGTGTATAAGTGGGTGTTGGACCCTCCTACCTGTATATGTTTACACTCTAAATGATTATTTTTAGGCATTAAGTGGGTGTAAGACATCCCTCAGACCCTCACTCCATAATCTAGTTTTTTTTTTTTTTTTGATTGAGTTAGATCACGTAATTTCAATTCTAATATTTTGTAAGAAAAGAATATTGCTTAGGGAAAATTGCATTAAATGGTACCTTAGAGAATGCAGGGCCAGCTTTTGGATCAGTGTACCAGTAAAAATGTCCCTCGTGAGTGGTTACACTAAGAGCCAAGGAGAGGAAAATGTAGAGAGAAGGCTTCCATACTTGAGGGTGTTTCATTGTTTTGTACATAGTTCTTATTTTTGTTCCTACTCCCTCCACTACCTGCAAGAATGTCTTATTAGTAACATCATCTAGCTAGCAGACAATGTTATTTAGACATGATAATTCTTAGATATATAAATATTGACATACTCTTATTCTTCCAATGATTGGAAAGGCTAAATAAATATATACAATAGGAGTTCTATGTAGATCACCAAATCTATTCCAGATATTCTAACTCCTCAAAAGATTTCTAAATGATAACCGAATTAAAAATGTGTAATGACTCATCAGTTATAAAAGAATAAAAACAGCATGTATGTAAAAATTAAAATAGAAAAAATTCAATAAGAAAAGGAAAAATAATCTAATTTGTTTGGGTTTGAGTATTGGCTGAGTCCTTCTTGTCTTGGGTCACTCTGAGAAATGTGGTATATTACTAGATATAATTATATTTCTTAAATAACAATAATTCTATGTGATTAAGTAGTTTTGGCCAACTAAATTCAATCAAGTTATTTATTTTTATGCTAAATAGAAGACTATTTCGATGTCAAATAAAATTTTATTTCGGTGCAAATTTTTTTACTATTTGACACCGAAATAATATTCTATTTAGCATAGAAATAAGTTGAACTTAGTTGGCCAAAACCACTTATTCAAATGCTGTTACCCCTCAAATAATAGTCAAATAACACTATATAAAGCTATTGATTAATTATGGGCTTGTTAAGCAAGAGAATACCGTGAAAAACCAAAAAATCAAAAGTAAAAAGCTACCGATAATTCAAGTAGGAAAACTAAAAATTCAAAAGTAAAATGCTACTGATAGTTCAAGTAAGAAAAATTGATTCACGACAAAAAAAAAGTTGAGATATTTTTCAGATACAAATTTTTTTTTCCACTCGATTAATTTCTTACATTCAAATTGCTACAAGGTTAGTTCTTAACTACAATCAAAATCAGGGTATCTAATGCACATATAACAATGGCGATGACTTCCCTTGCCAGAGGATTTCTCTAAAAGGGAAATGGTAATGCCCTCCATCCCGATTGATATAGGATTAGTTATTAATTACAGTTTTATTTTATTACTAGCTTTGATTGTAACTTTGAAAATAGATAACAATCACAAAATAATGATTAAGAAAGGAGTGATCGAGAAGACATACTACTGAAGTAATTTAAAAAAAAAAAATCGGATGATGTAAGAGAAAAAGCATAAAAAATAAAATACAGAGCATAGAAATGGACACAACCAAGGAGCAAATAAAAGAAGGATATGTTTAATCACAAGTTTGGTTTTAGAGGATTTTGGAGGGAAGGAAAACCCTTTAGAAGGTCAAACCCATTCACAAGTATTATTATTTAAAAGGTAAAGAATGATTTATGTGGTTAAAATTTATGAAAAGTTTTAAAAATACATTTAACGTTTAATTTGATTTAATTTTACCCATAGCGTTTTTGATTAGTTTCAATTTTACTTTTAACGTTTTCGATTGGTTTCAATTTTACCCCACCTAAATATCTATTTTCAAGTTTTCCCAAATGAAAATTTTTATTGAATTTACTATTTTATTCCTAATAATCAGTAATCACTTGTGTAAGAAAAATATTAAATTTAATATGTTATTATAGCAAGAAATAAAATTGTAAAATATATTAAATTCAATATTCTATTTTTTTACCTATTTTAAAATTTTAAACAAGACAGAATTTAAAAACTTTAAACCCTTCCTAACTCTCTCCTCCCAAGACTTCTTTTTTCTTTTCTTTTCCTCGCAACTCACAAACACACCCTTAATAAGTATTTTGGCCTCACCTGGGTCCACACAAGTGTATATATATATATATATATATATATATATTAATTTCTTACAAACTAAGCTTAGTTGAAGTTAAAACCCCAAGATACTTGAAAAAGAAGGGGGCAAGCTAAGTAGCTAGCTAGTGTGATAAGATCGTCAAGGTGATAGTTCAAACTTCAAATCCACATTAGTTTAGTAGTATCATTAATTAGGATACAAAGGGAACATGACAAGAAGACCATACCCTCCAACGAAACTGACATTTTAATAGAAAACTATGAGATTTTTGACTAATGTACATTTTAAAATAAAAGCAAGGCAACTTCTGGTCTAACTAATACTAGTAATTAATTAATTAGTAGAGGAAACGAAAATGAAAGAGATGTTTGAACACAACTTGACGCAATCTCCATTACAATATTTATTGTCATTGAAACAAACCATACTGTTTTGGCCTAAAAGATTTTGAAAATAACTTTTTTTAAACTTTTTAGAGAGATTTTTTCAAATATCTTTAATCTTTTCAGAATTACTTATGTATATATATTTTTTAAAAGTTAAATTGTTAATATCATAATTTTTTAATATTTTATGAAGAATAAAATAAAAATCATGGTCGTAAAACTCTAGTATTAACTCTTAAACTCTTACGAGTTTAGGTAGTGAAATTGAGTCAACTAGACACTAAACTCGCATCTCAATAACTCGGCTGAACTCGTGTAAACTCGCATAAACTCACTCAAACTCGGGAGTTTATGAGCGAGTCATATTGCAAAAAAAGAAGACTTTCTCTTAAGAGTTAGAATAACAAAATTATTGAGTTACTCACACCCACTCCTCTTTGTACCAAATTTGTACCTTATGTGTTATATGTTATTGTATTTATTGCATAATTGATAATTATCATTTGAATCATAAAAATATATCACTAGTTTAGCTTATTATGTGCTTAAAATTAAAAAATTTTAATTTTAAAAGTCTAAATTTAAGATTATTTATGATATATTTTTATTTTTATATAATAGGTAAATTTGTACGAGTTTACGAGTTAATTCGTGAGTCGAGTCTAAGTTGACTTTACGAATTTACTTAAACTCGCGAGTTTGACGAACTTATAAAAATAATAAAAAAAAAAGCATCTTATTCACTTATTGTGTCGACATAATGTGTATACTGCTTATTGAAAGTTTGAGACACTCAAACAAATAGTCAATCTCTTAAAAATTATTATCTTCATCTTAAATTTTAATTTCTTAAAATTTTAAACTGTGAGGTCTAACCTTAAATACTAAATCATAAGCCAAGTGAGGGTATAGTTCAGTTGGTGCAACCTTGTGTTGCTAGTTTTTCCTTCCCCGTTCGATCCTATGTACACCAAAAATTATAACAAGAAACTATAGGAGAAAACATGGTCAAACCTGCTTCTTTTCATTATGCAAGGCATCTGTTCTGTGTTCATAAATCACAAATCCCAGCACAACCGTTAAAGCTGGAGGAACCGCCACAACACCCAGCGATCCCTACACCAAACAATTTTTAAGAAAAAAAATGCTAATTATACAACTGAAAACACCAGCAACTAATAATTATAATAATTTAATTTGATACAGTATTAATTTTATTAAAATAATTTTTTATATTTACTGTATAAAAAAATTTACGTAGTATGTATACAAAATTAAGCTTTAATTATATTTTTTAAAAATTAATTGCCCCGCAAAAACTTACTTTTTAAGTGTAATTGTCAGTTTCCCCTTTTCAATTGTATAATTAACATTATCCTACTAAATGTTATTCATCAATCATCACACAATAAGATTTCAGTTTTCAACTATCATGTTGATAGAGATAAATATTACTAAACATAACTTAGTCTAATTGTAGTGACGATAATATGTATTTTTTTTAAAAGTAAAAAAAGAAAGCAATAGCCCCTTATAATAGCGATTGGTACGACATTTATATTTGAATAGACTTCTCATTTCTTTGGGGTATGTTCATACAAATACAAAATATCTGAATCTAGTTCTCTTGTTTCTCAAAATCGATAGCTACTTTTGCAAAATAGGTGGTAACAGCTAACAATGGCAATAATGTAAATTAATAAATCTTTAATTGATTTTGTTAAACTTTCGTGAATAAACACGTAAATTAGTCTACAATCAGACTTGATATTTTAATTCTTACCAAAATTATAAAAATTCTTAAAATTTATTCACCACCGAAAATTAGGATGCGTTTTTTTTTTTAGTATTTTTATTTTGTAAAGTAAAAAGGATTTTATTATGTGTACTCTTTTTCTTCATAAAATTCAAAAAATAAAAATACTGAAAATAAAAATAAAAAATAAAAATACAAACCAAATAAAAATTATTAAAAACTAAAATGTCTTATTTAAAAATTTTATTCAAATTATAAGTAGTTTTTTTTTTTTACCTGAGGTCCAAGATGATGAACAAAAAATCCACTGGAAAGGAAGCCAACGAGAGCTCCAAAAGAAGAACAAAACCCACACAAACTCTGCAAATCAGGCGCCAGAGATCTCACTTCAATGCTATTCCTCGCTATACACGCGTCAATCGTCACCTCTGCTATCGCCATCGATGCTGAAACCCCTACGAAGCAACCCAGCGCCACTGCCGCCGCCATCTCCCCTTTCGCCGCCAGCACCATCCCCGAAACCGCACCGATCACTCCCGCCCCGATGAAGTACGGTCTCCGCCGGTATCCTCTTATCGGAAAAGCATCCGTCAGGATTCCCCATACGGGTTTGAGTACCCACGGGATGAAGTAGATTCCGGCGAAGATTTGGACGAGGGAGGGTTGGAGCTTCTGGATGTCTTTCCAGTAGTAGTCGGCGGCGACGCGGAAGAAGGAGGCGGTGAAGCCTTGTTGGAGGCCGTGGATGAGGAAGATTCCGACGATGAAGGTTGGGTTTAGCTGGGTTGAGAGGTTTTGGAGCCATTGGAAGGGTTGAGTTATTGTTGAAAGGATAATGTTTTTGTTCTCTTCGGCTTTGGCTTTGGCTTTGGCTTTTGTTGTTACGAAGAAATGTGTGCCTGGAGGAGGGTCATGAATATCGTTTTGGGTTTGGTCATGGTTTGTTGGAGTATGAGGAATAATTGATGACATGGTTTTGGTTTAAAAGAAAGAAATGGTTTAGGAGTGGGAGATAGAGATAGTCATTGTTATTGTTTTTGGATCTGGAAATCGGGAACGTGATGGATGAGGGGGTGGAATATTTGACTTGGGGGATTTGATTTGAGTTTAGACATGATGCTAATAGACTTGGGAGTGCGTTTTAGTCAAAGTCTCCAGATCTGGTTATATTGTATTTGTAATTTTGTATTTATATTGTTTCCTTACAAAATTAGTCATTTATAGAGTTTTCAATTAGGGAGATCTTGTCTGGTGAAATTTTCTATGGTTTTATTGTCGAATTATTTTATTTTATATTTTAAGGGTATTTACAAGTCTACAACCAATGCAATAACTAATTTATGATTAATGATTGAGAATAAATTAGAGAAAGTCTTGGAGCTAACCTTAGGAAGGCATAGGGAGCCAATATTAATTTTTTTTTTCTTTTTTTTTTTTATCGTCCATTATTTCTCTAATTACACTTAGGGTTTTCTAACGTTGGCTCCCTAGCATTACTCAATAAATTATTCTCTTCAGTATTTTTATAATATTTAAATAAGTAAAATTTAAAATTTTATTGACTTTTTATTTAAAAAGTAAAAAAAAAATTAAGAGTTTAAGATGTTTTTTCCTAATTTTTTTTTCTCATATTTTCCTAATTTGTTGGCCACCAGTCAATGACTTTTGGTTTGGTTAATTTTTTTAAAAAAATCAAACCTAATCGAACCGAAATAATTATATAATATCGGATCGAATGACTTTTTATCTAAAACCGAACCAAACCGCATCCGCGCTCATCCCTACCGGTCATTTGGAAGCCATTAATCGTTTTTTTCCATACCAGTCATTTGCTATGCCTCTCCCTGTTACCTCTTCTTTTTTTAAAAAAAAAAAACTATCTTCTTTGGGGTTTGGGCTTAGGCTCTCTTTCTATACCAGAAATAGTTTTTTTGACAAGCAAAAATATCACTTAGTTTAAGGAATTGGTAGCAAGTCCAAAAAACAACAAAAATGAATTGGTAAAACATATATTTTTTTGGTAAAGTATAATTTATATTGCTAACATTTGTAAAAAGTTTCAAGAATAATCTTAACATTTAATTTGATTAAATTTTTTAATTTATTTTAGTTATACCCCTGCCTATTAACGACGTCTAAATCAATAACGGATGTTGTGTGATGTAATTTAGTTTGTATTATGTGGCAAAAGTAAAATGTTGAAATCCCTAAAACGCCCTAATATCCCCTTCATTACTAAGTTTCCATAGCGAAAAAACAGAGTGAAAGATAAAGCGAGCAAGGAGTGGTGGGTAACACCGTTGTTGGTTAATGGGCAAGAGTATAACTCAAAAACAATTGAAAATGTTAGGAGTAAAATTGAATCAAATTAAATATTACTAGGGACGGAGTTAGAGGTGTATGTTAGGGGGGCCAGCATGTAAATATAAGATAATAGAGGGGAAAAAATAAAATTTAGGGGAGCTAAATTAAAAAGTTAGGAACTTTGTAGGTAATTTTTTTATTTGTGAGCAATTGCCCCCATCCAATTAGGGATGGCAATCTGGCCCGCCCCGCCCCGTCCCGATCTGTCCCGCCCCGAATGGGGCGGGTATTTGGGCCGGTCGCGTGGGTATGGGACGGGTATGGGTATTGGTCGCCTCGCCCCGTTACCCGCCCCGCCCCATATACGTATATACATAGTTTAGTTTGATTTTTTTGATATTTAATAATATTTAGATGGTTGTTTTGGTAATTTTAGTTTAGAAAAATCTTAAATTTAATTTTCTTTTGGTTTAAAATGATTGTATTGTTGTCATGTTGCAAATAAATATATATTATTTATAATTAATTATATTTCTAAAGTATTTTATTAGATAATGAATAATTTTATTAAGTAATTTAATTTAATTTACTTATGTTATAGATACCCGTGGGTTTGGGTATGGGGCAATATATACCTGTGGGTTTGGGTATGAGGCTAACATTTAAATACCCGTAGATTTGGGTTTGGGTATGGGTACTTGAATACCCGTCCCGACCTGCCCCATTGCCATCCCTACTTCCAATGTACTACCCTCCACCCCTGAACACTAGGATATTTTCGAAACTTTTAGCAAACGTTAGGAATATAAATCATATTTTACTTTATATTTTTTTAATTTTTTTTACTGTTTTAGGTGAAATTTGAACCCAAACCTCTTATAACGAAAAAATGAGCAATGTTATATGAGCTACAACTCATCAGAAAATTAGTATGACATATGTGGATAGGACCGTCAAAATGGGCTAAATAGACAGATTTTTTCCTTCAAGCCCGGACTATTTAACATTCGGGCTAATCGAGCTGGCTCATTTATTTAATTTTTTTTTAATTTTTCAACAAATAATACTTTTTCATATTTTTTTTTTATTCGACCCGAAAATCCGATTTACAAACTAAAAAACTTTATTTTTTTTTTCTAAGGTTTTTGTTTAAAAAAAAAGTTTTTTTTCTAAAATAATTTTTTAAGTTAAAAATTAAATTTTTTTATTAAAATAAATAAATAATTAATTAAATGGGCTATCTTATTTATTCGTCCTACTTACCATAAATGGACCGAATTATAAAATCATAGTACATATATAAAGTAGATTTAAACGGATAGGCCTAAGTTGGTTAGGCATGTCCATCTGACAACCCTATATGTGGGTTAGAGGACAAAGCATGACAACCAAAGAAGAGAAAAAAAAAAAGAAAATAAGCATAGAGTTAGCCGTTAGAGATGTTGAACACTTTATTACTGAGGTCAGCACTCTGGTGAGGAAATTGTTTTTGTTCCTCATGTGAGGAAAAAGATGTGCAGGAAAATTATAGGGCCACGTGTTGCTGGCGGTAGACAAGAAAGAGATAAGGACCTGGGATGGCAATGATGTCGTCATGTTTGTCTCCAAATGTGGGATTCACATCTCATGTTAAGGGATTAATTAATGAGATATTAATGGTGGTAATTAGGATATTGAGATTTTTTTGGAATTTCATACTTTTTTATTGTGAGTTGAGTTTAGTGGCCCGTGTTGAGAGTAGTGAGGCTTTTATATGTATATTTTATTGTAATCTTGATCTAGTATATGGGTTACGATACGGAAACAATGAACAATAAGAAGAAATAATAACAATAATAACAAAAAAACAGAAAAGAAATAATAATAATAATAATAATAATAAAAAATAAGAGGCTTCAAAGAAAATGAAAAATAATAATTTAACAAGAGTAATGCTCGAGAACCATTATTAAGAGATTAATAGGAAGCTAATGAGTGTAATTAGGAAAAGAGTGGGTGGTAAAAGAGGAAAGAGTTTAGAAGAAAAAATGATATTAGTTCCCTATTATCTCCCTAATATTGGCTACCAAGACTTTCTCATTTAACAAATCTCTGGTGATTATCTCAACTCAGCATAACATTACTGAAAAATATATTAAAAAAAAGAAAAAGTATAGGTAACTAATATTTTTATAACCGATAAATTAATTGATAAAAAATAAAACATCTGTAACTATTATTTATAGAACATCTATAATAAAAATTAGTAGAACATCTAAAATTTAAAGTAACCAACAATCAATCAAAAGAAATAGAATATTCAAAATTTAAATTATTGGATAATATTAATTGACTTTTTATTAGTTACCTAATATTATTGTAAAAAAAATAGATATGCAACTGTATTAAAATTCTGAGTGTTAGAGTAACATTTTGCAAAAGGAGAAAATGGATGATGCGTTTTGAGTGGAATTAAAATTTGAACGGCTAGTGCATTAATGTTATGTTTTCTTTTGGAAAAAAAATTTAAAAAGATTTTAATTTGTGTATATTTTTCAGTAATGTTATGCTGAGTTGAGATAATCACCGAGAGATTTGTTAAATGAGAAAGTCTTGGTAGCCAATATTAGGGAGACAATAGGGAACTAATATCATTTTTTCTTCTAAACTCTTTCATCTTTTATCACCCACTCTTTCCTTAATTACACTTATTGACTTTCTATTAGTCTCCTAATATTGGTTTCCTAGCATTACCTTTGTTAAATTATTATTTTTCATTTTCTTTGAGCCTCTTATTGATTATTATTATTATTATTATTATTATTATTATTATTTCTTCTTCTTCTTATTGTTCATTGTTTGCGTGTCGTAACCTATATACTAGACCAAGGTTACAATAAAATATAGGGATAACTATAGTTTTAGTCATAAAAGTTTGGGCCAAAAATCAATTTGGTCATAACTTCTTTTTCATTATTAAAATTATCATAAAGGTTTTAATTTCTTTCAAAATCAATAGAATGACCATTTTGTCCTTTTAATTTCAAATTTACCAAACCCCAAAACCCAAATCCCAAAATTAAACTCTCATCCTCATGTTGTCACTTTTCTCTCTATTCCGTATAACTTCCCAAAATTCTAGGGTTTCTCTACTTAGATATTTCAATGGCTGCCGTAGATTTTGAGTTCCGGTGCTTCGTTGGTGGGCTTTGAATCGTTGAATCGAAGGTTGAATCGTTGAGTGATGCGATCGATGGCATGAACAGCTCCAACCTCGACGGCCATAACATCAATGTCAACGAGGCTCAGTCCCGAGGAGGCGGCGGCGACGACGGCGACGGCGTCAGAAGCGGACGTGGCGGTGGTGGATGTCGTGAAGGTGGATAAAACAGAAATGATGGTGACGGCGGCTATGGCAGTGGCGGTTATGGCGGTGGCATGGACCGTGGCTACGGCAATGGTGGCACCCGTTACTCTAGAGGCGGTGACTCTGATGGCAACAGCTGGAGGAACTAAGTAATATATGTTTTAAGATTTGTAATCTACACTAGGTTTGGGGGTTATGTGAGATCAATAGAGAGATCCTGGAAGCCCCGCTTACCTTCAATTAAGCCAAAAGACTCTGTTTTCTGAGTTATGAGACTAGTGAGAGTGAGAAGGGGATCAGAATGATTTGTGTTTCTCTTTTCTCTCCCATTATATTCTTTAAACTCTGGTCACTTTACAAATGTTTTGTGTTTGTCATAGAATTCAAGCAACAGAAATAATAGGGACTGATAAATGATTTTATGAATACGGGTTGTTATATTTACCCTTTGTTTTTTGTTACAAGCCATGAATAAATAACTAGTTGTACACTGTTTCTTGAGTTTCAATATAAAAAAGTGAACAAATTCATTTTGTGTTTCCAGTTCAGAGGTATGCTTCAAGAGTTGAAGGGATTAATGAAAACATAACAATAAAATAAAAACTAAAGAAGGCTAAAATGGTCCAAGATGATGTTTTTAAACCTAAATTAAACCTTAGGGATCATTTTGATAACGAAAAAAGGATTGTGACCAAATTGATTTTGATCCAACACCTTTATGACTAAAAATATAGTTATCCCTAAAATATACATATATAAGCCTCACTACTCTCAACACGGCCACTAAACTCAACTCACAATAAAAAAGTATGAAATTTCAAAAAAATCTCAATATCCTAATTACCACCATTAATATCTCATTAATTAATCCCTTAACATGAGATGTGGATCCCACATTTGGAGACAAACATGATGACATCACTGCCATCCCAAGTCCTTATCTCTCCCCTGTCTACCGCCAGCAATACGTGACCCTATAATTTTCCTTCACGTCTCTTTCCTCACATGAGGAACAAAAACAATTTTCTCACCAAAGTGTGCCCTATTAACTGAAACTCTGTCTATCTATAATGTTACAAAATTTCTAATTTCTTATTCTAAATAATAATAATAATAAACTTAAAATAGAATAACAGACAAGTTAAACAGTAACAAATGAACAATAAAAAATAAACAGTAAAAAAATTTGGCAACATCCTTGACAATGCAACGCGTGTCTGGATAATTGGGTGAAGGCAGAATTTTTACACAGTGGGTTGAGGGAAGCATCGATTGGCGGTAATCCTCCCCCACCACAAAATCAAAATCCAAACCTTCATCTTCCTCTTTCCCTCCCGCTTTTTCCTATTCCTCTCACCAACTTTTTTTATCCCTAAATATCAAAATCAGCATATTTCCCCCAATTTGAAAATCATTGATAGTAGAGAAAGAAAAAGGCAGAGGACTGGGCGGAGAGATAGAGGAGTGAGTTGATCCCAAGTAGCGAGCAGCAGTTGCAGCAGCACCACCGTCGCAGCAGCAGCTAGCACCAGCGCCGCAACAACACGGAGAAGTACAGGCATGGAGAAGCATGGGTTGGACATGGAAAAGAGCAGCACTGGTTTTATGAACCTAACCCACGAAAAAGAAGAAGAAGAAGAAAGAAACGCCTCTTTAGCTAGGTAAAGTCTTTGTCTTTCTCCTCCTTTATCTTCTTCGTTTTCTACTTCTTCTTTCAATCAAAAGTGTATTTTTTTTTTGTGAGTAATCAAAAGTGTATATTCATTTGCCATATTGAATTTAGTGTATATTATACTAGAATAATTAAATATTCTATTGATGTGCTGTATTGGATTTAGTAAGGTTAATATTGAATATTGTCATTTCTCATTACTACATGAATATTGATGTTGAAGAGTTAGATAATGATGATGAAATCCCTGCAAAAGTTAATTAGCTATATTACTTTGATTTGCTCTCTTAAATTACTCATTATTATTCAGTATGAAATCTGTTTGCTGTGAAATCTTGGAATACTAGATGTTTGATTCAAATCAAATTTGCAGTTCACCTTCAATTTCATTAGTCTATCTGAAGAGGATGTCACTTTCATGAAGGGTGGTTTCTGCGCCAGTGAATTTACCTGGAATTGCATGTAGAAAAGCCTT
>JASCZI010090623.1:208694-226253 GCA_036250425.1 Stylosanthes scabra | reverse complement strand
GTCTCTAATTACCAAAATGTGATCCCAATTGAAATGGCACAAGGTATAACATGAGTTTCTTTTAATGGCTTAAGAATTTCTATTCTAACGACTAAGCTTACCAATATCATGATAAATGGACAAATATTAGATTTGTCATGGAAAGGGTAGTCATAGTAGGTGTAGGTTATAGAAAATGCAATGCATGTTTGACTTTTATGTATTTGTTACGGACCTGGTCCAAGCTAATACGACATCCTAAGTTATCGAGTAGAAATCTTTGCTTTGGAACCAATCCGAACCCACAAACTAGGAAATTCGGATAGCCCACGAAGGCCCACCAAGCTACAACCAGCAACGCTGCCAACTCAGCTCTGTTATCTGATGTAATTCCAAAGGAATCGAATATGCTATCATTATGAAGTAGTCATAATTATCAAAATTATAAGGCTAATTAAAAGATCATTATAAGGCCAATAATGAGCTTAAAGAGTCACTAATGCAGACGTTACAAAACTCTCCAAAGTTGTAACGTCTGAAACTCTGAATCTCCCAATAAACCCCTATAAAAAGGAGAGTGCACCATAAACAAGGGTAAGTTTTACCATTCATAAGTAACTACTCAAATACTCTGCTAACTTAAGCATCGGAGTCTCTTTTCAGTTTACCCTCCCGGCGCCCCCTGTCTGGTTTTGCTGCTTGAATTTTCCAACTTTGCAGAGAACTTGGAAAGTTCGATTATCTCCAAGTATTCATTCATAATTCATTCACATACTTCAATTTCTAATTAATCTATGTTTCTTTTCAATATATTGGACAAGAAGTGAAGCTATGAATTTGATGTCTCATGATGGATCTCCACTGTTTATTGGTTCCAAGAGTCTCTTACTACTCACAAGCAATCTCAATTGAAATGTCACAAGGTAACAAAGGCTTCTTTTAATGGCTTAAAAATTTGTATTCTAACAACTGTAAGTTTACCAATACCATGATAATTGAACACTTTAGGTTTATTTCAACTCATTGGATGGAAATGAATCATTGCCTTTGAACATGGGAAGCATGGAAAAAAGATCAATATGGATTAATGGTGAGATTTGATTCTCTGAATTTTAAGAATATTAATAGAAATAATGCACTACTTTCACATTTATTAAAGTTAACATGCTAAAATTGCTTAAATGTTTTTTCTCTGATTCCTTGAAAATATTGGTTCTTCAGTCTTCGATCAAATCTTATCACCTAAAGTATGGAATTTTGTTGCACCTGCACTGTAACCATTAGTTATAGACAGTATTTGCTATCATATTTATCCATATTATCAATTGTGGAAAGATAATTTTTTTTTGACAAGAATTGTGGAAAGATAACTGAGCTGTGAATGATTGCTACAAGACTAAAAATAACTGATTTTTCATTTGGGTAAAAAATTACTTACATGAGCCTTCATATGAAAATACAGGTATAAGAAGATTTAAGTTAATCAATCACATACTTACATCGATTCTATTCGATCACTTGAATGGTATAAACTGTAAAGTGAAGCACTCATTATGTTCATTCATTCTAACTCATGTTCTTATAATCATTTCTAATCTTAATTACTGCTTGCTAATTAGATATGTTCTCATGGCATCTCAATGTTGTATTGTTACATGCTTTGTCCATCTCCATTATCGGTTCCCTCTTCCTCCCAATAAATTCCACTTTTATGTTCATCATTGAATAAGATAATACTACCGGCATATGCTTTTGTTTGACAGCTCCACCTCCTAATAAAGGTATTATTCTAAATCTTATACAGAACTATGCCTATTTTTTTTTTTTTGTAGGATTATGTTGTATTTCCATGATCAATTTTGAAATTTGAAATATATGTCCATTTATGTTTTTTTTAAAGAAATGTAATTGATTTAATAATCTTACTTTTTTTTATTGGAATCTGATTTTTGTATACTCCAAAAAGCACATGCTTCAATGTATGGATATAGTCTTTTGGTTAAGCACAAGAAAATAAAATAGATTATGTTTGGTTACTAGGAAAGCAAGGTTTTGCATTTCGCATAGAACTTTCTTTTTAGGTTAGTAACTGCTTGATGACTAAATTAAGTAAATTGTATAAAATTTTCACTTGTAGGTTTCTATTTTGGTTAGATAATAAAGAGAACTAATTAAAATAGAGAACACTTTTTAGTTATTTTTTCATTTTAAAGTGATATCATTATTCCGTTCATGTTATAGTGGCTTACTTAATACAACTTATTATCATTCTACCACATTCTTGGTCTCTTCTTAAGCATGAGAATAAAGAATTGCTTCATCAAAAAGACCCAAATTACAGTATCTTAATTAGTTAATAAGACATGTTTGTCTCTAAACATAATATTCAATTCCAAACTCATTTTGAGATTCCATTAGGAGTGGTTTTGGCCATTCCACCATTTAACTATCCTGTAAACCTTGCTGTCTAAAAATGACTACTGATCGTATTGTTGTAAACTCCATTTTGCTCAAACCTCCAACTCAGGTAATCAATCATACTCTCCATTGGAATTAGAGTTGGCCTACTATCAATATCCATATCTAGAGTTCATGTACCAAAACACAACTCAATGTTCTTAATGGTACAAAGCTTGGCTAGAATTTTAGAGTTTTGCAAGAATGAGGCCAAAGAGTTGAAAATCAGCATCGACAGTGGAAAGCATATTGTTGTAGCTTTGGAGGACTCTAAGTAAGTTTTTTATCTAGATTTTTAGCCAACTAAGTTTTTTATTGGTATCTAATATTTGTTCAATTATAGGGCAGACATTATGGCGCTGCAGTTGTTCAAAGCCAGATTTATTTTATTAACGTCAAATTTATTTTCTGTATTCAATTCAAATTGTATGTTTTTGGTATCTTATCATGTCAACATATACTTTCTTAGAATCTCCTTTGGTAGATAATTAATTGGAAGAATATTTTCGTATTTAAAGAGTTATGCTTGATCTCAAGGAAAAGATCTGCCAATAAAAGTTTGATATTTAGAAAAGTTGAGTAGTGTAAATACTTTTACCTGTTTTGAGTAGCAATAAAATGTATACCCTAAAAGGGATTCAATTAGATGTTTTTGAATACATTCATCTTTAGATAGTTAGATTTATTCAAACATTTGTAATGCTGATATTTTTTATTGGTTTTTTTTGTCTGTGCCTTCATTTCATTTGATCTTATTGCAATAGAAACAACTTAAAACTACATTAAAATAGTAGAATAAGGTAATAAGAACAACTTAAAACTTAATAAAATGAGAGACTTTAGAATTATTTACAATTTTATTATGTTACATTCTTATGTTTATTAGTTTTTATGATTCTTTTGTTTATCAAGATTCTATTGTATTTATAATTGAAAGAGGTATAAGATGAATATAGCCTATTTTTTAAGCAAAGGTAGGTTGTTTTGTTCCAATGGAATAAGAAAGGTCCAAAAAATGACAATAGTGCATCAAATTGGGGGTTTCCTAAAAGCTAACAGCTTACAAAACAATAACATCTTAGGAGAAATTTCAAAAAAATAGAGAAAAATAAAGAAAGGGTGTCAAAGAAGAAGATGAGAAGCATTATCAGTAGGTGAGAAATGAAGTGGACTCCATAGCTAGGTTACCCGCCTGATACAGAATTTCCTTAGGGAGTGGTGATTTCCTAAAAAATCAGTAAGAGTGAAAATAAATTGCTGAATGAGGTGCTTATAATTGGGTTGTGTTTTGATTAGGCTTAAGCTTGCTTCTAGCCAAAACCATGGAGGATGATTTTGCCAGATTGAAGGAACTAAGTGCTGTCCCAAACGAGACCAAACTGCAGTAGAAATTGGACAAGAGAAAAAGCAATGGAAAACATCTTCGGTAGCATTCTGGGTGCAGGAACAAATTGGGGAGATTGTTGCTTGCTATATTTGCATTTTTATATATATATATTTTTTGCTCTCTCTAATATACTTGCTGGAATTTGCTCTATCTGAACAAGTGCAATTTTCATCTATAGTTTAATTTTGGAATTATTCATCAGCTAAACAATCTTTTCATTTATATTCTTAATAAAGAGAATAAAACATCAACTTAACAATCTTCTCACATTCGTATCTTTTGCTCTCCATCTATTCATTTATTCTCTTTCAATGTCTCTCATTTCATATTTCTCAGCAAGATACTTTCAGGGTTCCAAGAACTAAGTTGAGGAATCAAGTCTAATCACATGCATAAGTCTAGTTTTAACTTCATTATTCAAATTTATATGTAGACAATGATCCTAGAAAATAATAAAAATAAACAATTAAAAAGTTCTAAATAAATCTGCTATACTTCATATTTTTCATTTAAGACACTCTTAATTCATTATTGTGGTGAATGTGATCTATAATTGAGATTAAAAAAAAAAAAGTCACAGACAGTCAAATTTCAAGTCACAAGTACTTAATTCATCACGCACATGGTGGTAGAAATTGGCAACATGAAAATGAGTAGTTTAAAGCAAATTCGGTTTCCAAGATAAAGAATTATTAATTTTTTAAATAGTATAATTAATTTAAAATATATTTGATTTTGATGATTAAATTAATTTTTAGAATTAGTTAGATATTAAGGGAATAAAAAGTTAAGTTATTTTAGTCTTTTTAATATTATCAAACTAAATTAGAGTTATTTTTTAGAGTACACTATTAATCATTTATTACTTTCGTACTAAAGAAATATCTATTATTTTTTAAAACACGTTTAGCTATTAATTATTCATTTTAAAAAATTAATTGTTAATTTTCTCAGATACAACGGGGGCGCGCTACAAGCTGCGCCCGATGCGGGCTGCGCATCGCGCGGGTTGGTTGCTAGTAATAATAGAAGGGTTGTATGCTACAAGGGAGAAGAGAATTAATTGAAACAGGGAGTGAAAGAGAGGCAAGGTTAGAAGGGTTGAATGGGATGGTGCAATTTTGCTTGAAAGAGATTTGTGTCAAATAAGAAGATTTATGTGCTGTCATGGAAGATAAGAATCTAGTACAATGGATACAAGGGAAAGAGGAGGTGCCGTGGGATCTTAGGTTTGTGAGAAACAAGGCTAGGGGATTTAAAGACTTATTCTCAGAATCAAGTTGGGAGAGAAGGGGAGTAGATTTTACAGGTATGTAAACGAGTGGGTAAGCCATTGAGAATGGTACTGAAGAATGGAACAACGCCACAAGAAGCTCATACTGAAGCTACTCTACCATTGTTGTTTGATGAATTTACTGTATTTTGTATTTGTTTTGTTCAAACTTTGTACTTTAATAATTATGCTGAGACCGTTGATTGTTTGACCAAATTTAATTTGGTGATTCGTTTTTTGTTTATGGTAACGTCAACGGGGATCTTCACTCAACTAAGTCATACACGGCTTAAGTTGGGTTGAGTTGGTTTGAATGATCTAAAAAAATTGTCTTCCAATAATTGAAATGGCTAAATATATAACAGATGATTTCTATGGAGATCATCAAATCATCAAATCTATTTTAGATATTTAAATGAATTTAATTTTTATGTATCGTCAGCGTAAAAGAGTTTTACACATGCATTAAATCGAATATTATCATATCATTAAAAATAATTAATTTTTAAATTCACTACTTCTAAAATCATATAAATACATAAATCTGATTGGATGATTGTGCAAAAATTTTTACACCGGTGCATTAAAATTAAATTCTATTTAAATTCACAAAAGATTCCTAAATGATAATGGAACGAAAAATGTGTAGGGATTCATCACTTCTAGAAGAATAAAGAAAGAATGTATAGAAGAAAGTCGATAGACACCAAAAAAATAAATAAATAAAGAAAAACAATAAAGAAAACAAGAAATAATCTTATTTGTTTGGGCTTGAGAATTTGCTAAGGCCTTCTTGTCTTGGGTCAAGTTAGGAAAGTTAAGATGTTCATGAAAAAAAATGATATGTTTTTCCCTCAATTTTTTTCACTCGATTAATTTCTTAATTGCTTAAGGCTAGTTATTAGTTACAATAAAAAAATCAGGGTATCTAATGCACATATAACAACAGTGAGTTAGCCGGTGGAGCTCTCTAGAAGGGAAATGGTTAAGAAAGAAGTGGGATTTTTTTTTAAATAAATAAAAAATTCAAAATTTACAAAAATAGGCGCGGCTACAAGAATTTACCAAAATGGACGCTTTTTACTTATCTCGGGTTCAGAGATCCCGGAATAGCCTATACATGTATCTCAGGTTCTCTGAGCCCGGAATACCCCTAATCCTAACTGAGTTAACGTATCTCGGGTTCTTTGAGCCCAGAATAGCTATTCCGGGACTAGCTATTCCGGGACTATAGAGCCTGAGATAGGGTCCGATTTCATCTATAAAAAGGATCCCAAGAGCCACCTCAAAACATCCCATCCACTCATACTTTCTCCCACTTCAAAAAAAAAAAGAATGAATGTTAATAATTTCGTGGTTGTTACTCTCTATCCAAATGGAGAGATAGGGCGCGACAGAGATAACATCTGGTTCCGATCCTCCACTCCGATAGTGTTCCAGATGTACCCTGTTGTTACCCTGGAGGAGCTGAAATCAGTCATACTGCGCAACATGGGGCTGGGGGCTGTTGAAACGTCGTTAGTGAAACGGGTTGCTCACCATCTTCTTAACGTCTTTCTTCCCGATCAATTCAAATTCAAGATTTTCTGGGTTGATAGCGATGAGCATGTGCGTGCTCTGTTTGACTTGCACCGTAGGTACGAGACTCGTGAAGTGATGGAGCTGCTTACGGAGATGCAGAGCATGCCCGAGGTTGCTGGGGTTTCGTCCAGCTCGAACGGTGTGATACCGTGCTCGCCCATCCACTGTCCGGCACCGGAGGTACCCATGCTGATGGGTGCTAATTCCGGAGAGGATTCTGATGAAGAATTCGTGCCCGATTTCGAGGAGAGCAGCGAAAGCTCAGACGACTCGGAGTTCGTGCCGGAGTCTCAATCGAGGACAGGCTTTTTGCTCCCAACATCCGCCTCGATTCCGGATCTATCATCTGTCAATAGTCATTTCCACACGTTACACTTGGAGGACATGAATGAGGAGCCGATGGAAGGGTTCGGCGGGGGTGGTGACTACTATGATGTAGATGGAGGAGAAGAGTTCAGGGTCGGGCATCGCTTCAGCAAAAGAGAGGCTGTCCACTTGGGTGTGAAGAACTACAATATCAGGCGAGCTTCTAAGTACAGAGTGGTTGAGTCTGATCCACACAAGTATGTTTGTAGGTGCAAGCGGGGAGAAGCTGGGTGCCCATGGTACATTCGTGTGTCTCTGCGGACAAATTTAGGATATTGGTGAGTTTCACACAACCTGACGTAACATGTATGCATTCCATTAATGTACTGTTTCATGTAGGTAGAAATTTATAATAAGCGTGTTTTCTAAACCGAACAGGGAGGTGCGGAGGTTCGGTGGCCTGCAAGAATGTTTGACACCGTAGATGTCATACGATCATACGCAGCTTGACGGTAGATTGATTTGCAACGTGATATTGCCCATCATCAAGTCCAACCCTTCCATTCGCATACCTGTCTTGCAAGCCGTCGTGCAACAAAGTTACTCGTTTATGCCGTCGTATCGGAAGGTTTGGTTGGCAAAGCAGAAGGCCATTGCTAAGCTGTGTGGTGATTGGGAGGAGTCTTATGTCCTCCTTCCTAAGCTTTTAGCTGCGCTGCAATATTACTGTGAGGGAACAGTTGTGGATTTGAGGGTTGGACCGCACTACAATGGTGACATCGTGGACCACGAGAGTTCCCAGTTCGACAAGGTGTTTTGGACTTTCCCACCGTGTATCGAGGGTGTTAAACATTGCAAGCCGTTTGTCTCTGTTGATGGCACCCATCTATATGGGAGTATGGCAGGGTGTTGTTGATGGCGGTTGTCCAAGATGGTAACAACAACATATTCCCAGCTGCGTTCGCCATCGTTGAGTCAGAATCGACTGAGTCGTGGTCCTTTTTCTTGAAGAATCTAAGGACCCATGTGATAACGAAGGAAGGTGTTCTTCTCATATTAGATAGGTCGCCTGCGATCCGTGCTGCACTAGAGGCTGATGATAGTGGATGGCATCCTCCGAGTGCACATCATGCAATATGCGTGCGTCATTTAGCAAGTATCTTCATGAGTAAATTCAAAAGTAAGGAGGGGAAGCGACTGGTGATCAATGCTGCGTATGCACACACCGAGAGATTAGATAATCTGAAGCCTGAAATGAAGGCGTGGATTACCAGGTTTAGGAACAAGTTATGGCTACAACATTGTGATGAGGGTCGAAGGTGGGGACACATGACAACAAACCTGTCGGAGTGCATCAACGCAGTACTGAAGGGAACCCGATTTCTCCCTATATCGGCAATTGTGCGGGCTATGTATGAGAGGTTGCAGCAACTTTGGATCAAGAAAGGGCAAGAAGCACATGCACAGGTGGTAGCTGGTAGCCAGTGGAGTCAATATCTATTGTCTGAGATTGAGAAGAGTAAGGCCGATCTGCCCAAGATGCAGGTCCTTAGCTGTGACCGCAGATATGCGGTGTTTGTTGTTGAGGAAGTAGGTCATGTTCCGCGCTCGAGGCAGAGTACATATCGGGTGCACCTTAGGCAGCGTACGTGTGATTGTGGGAGATTTCAGCAACTGCATTTTCCCTGCAGGCATGTGATTGCATCATGTGCCGCCGTGGGGATAGAGTGGGGTGCCTATGTTGATCCTGTTTTCAGCATGGAGTCGGTGCTCAACGTTTATGCGAAGGACTTCCCTCTTATCTCGGATCAGGCTCTGTGGCCGGCTTGGTACGGATCAACCATTAGGCCGAACCTAGGCATGCGCCACAAGCGCAGGGGGTCGGGCGTCCCGTTTCCACCAGGATCCGGAATGAGATGGACTTGGTTGAGCGTCAGAAAAAGAGATGTGGGGTATGCAAACAGACTGGTCACAGTCGTCGTGGATGCCCAAATGCGGCACATCTGGAAGATAACTAGTTTATTATCGTTTTACTTTATTGGTTAGTTTATGTTATTTTAGTTTGTAACTAGTATCTTTATTCAATGTTATGGAATAGTCAACGTTATGTTATTGTGTAACCAACGAATGTAATATCTTGTGTTTGGTTTTTAATTGGTTGTCATGATGTATTCCTTCTATTTTCCAATGTCTAATCAAAGATATTTTGCGCAAATAAACATAATGAAATTGAGTGCATCAACTATAACATAACATAATAACATAGCACATGTTCCGACCAATACAAAATAACATCCAATACAAAGTTCATAGTACATAGCATACGTTTCGACCAATACATAATAACATAACATAAACTACATAATCCAAAATACATATCGTGTGGTCCAACTAAATACAACATAACATCGAAAATATAAATATATAACTACTACTGGGTCCCACGTCCGTGCCTGTATCCACCACTACCACATGCGGGAGGCCTAACAATCCTGTGGGGTCTACGTGGAGGAGGTGCAGGTGAGGGCTCAGCTGCCGTGGAAGGACCCTGCTGCTCACCTACAAGAGGCTCATCATGTTTGTCATACTCCTGCTCCTCCTCAGCCCTCTCCTTGTCCATGTGTACTGCCGCACCAGCTACCAACATCCGGGTCCTCCTGCGCTGATCTCGACGGGTCAACTTGCCCCTCGCAGGTGCTGCCGTCCTACGCGGAGGCTCTCGCGGAACACGCCTGCGGGGAGCAGGTGCATTGTCAGGCATAGTCAGCTCATCCCTGGCGTGAATAGGCTCAGCAGGTATATCAGGGGGAGCCATGTTCCAACGTGGGTCATTCAGCTCTGTAGCTCGAGTGAGAAACAAGATCCCAGCCGCGGCACCTACGTACCAATCGTAGTACTGTTGTGTGCCTCGCGGGTCCCCACTGGCATGTACAGTGACCATCACCTCCGGTGACCTCCTGCGTCGCCACCCATTATGCCATGTCTGTAGTTTCGTGGGCCACCACACATCATCTCCTCTGGCTGTGATGGTCATGAACCTAGTCACGTCCACTGGATGTCTTGGAACAGGCTGCTCCCCACCGTACTGCCTGATGACTCGGTCAATGTGATGCATCCCCACATAGTTGAAGCACACCACAGGCACAGCTGACCGCCATGTGTGTACCTCGAGCTGTGAACGCATCCAATCCGGAATACGCGCCTGTATCTCAAGAGTATCATACAGAGTCCAGCGAAACTGTTCACATGGAAATACGTTAGTGCATCACAAGTATAACATATTGTATAATATAAACATGAATGCATCATGATATCACATACCTGTGCCAAAGTGACTCTGTCTATCCTAGAACACTACTGCAGTAGACGTCCCTCCTACACATCCCGAGCTCGCTGCCGATATCCAATAAGCCTGTTCAACGTTCCAAAGATTAATCACGTAAGTGTATAAAAAAAATAGAATATAACTGACACAAATGCATATGCACATACCTCTCAGCCAACAGCCACGCATCTAGTGCCACCTCAGGCGGGCACCAGTCGGGAAATCTGTGGTAGATCCACGACAATATCAGCGGAACACATTCGGCAATATCCATACTCTTCTTCTCTGAAGCACTGCAGAGTGATCTGTACGTCCAGGCAAGGACAGCACTCCCCCACGACAGTCGCGCACATGTGGGGAAGTCCCTCAGCAACGACAGCCATCGAATGTGAACCAAGTTGCCGCACTTGTCCGGCATGAGGTATCCACCGATGAAGAGCATAATGTAGCACCTGGCGTACTGACGCAGCGTGTCGGCGTCTGCTGGAATGTGCTGCAATCTCTGTCGTAGCCATACCATCTTAATGGCAAAGGACTCCTTCGGGGCGTTGGGCGGAACAGGTGGGCGTGCACCAAGGTACTGCTCTACCATGTCCCACGGCATTAGTTACTCCAGAACATGCATAAGGAAGGAACAACGCCTGGGCAATAATACTTTCTCTCTCTACAACAATTAAACAATATTTTATATTAAATTTATTTATTTCTTTTACGGAGATAAATATTTTCTACTAATAAAAAATACAAAAAATTGTTAAACTATTAGGATTTCCTAATTACGAAATTATATTAGCGAGAATACTAAACTCATGGGCGCTAAATTATGTAACAATAACATTACCCTAAATCAAACTACACTCCGCTAATTATAAAGAATAATTTCACTAAACTAATCTAAACTAAACAAAATTATGCTAATTATAAGAAATAATAATAAAAATTAATTGAATAAACCCTAAACATAATTAATTAATACACCCTAAACATAATTAATTAATAAGTAACTAAATTAATATAAAAAAAAATATATTCTAAATTAAGTAACTAAACCCTAAACATAATTAATTAATAAACATAATTATGCTAAATTATGTAACACAAATATTATCATAAACTAGCATTAATTACACCACACTGACAATTATTGCCCTACACTAATATTATCTACATTCATCGTAATTATACAAAATAATTGAAAATATTAAATTTTTAGGAAAAGAAACACCAACTAGGGCGCCTGCAATGTGATATTCGCGATTGAGCCACCGCGACAAACACTCTACGGCATGTGGGGCTTCCCTAGCCGGTGCGCCTTGGCCTACTTCCTCAGCCGGTCCGAAAGCAGGCTCTGCTTGTACGGTTTTTTTGGAGCGTCCCTGAGGAGACATTTTATCACACATCACTAAGAAATGAGTTTGGGAACCTAGAAAGGAAAATTTGGAAGGGGGAGAGGGGAGAATGAGGGATTTCCGGGTCTGCCTGCCTTTTTATAGGCGCAGACCCTATCTCGGGCTTTGTAGTCTCGGAATAGCTATTCCGGGCTCAGAGAACCCGAGATACGTTAACTCAGTTAGGATTAGGGGTATTCCGAGCTCAGAGAACCTGAGATACGTGTATAGGCTATTCCGGGATCTCTGAGTCCGAGATAAGTAAAGAGCACCCATTTTGGTAAATTCTTATAGCCGTGCCTATTTTTGTAAATTTTGAATTTTTTAATTTATTTAAAAAAAAATCCGAAAGAAGTGATGACAAGGCAACCTATTAATTAAAAGAAAAAGAATCAGATGGTGTGAGAATAAAAAGCTAAGCAGTCAAAATGGGTCAAATTCATCAGGTCAACCTATTTATATGTCTAAATGGACGAACTTTTGTCTCTGAAGTGGGTTTGGTAAAGCTTTTCGATCAAGTGCTCCTGTTCTCAAAAAGTAGGAGCCATCTTTTCGTGTTTGGTAATTCAAAAAGCCAAGGAGCCTTTGCTCCCGACTTTTGAGAGCCGGGGGTGCTTTTGAGAGCCCTTAAGAGTAGTTTTTCAAAGCTGGCTCTGACTCCTCAAAAGGCAAAATGACAAATTAACCTTATATTTTAATAAAAAAAAATCAATTTTATCATCAATTAATTATATTTAATTTACATTAATGCATCACATACTAACAAAAAGGTCGTCATAGTAATTTATTACTTTAAGACCAACTATCAAATAGATTTACCAAATGCGATATATGTGGCTTCTGCTTATTGAGAGCAAATTTGAGTTATTTTACCAAACGGTTATCACGTGACTCTCTGTCAGCTGCTTTCTGAGAGCACAAAGAGCTCAGCCGCTTTTTAAGAGCCACAACATTACCAAACCGAGCCTGAGTCCGAACCGTTTAAAATTCGGGCTTAAAGGGGCTAGCCTGTTTAACCCGTAAAAAAATCCGGACTTAAACGGGCTGACCCGCTTATTTAATTTATTTTTAATTTTTTTAAATTGTATTTTTATCTATATTCCATCTTATCCGATCCGAAAATCCGATCCATCAACTAAAAAGCTTAATTTTTCTAAGATTTTTTTTGCTAAAAGAAGATTTTTTTTGTCAAAAGTAATTTTTTTAAGTTAAAAATTAAAAATTTATTTATTTTTAAAAAATTAATTAAACGGGCCAACCCATTTATTCGTTGGGCTGTTCATAAATGGGTTGGGTTAGAATTAACCCGTATAAAACTGGGCTAAACGGGCTAGCTCGTTTAATCCGCAGGTTAAACGGGTCGGATCTAAATGGGTTAGACCCGCCCATTTGACAGCCCCAATAAAAGCATGTACAAATAAAAGGCGAGTTCTCTCGCGAAGAGGAGTACATATGAAGAGTACGAAGATTAAAAAGATGTGTGGCCGGATGAATGACAAGCAATCGTGTGTGCACGATGAACAAGAATAGCATTTTTTTACGAAAAAGTGCATCTATTAACAAGCATGTGGAATTGTGTCAGATTTTGATTTGATTGCTTGTGATTCTTTCGCTTCCTATGTCAAATATTTATTGTTTAAAGTTATGAGAAAGTCTTTGGTGAAAACATCAATATATCTTCTAGTGAAGATATTGAATTTAAAAGAAGTATAATCATGGTACGTAACCAATAAAAATTCAGCCAATATTAGCTACCAAATTAAATTGGATGTTCTATTTCTTTATGTTTTGAATGTTCTACTTTTAGGTTTCGAATGTTCTATTTCTAAAAAAATATAAAGTTGGCTGAAGTTGTTTTAGGTTTCGGATGTTCTATGACTTCCATTATGGATGTTTTATAAGTAGTGGTTTTGAATGTTCTATTTTTTATTGGTTGATTTGTTGGTTAATTAGAAAATTGTTGTTTACCTATACTTTTTCTTTATATATACAGTTTATACTTTTCATCAATAATAACTAATATTAAAATAATTTTAATTATGCATTTATTTTATCTAACAAAGTCCAGCCAAGTTATTTATTTTATTTCAAATAGAAGTTTATTTCGATGTAAAATATAAGTTTATTTCGGTGATATTTTATACCATTTGACATCAAAATATTTTTCTATTTAGCATATAAATAAATGACTTAATTGAATTTGTTTGGTATATTTAGGGAAGATTTTCTGGTATGGAAGTGACAATGGATTCCATACGGTATGGAAGTGAGCATGTTCGTTAGATTTATATTTAAAAAAGATAAAGGGCTGAAAGCAAAGTAATAAGTGTACTATGCAAATTAGGTGATGGGGAACACAATGATTTAAGAACTGGTCAAGTCGGTGGTACACATGATGTCTCATGGTGTCAGCTCTGTCCATTATATATGATGGTGGGTGGGTGGCTGAGCTGAGCTGAGCCAAGCCAATAAACATGGGCCAAATGTAACATATGGGCTATGAAAAGAATTGAAGAGTTGGGCTTGATTGAGAGGGGACACATGCTAGTTTGGGCCTATCCATAGCATTCCAAGGACAGGGCTAAGGAAAAAAATAAGAGCTAACCTAAAAAAAAAAGGAAAAAAATAAGATGAATATCATATCAACTAAATAAAAAACAAAGATTACCGAAAAAAAATATAGAAATAAATCACTGCAAACTGAATTAAACAACGCCATTTGATTTGTGCATTCATATTCTTTTCCACTCAGAGACTTAAAAAAATATATATAGAAACAGAATACTACAAACTGAATTAAACAACACCATTTGATTTGTGCATTCATATTCTTTTCCACTCAGAGACAAATTTTAAAAAATAATTGAAACAGATCACTACAATTGAAATGAAACAACACCTTTTGTGTTGCCTATCAATAGGAATGGTGAGAAACACCAGTTCCAGTGAAAATATTGACTTAAATATATAGCAGCAATCTTGCTAGCAGCAGGTCTTCTTAGTGGACACACCTGAAGCCATATTTCTCACTCACCAGGTCACTTGATTAACCCAAAGTTGTTCTTTGCATTATAACAAATGAAAACAAACATGAAAGATTTTAATAGTAGCAAGATTATTAGTTCAGAACAGCTGGAAAGAAAACTCAAATTTGATGTGGTTAATGCACTAACACAATTGAAAAAAGTAGTGCAATCATAGCGATCAAACCACACAACATGATGACAAACCACAGAACACTAACAAAATAAAATTCCATCGTAGTGCCAAATGAGTAATTACATAAGATTCCACAATGACAAAAAAAAATAAAAGCTCCTCGGACATGACGACATTAACAAAATAAATTTCCAATATGCTCAAGTGATCAAAGAGATAAAATCCCAAACTCAATGTAAAAAAGCCCCAATAAGCACTAAAACATTAACCAACTGAAAATCCATTGTTATGCTCAAATGAGCAAATAGATAAAATCCCACAATCATAGGAATAAATCTCCACAAACCAGACAACATTAAGAAAATAAAATTCCATTCTAATGCTCAATGTCACTCCAAAAGCACTAACTATAGCTACTGAACTTAAGACAGCAAGCAAAAAAACCTTCCCACATTCACATTCCTTCTTATGAACAAGTCTTAATCCAACCATGTGAGGTTGCTGCATATCAATGTGCTAACCTTTGCTGCATATCTATGGCTTCACGCATGTTTCCTGACAAATCCCGCAGCATCTGCAATTGCCACCTGCACACACATTAACCTGTCCCATTACTTTATAGTGATAAAGGGCTAAAACATATGAATGGCTTAATCAATTAATTTGCAAATTAATTCCCAACACACAAGAAAGCTCCTTTGGTACAGCCAGCACATGGAAATAAACACACAACAGATACATCGAGTTATCACCTTGTGCGTGCCACTTGTTATCACCGAGTTATCATGGTTGTGATCTTCCACAAAGCGTGCCACTTGCCACTTGTTGCTATCCGCTTTTTGCGATATACGCATCTCCGCCAAGCAGCCACATCGAGTTATCACCTTGTGCTCCCTTTTACGGTCTTGCTTCTCTAGCCATTTCTTATGCCGAAAACCTTCCCGATTGCACAGATAGGTGTACCTAATAATGTCCCCATTTTTGTTCTTGAGCTTCTTTCCTACACGCATAGCAAAACCCTTGCCACGGCTGTATTGATCATAAAATCTTGCAGCCTCTTCAGGGTTATCAAACTCCATGGCTAGAACATCTTGTGCTATTATATTTCGGGCTTCCCCTTGCCCTTCCTCTAACTCCTCATGGGAAACACAGTTCTCTTCATATAGCTCCCCTTCCTCCATTCCTACGTCCAGCGACGGCACCTGCAAAGCACACACCATAGAACAGATTTAAGAATGACAATAAAATAAAATAAAATTGTTACTCCACATCCACAACCCCAACCCCAACACGCCAAAATCATTCCTACCTCATCTGCAATACCGCCTTCGACGAAGACCCCAATTAACCTAGCGCTATCCCCAATTCTTACTGACCTGACTTGGGCCTTCAAGACAAGCAAAACCCATTAACATTGGTTATCCCATCCAATCTCAGCTAAATCCTCACTGGGTTATAGTGACTGAATCAAATTGAATCTCCATCAATGGCGGTCTTCAAGGTTCCTCTGACGGCGACGGCGTGGCTGAGATGGGGCGAGGCACTTGGTGATGGAGCGTGGGCAGAGATGTGGGTATTTTTTGTAGTAGCAGTGGCGTCGTTCATGGTAGAAGAAAGGAGATGTCTTTATGCGGTTCATTTGATTAAATATGGGTTGGAAATGTGTGTAATGCTGCAAAATGGAGATATAAGGTGATTTACGGTGCAGGTGGAGAATTGCATTAGGGCATGGGGCGTAAAGCAACGCGCTGGAAGCATGTAGAACCCAAGGAAATATGCTTCCAACGTGTTGACACCAAATCAACATGCTTCCAGCGTGTTGAATTAAATGCAACATGTTTCCAGCGTGTTGACTTTAAGGCAGCATGCTTCCAGCGTTTTGCTTGCTTGCTGTATGCGCCTATATATATAAGTGGCCGAATCAGAGTTGCTCATTACTCTTGGTTGTGTTTCTTGTGTTTTTTTCTTTTGGTGTCCCTTTTAGTTGTGTTTCTTGTGTTAGTTGTGTTTCTATGTAACTCAAAAGATTGAGTGTTTTTTTTTTGTTCAATGGATGAAAATCCAAATTTGGTAGTATATTATAATGGAGAGGTTATACGAGACTCAAGTGAGGGTGTGAGTTTCAGGTATCCGTTTTTCATTTTGCTATCATGTACCGAACACCATGACATTCGATGAGCTTAAATCCGGTCTATGCCAAAGCATAGAAGCCCACACCTTGAAGAGAGTGCAAAGCGTCTTATATCGGATGCCGGTGCATATATTTGGGGGATATGTCCAGTTCGACACAATGCCTGTTGTGAATGAGGTAAGCATGCGGCAGATGTTTCAGTGTTATAACCATAACCGAGCACACGTGCCGTCCATTGAGTTGTACGTTGAGTTTGAGCAAGTGGTTGTGGACGCCGCTAAGGATGTTTCTTATTCAAACGTGGATAGACAAACAGTGTTAGAAGAACTGGGCAGTGGGAGTGAGGATGACTTCGAGGCGAACTACGAAGTCCCGGAAGAAGAAGAGGAAGGCGATGACGAGGCAGTAGATGCGGGGATGCAAAATGCAAGAAACACACTTGCAAGCCAGCATCCTTTCGGCGTCCTTTCCTGTATGCGTCAATTGGACCTTGAAGCCATGAGTGGACCTGAGTTTCCTGAGTATGCACACATAGGTATGCTCACTTTGTCAGCATTCTATTTTATATAGTTT
>JASCZI010090623.1:188224-206468 GCA_036250425.1 Stylosanthes scabra | reverse complement strand
TTACATGATCGCCAGATAGGAGATGGGCTCCACTTGCTTGGCTTCTTCTTTTCTTGAGTATTCCGTAGGTTGTACGGTGGACTATCGCTAGACCCACTCGGCCCGACTTGTTTTTGACTCTCAACCACCCCAGAGATGTCATCCCCTTTCGTCGGCCCCTCCGCTTCTGCTGCTGACTCATTGAAATCACTAGCATGTTGTGTATGGGTTGGACCCCTTTGGTGATTACCCCCGGTACTCCATGAATCGGTAGAGGCACGACCTCGACAGTGGCTATCAGATGACCTGGTGCGAGGTGGACGAAGGCAATCAACAGATGCTTTTCCGGGCATGACAACTGGTTGAGGTTGCCTTTCTGCATCCAGATGGGCGAACATAGCTTGCATCTGCCCCCCATCATCAGAACCCAAAATCATTCGAAGTTCCTTGGTCATATTTTCATCCCAGGAGGTGAATGATGATTGGCTTTGCATCTGTGGCTCATATGGATGATATGGTTGTTCATAGGTATGGGTGGGTGGTGGATTTAGTACGTACGGCTGATATGGTTGTTCATAGGTATGAGTGGGTGGTGGATCTAGTACGTACGGCTGATATGGTTGTTCATAGGTATGGGTGGGTGGCGGGTCTAGTACATACGGCTGATAGGTATGGGTGGGTGGTGGGTCTGGTACATACGGGTGATATGAGAACTGGTGGCTAGGCCCTGCATCACCAGCTTGGAATGACATTTGATCATCATCATGTTGTGGTGAGTGTGTGGGAGGAGCATCTTCTTGGCTGGCTATGTCTGCCAAACTAAGCCACTGGCCATACATGTCTCTGTACCATTCCATGTAAAAATCATGGTTTCCAAATGAAATAACCATCTACTCCCGCAAGCAACGATTTTCGCGATCATGCCACTTCGCCACCCATTCACTCAGTAGATCACTCCAATCGTGATGTTGGGTCCCGCGAAGCTGTATGCAGTGATCTGCCCCAAGGTATTCGGGGTGGTCAGGACGATCATGGTTTAGTCCGAACTGGCGCATCACTCGGTCTGCGCTATGCCATTCAACGCACTCGAAAGACAACAATGGGCCAAAGTACTTGGAAACGGGCAGGTCTTCATGTAACCCATCAGGTAAAACCAATCCCCGGTATGGCCGCCACAGGAACTGCAACATCATTATTTTACAGAATTGATTAGCTCAAATTTAGCATGATAACTTTGAGAAAACAATAATTCAAAACTATAATTTCGTACCCCATACGGCGCCGTTATACCATCAATTTTCCTCCTGAAATCTTGGACTGGTTTGATCCTATAGTCGTTGCGTCTGGGCCAGCGATTCCACCTACATTTAATTAAAACAACTAGCATAACGATCTAAAATTGACAACTTAATACATCATCATAATGTTCGGTATCGTACCTCTTGGCTAATGGTACGTGAGGAGGTTCAAGCTCATGTCGCGGAATAGGAGCAATCCAAGGCATGCGCTCCCATGCCCAGGTAATGAGCAGTGTTTGGGGACCGTCCATCTCTTTACAATCATACCTCGAAGCACGACACAATGCTCTGTACATATGTGCTAGGCATGCAGAACCCCAGCTGTAACTACGAATACTCTCAAAGTCCTGGAGCAGCTGTATAAACTTCCCATAAACATACGTAGTAGATTTGTCCGGGAATATCAAGCTCCCAAACAAACAAAAGATATGCGCTCGGACATATCGTCGCACATCTTCTTGGGTTTGCAGCCGTATCCTGTCCTTGGTTTCCCGCGCCCATGCTAATTTTATGTATGATTTATTCCGATCATGCCTTCCTGGTTTACGCCCAAAACATGCCATGCATTGATCATCCAACAGTGATTCATTGCTATCTGTCATTCCCGTCACTGGGTTGCCATCAATAGGAAGGCCATAAATATACAACACATCCTCAAGAGTCACTGTGCACTCACCTACGGGAAAATGGAAAGTGTGGGTCTCTGGACGCCACCTTTCCACCAAGGCTGACAACAGCCCACCCTGTCCTCTGACTTCACCAACCCTTGTGACTAAATTGAATCTGGTAGAACGTAGTTCATCATTTGCAATCTCGTTAAATATTTTCGGTGGATCGAGTTTTCGGGGAACCAACGTCCTTTTTGCCTGTTTATATTAAAAAAAAATTAATTCTCATAATATAAACAGATAAATAATAATACATTTTATAATAATATATTTTATATTCACATTTCTTTAACACTTCGCTCTTGTCAGTCACTGACACTCCCCTTATATTATTAACAACTAATAACAATGATCAGAGATATTTGTTGTAATCCTCTTAACTATACTCTTTTTTCTTTTAATTTTTGGATTCACTACCTTCTCTTCTCTGCACGCACTATATATACTTATTCATTCGTAACTTTAATTATTAGTTTCATGACATAAATGTGATCCATTATTATAAAATCATATCATTATCAGACCCAACTCTCTCATGAACTAATCAAATTTCTCTTATGACTAATCAAATTCTCTCATGATTAATTAGCTTATATAAAATAAACTACTATAACTAAGTAAGTAAAAAAAAGCTATTACATAATAATCATAATTTTAATTATCACTGCATCATAAATATTACACAATAAATATAATAAATAAATTATAAAATACTGAATATAATTAACATACTATTATAAAAAAAAACTACCCCATCAATATCATAGGCCATTAGTGATAATAAATTAATTTCATGTAAGTATCTACATATGCTATTATAAAAAATACAATTATAACTAAATTAGTTAACATAATGTAAACAATTAAATAATTAAAATAAAAAACTAAAATTAAAGTAAATGCACTTACATAATTTAGATCGTGTAGACGATGAACTATATGTCCCTCCGGAAGTGTATAATTACGCACCATATTAATACTAATTATTTTTTTACTAAGTTATTAGAGAAAAAAAAACCACTCACTCACTTGCTCACTCACTCAGTCACTTACTCACTTACTTAGTTATACGTGATGCTGAAGCTCTACACCCTATTTATAGGGAAGCATCAATGCATATGAACCACAATAGCTCCCTAAATATCACTGACAGGTTCCCCATGAAGAAACCACTCAAGCATGCATTTGACATGCAATCGGTGGACTATTCAAGATTTGGATGCATGTAGTGGTACTAGTCAACACGCGGGATGCGTGTAGAGAGACTAGCAGCACGCTGGATGCATTTTGGGGTGGGGGGTTAGGGTTGCGTCTAGCTTTTCCACCCTTGGAAAATACACCCCAAAAAATCACATACATGGAATTCACACATTTTGAATCCATTTTAAAATTAATTTTTGTCTTTATGCTCGACGGAATATTGGCAAGTAATGGGCGCCGTTCATGGTAGAAGAAAGGAGATGTGTTTTGCTTGTTTAAACCTTGGAAGGGATGGGATTGGGTAGTTCTTGTCTTAGGTTTGGGTTGGTTTGTTGGGAATAGCCCATGACCAAAAAAAAAAATCTCAACTAAAACGACATGTTCTCACCCAATTTTGAGCTGGGTAGTAAAGGAAAAGATGTAGTTTTTTAGGGACATTCAGGTCCTTTCCTACACCCACAAGAGGACAAAACACAACTTGGAAATTGCAAACTAACTTCCATACCGTATGGAAGCCATTTGTGTTAATATATTATTTTTATATTATTAGAGAATAAACTACTAAAAGTATCTTTGAATTTGTCATAAGGCGACAAACATGATCATCCATTTTATTAATAATAAAAATATCTTTTCGTTATTTAATGACATAAGGCGACCCATTGACATAAGGCGACAAATATGTTATAAAATGATATTTTATTTAACATAAAAATAAATAATTCAGTTAAATTTTATTAAATAAAATAAATATATAGCTAATATTATTATTTAATAAATTATTTGATTTAAATAAAGAAATTTTCCTCAAAGATTCTTTTAGTTATAATTTTACAGTAATATTATTTATACACTTATTTTACTAATCAAATTTAATCAAGTCATTTATTTTTATGATAAATAAAAAATTATTTTGATGTAAAATAGCATAAAAATAGCACCGAAATGAACTTTTATTTGACATTAAAATAGTCTTTTATTTAACACAAAATAAATAAATTGATTGAACTTAATTGATTAAAAAATATACTTCTAGAACTATTATTAATTTTAATAATATCGAAGGAAAAAAGAAAAAAGAAAAAGGTCTCCACAACTCACCGATCACAAATAGGTATCAGCGTGTATTGATGATTTTCATATTGTGTGCACCTATTACTGAGCCCACCTAGACCTGAAATCCATCTAATTTCTCTTAATTCTATTCATCACTAATGCACTGTACAGTAACACGCACCCAAATAAAATACTGAGCATAGAAATGGATACAACCAAGGACCAAATAAAATATTTAGGGTATGTTTAATCACAAGTTTGGTTTCGAAGGATTATGGAGGGAAGGAAAATCCTTTAAAAGGTTAACTTAAACCTATTTACAAGTTTTATTATTCAAAATTTAATGATAACCGCATAGGGTATGTTTAGGGTATATTTAGAGTATGTTTAATCATAAATTGTAGTTTTAGAAGTTTTTGTTACTCCTCCCAATCCCACTTAATTCTTTATTTTCAAGTTCTCCCAAATTGAAATCTTTTTATTGAATTTATTATTTTAACCCTAATTACTTGTGTTAGAAAAATATTAAATTAAAAAATAATGCTACGGAAGGAAGCTAATGAGTGTAATTAGGAAAAATAGAGGTGATAAAAGAGGAGAGAGAAAAGAAAAAAAAATAATATTGACTATCTATTATCTCCCTGATATTGACTTCTAAGACTTTCTCTAAATTAAATATGTTATTATAACAAAAAAAAAATTGTAAAACTATATAAAAAATTATTTAATATTCTTTTTTTTTCAAGACTATAAAATATGTTTGAATTTAAACATTATACAATATGGATAATTTTTTTTTATAATTATTGTTTATTTACTTTAAAATAATTAAAATTCAATGATAACCGCATAAGGAATAACAAAGTACAATTTCTATTTATTAGCGACTTATACTCTATTGTACTCTCAAGTTCTCACCTCTAGTAAAACTCCCTAAATTTCGAAGTGGTTTCATCCAACCTGCTGACACTATTCTAAATACACTATTTTCATATGCATGAATTATTCATTCACTCTAAGTATTTCACTACATCCTCATAAAACTTATAAAAGATTATATCTATTTTTATTTAAATGTTAATTAATTACATAACATTAGATTCTTATTGCATATTAAAGGCGGGTCTGTGGCTAATAAGGAATAACAAACTATAATTTCTATTTATTAGTGACTTGTACTATCCTGTACTCTCAAGTTCTTACCTCTAGTAAAGCTCCCTCAATTTCAAAGTGGTTTCATTTAGTCTAATTTAAATATTTTGATAATTAATAAATAAAATAAAATAAAATTCATGGTTTATATCATATATTGTTTTTAAGTTTGATTTTGTAGGTTGACATCAAACTTCATCACCAAAAGAACAATTATACTTCTTTTCTAAATCTAAAAATACAAATAAATAGAAAGAGAGATCTTATAATGAAAGATAACTCGATGGTTGTTACTCTTCAACTTCTCACTGTTATTTATTTTATTAAGTGGACTTCACTAAATAGCAACAAATTAGGATATATTGATACAACTTAACTTTGTTTTTTTTTTTTTTGGTTAATCACGGTTGCCAATTAAGATTAAATTTTTTTAATATCAAAGTAATTGTATCTCTTTGTTATATTACTCTATTTTGTTTTTTTTTTATTGTTTAATTTCATATTTTCACCTAAATTGTTGGATTAGTTATATGTACTCTAATTTAGTACGGTATATATTCTAATTTGTAAGTTTTATTAATTTAACTTAGATAAATGCAAAATGAGTGCATAAATCTAAATGGGAGTACTTTCATAAATAATTTTTAAAAGAGAAAGTCTTAGCAGTCAATGTTAGGGAAACAATAGGAAGTCAATATTATTTTTTTTTTATTTTTCTTTCCTCTTTTACCATATACTATTTCGCTAATTACACTCATTGGCTCCCTATTGGTCCTCTTTTACCACCTATTATTTCCCTAATTACAATATTAGCTCCCTATTGGTACTTAACGTTGGTTCCGTAGAATTACTCTTTTTAAAATACTAGCAAAACAATAATTCTTGATATAAATCTATTTTATCCAATTAAATTCAACTAGGTCATTATTTTATATTAAATATTTTGATATCAAATAAAAATTCATTTATATATATATTTTTTTATTTGACATTTTGACATCAATATAGTTTTTTATTCGACATAGAAATCAATGACTTGGTAAACTTGGTTAAGCAAAGTAAGTGTACATCTAACATTATTATTAGGAAAAATAAGTTATATTATAATATAAGGCATATGATTAATGATTGAGAATAAATTATTCTCTTAAGTATTTTTATAATACTTAGATAAATAAAATTAAAAAAAGTTAACAATTTATTTAAAAACTAAAAAAATAAATTAACAGTTTAAGAGTGCAAATCTTTTTACCTCATTTTTTTTTCTAGTATTTTCTTAATTTATTTGCCATAAGTCATTTGGGAAGCCACTAGCAGTTCTCAGTTTTCAACTTTTCATATCCAAAATAGAAATTTTTTTGGGTAACATCCAAAATAGAATTTAAATATAATTCATTGAGGATAAAATTGATTTTTTATTAAGATAGAATGTTAATTTGTTATTTTACTGTTTGAGGAGCCAGAGCCACTGAGCCAACTTTAAAAAGCTACTCTTACGGGTTCTCAAAAGCACCTCCGGCACTCAGAAGCCGGGAGCAAAAACTCCTTGGCTTTTTAAGCTACCAAATGTAAAAAGATAGGTCATACTTTTTAAAAGCAGGAGCACTTGACCGAAAAGCTTTACTAAACCCACCCTTCACAAACTCAAGGAAAAAGAACAACCAAAACTCTTAAATAAAAATCTGAAAGTTAATCAAATGAAAATCCAAAATTCAAGTAAGAGTATGAGATTTTCCGGCTAGCTTCAGTGTTTGCTGAAATTAGCTTCTAATCTTAGTGTTAATTCCCTGGCATTGTTTTTAAAATAATGATAATATAATGTTTTTAAATAATTGTGTAACTTTCATTCCCATGAAGATCTGATATGTTTCCCCTTAACCAATACATAACAAGATCATTAAAAATTTCATACCAAAGATTTCTTTTGAGGAAAAATAAAAGAAGCAAATTTATACCCATTTCTGTTACCAGTTTATTTATTTTCGTGTGCTAGTTACATGTAACTTGACTTCTCTATACTGGTAATCATATTAATAAAGTCAACAAAACAAGAATTTGAATAAGAATAATAGAAATCATGAAACTTTCCATTGCAACTTGAGAGTATTGCTCTGCTCCTAGGTACCCTCATCCTTTGTCTCTTGATTCCAACTCATGCAGCAAGTAACCTCTGGATATCCTTCTGAAGAATTATAAAAAAGAAAGGGTAAGCCTAGAATTTTTCTAAGCATTATGTATAGTAATAATAACACATGTTTGTGTCATCCTTAAACATGCATGCATGAATATATGCAGAAAGTTGCACATTCGAAAGCATTTCCGACGTCAATTTGCACATGACCTAATGTTTGGGGAATAATATACTTATTTTAGCTAAAATTCGCATTGACAAAAGTTCAATGGATCAACTTCTACTTATAAATTGTGGAGCCTAAAGTTCACATAGACTGTATTCTAAGGGGGTAAGTGTCATTTTCACCTTCGCCTTGATGAAACCTAATCCGATGTACATGAATCCTTTCATTTTGTAATATGCTTGGGGGGAGGTTCTGCATATTTCTTGCTGATTCTTCCTCTCCCATACTAATATGACACTGATCTCTGCCTTATGGTTTAAATAATACACATTATTGAGTATTCTATTATTTCTCGCCTATTTTAGTGTGGTTTCTATAAAAATCACCATCATGTATGATTAGCCATGAACTCAAGAGTACAAAGCTTTTTCGGTAAGGGAGGATGTCGTCATCATTAGTGGATATAAGCTCATTGAAAGTATCCCTAGTAATGCTATAAGCCATGAACTTCAAAACTAAATACGGTCTCTAACATCTCTGCTTATTAGCCACTAGCACCAATTAAGAAGCACTATCTGCTCAACGCTTTAATAGAAACATGGTATCAATGGCCCTGAGTCTTCATTGAAAGACCACCTCTCTTAGTAAAAGAACATATTTGCAATGAATTGTTCATCTTTAACAAACAAAAATAGAAGAAAAAGCAAGGTACAACCAGATTTCTCCACTGATATGACAAAGCCAAATCCACCGGTAATAACCCACCACAGATAGATCATATCTCTAAATGAAAATTCGGTACTTCATGAGTAGAGTGAAATACATAATCTCCGTCTAGTACTTTTATCCTAAGTTCGAATATATAGTATGTGGGGTCATGCCAGCATTAAAGTTTCAAAACTGAATTTTTAGTGCTAGATATCGCAATTATTGTACGAACATCATGAATCATAAACCTTCAATCTTGTCTACCTTACTAGCTAACAAATTCAAAATCATTGTATCAACTACGAACTGAGTCTCAAGGACCGAGTGCTTAACATACCTCAATTTGGAAAGGTGAGGTAGTCGGCGGATATCTTTCAACAACTTTACCATTTTTGTCAACCAAGAACTTCTCAAAGTTCCACTTGACAAGATCACCTAGAAAGCCTCCGGCACTTGATTTCAGAAACTGGTAAACTGGAGCCGTAAATGGTCCATTCACATCAACCTGTTTTACAAAACTTTATTAGGTTGCTTATTCAATTTAACCATGCTACTGAATGGAAGAAAAACACTATCAAACCTTATCGAAAATGGGGAATTCTGCTTTAAATCGAGTGCAAGCAAACTTCTTAATTTCTTGGTTAGATCCAGGCTCCTGCATACCGAACTGATTGCAGGGAAATGCTAGAACCTCCAAACCTAGAAAGAAGCTCCATAAGTGATGTGGATGAGAAAATATATTAACCTTTCAATTTAAGTTTAGAGCTGTGTGCAAAAGAAACAATAAAACTTCAATTATGCAGACATTTGGATTTTAAGTCACTTTTAAATATCCTATTATTTTTTCATAATTTTGTTTTTAAGGAAACCACAAAAGTTCTTCAAACATGAAGAGATCAAAGATGCATCTAAGGCCAAATTCACTCATTTTCTACCACACAGTAAGTTAATAATTCTCTATTTCTCTTACGCCACCTATAATAAGTAGCAAAAGATCCACTTGGTATTGATAAGAAAGAACCTAATACATCCCACTTCATTCGGCCTTACCTGGCATTATTGTCAGATACATAATTTGTAAATCTTTTGTTTCTTTCTCTATTCTTGCTTAAACACTGTCCGTAAATGGTTCTTACATCTAAAATTCCATAGAGTCCTTATTAACAAGTTGGTGTAGTTGAGGAGATTAGTAGGATTTTGAACGTAGACATATATGGAAGACTACAGTACTTCTCTTATAATTTATTCACCCCCTAAAAATAATCCAATAAAACAAAGCAGAATGATTTACAAAAGAGATAGATTTTCTCAGAACCAAGAAATTGCACCGTAGAAACATCAAATTGGAATGCAGGGAACATGAACATTTGTCATGCAAACCAAGCAAAGTAACTATCCTCTATGCATAACATACCTTTATTTTTATATTTCTCATATAAGCGTGCCAGTTCCGAGTAGTTCGATGATGTCAAACCACTGTCATTCAAAGGAAAGTTTATTCAGTGTAATCACAACTGTCCAGAAATCATAATTTTAGCTACAGATTCGATATTCATGTTCACGTTAGTTAGATATGGTTAGGAAGAAGCATTTATCAAAAGAAGACAAAAATTAGGCCATAGCACAATTAAGATTTGTGACAAATGTGCCTAACAATATGCCTAACACCCTAATAAGGTAAGTTAGGTTCTTCCATATCTCTCCAATTTATTGATTAGGCACATCTATTAGTAAGATAAAACATTTTTCACCAAAGTAAATAGCAGTCCAAAGCCCATACCATCTTGAAGCAACATTGACAATCAAGAGAACCTTGCCCTTAAATTTGCTGAGAGGAACATCCTTTCTATCAATATCCTGCACCATGACAATGAAAAAACATCCTGTGACATGAGCCCATTGAAAAATAAAATCAAATAAATACAAAGAAGATAATAGAAAATAACAATATTGGTGCTCAACTTATCTAAACTTTCATATACCGGAGAAAAAGCTAAAATATTTTTGTCCTACAGGAAAATTTATCCATTGAAAATTGGGGACAGTGAAGACAAAGTCAAAAGATACAACTTTTCTATCTTGTTTTATCCTATATTTTCTTTCCAAAAGCACCTACCAAACAAAGCCTAAATTATCTTAAGAAACTGTCCTAACATCTCAATTCCCGGAACCAAATTCAAATTCCATAAGTACAGAGCTAAAATATAAGATTGACCCAAAATTTTACTCTTTACAATAATGAAATGAAGAGTAAGAAGGAATAGAAGTTGATACCTTAACCGTAAAATCATAGATGGTTTTCTCAGTGGCTGCTCTTGCATTAACCGAAAAAGATCGAGGCTTTACAAAAAAGCCAGGAAGATTGGAAGAGTTGAAAGAAAACCCATTTTGGAAAAACGCTGACTTGGAGGATTTGATAAAGGGAATGGATGGAGAAGGAAAAAAGGAATTTGAGTTTGCTGTTCTAGCTTGAGTAGTAGTGAAGAAGGTGGCAGCAGAAAAAGCCATAGAAGAAGCCATTTTTTTTTTTTGAGAGAATTATTGTTGGATTGTTTGTAATTGGTGAGTGTGTGGGGTTTTGAGAGAGAATGGAAGTTGCTGGTGGTGTGAGACTTGGGCCATTCTCAATCACTATAGAATATAAGGTTGGTTGTGGCTACACGTGATTAACACAAACTCTGTTCCCTTTATTTATTTATTGGATTTGGATAATAATAACTAGCCAGTAATGATGAATATATTAGTGTGCTTCTGAAAACTGTGGCAATTTTTTTATTTCTTAATTTTGCATATGAGGATTTAAATACTTCCATTAAAAAGGATGGGTTGGGTTTAGCCGTTTAAATAAGAAAAAAATATGCTTATTTAAAGTATTTTAAAACATTTTAGAGACTTTTATAGTTAGATATTCGATTATTTTAAAATAATTTTATCAATTTTAAAAAAAATTATAATATAACTAAAAATATATACTATTGAATTAAAAAAAACCCAATTCCTTTAAAAAAATAACCAAAATCTATTTAAAATAATACAAATGACCACAATGATAATAACGATGCAGAAGAATAAGAGGAAGGAGGAGAGGGAGATAATGGAGAAAGAAAAAAAGAAGGAGTAGAAGGAGGAGGAGCAAGAGATAACAGAGAAGAAAGAAGAGAAGGAAAACGTTGACATACATTGATGTTGACGTTGACAATGACGATGACGATAACGATGACTTAGGGATATGATGCAAAAGGAAGAAGGAGAAAAAGAGAACACAATAAAAAAAAATGTGTGGTATTCATCCATTTCATTTGACTTAATTGTTAAAAAGACCTAATCATCTAGATTTATTGATATATATAAGGACAATAGATCGAATAAGGTTAACCATATGAATCTCATTTTATTTTTAAATTTAATCGCTCAGGTGCACAATGATGACTCCTCAACATCAATGCACACCACTAATGGTAATAACTCTACATTAATGTCAATGGCACAAAGCCACACTATAAAAAGAAGATGTCACTTAAGGATAAGCTAAGTTCATTTTTCCACTCCATAACCTTATATACTCTATTGACGTTGAGCGTCGGAGTATCCTTTCAGGTGGCCCTCCCGGCGTCCCTCAATCACTCCTCCGGCAAAGCTCTGCCCGGATTCCGGCGAGGGAACTTTGGAGTCAAGTAGCCCCTACTTCGGACCACTTCACCAATAACCCCGTCACGGGAGGATATTAGAAGCCAAATAACCAAGTAGTCAAGTAACTCCGACACATTCAGCCTGATACAATTATAAGCACTCACGAGTATCCTAATAACTCACTAGTTCGGGACTAGTTCCGGTTCTCAGGTATTTTCCAAACAATTTTCAATCCACCTCAATATGATTGATATTCAAAAGTTAGATATTATTGCCAATTCTTATAGTACGAGTTTAAGAAGGCCCTTTCAAAATTCTAACACAGAGAAATAAAATGGTATTTTTAGAAAGATCAATGATCGAATTATTAAAAAAATTACATTCTGTCATTCTTAGAGGTCACAAAAATTCATAAGAAGAAAATACATTCAGATGTTAATCCAACTCAATTCAACTTGTTTATTCTCTTTCGATATGACCAAATTTAATTCATAAACCACCCTAATTTTGCATTTGAAAACTAAGTAAAATTACATTTCAAAAATCATAAATTACAATACTTGATTATCAACTATATACATGATTTTAGGAATTCACAATAGATGCCAATATTGAGTACATCATTGATATGTTTGGCATTGCGAGTATGCCCATGGAGAATTAAAATAGAGAAGTAGGAAAAAATAATAACACAATCACAACACAAAAAAATTAACGTGTAAACCTAAAAATAGGGAAAAAATCATGGTCGTTGTCAAACGTCAATTAATAAAATATTATGAAAAAATGATTACACCATATACCACAATATTTTCTACTCCGGCACCAAGCACTCCCATACTGTCTCAATGATTATACCCTCTACACTCTTACAAGAGAAAACTATAAAGTAGAAGAAATAATTTAAAAGTCATACAATGTGTATGACTTGATACACTTAAAACACTCCACTTAAACCTCTATTTATAAGATAAAGGCCCACCCACACATCTTACATCAAGTGATGTGAGACTTCTAATACACATTATTTTTAACCAAACCTAACAATCTCCACCTTGATTGAAAAATAATGACATTGTAATTATCGGCGGAAATTAAAAATCCGCCGGTAATTATTTACCGTCGCGGTTTTTACCAGAGGAAAAAATCCGCCGGTAATTCCCCCCCTAACCTCAAAAACGGCCAAAATCCTCAAAAATCCGCCGGTAACGGACGCATTTCTTGTAGTGATCATAACTCTATAGCTATCACAATCCACCATAAAAAAGTGCATCTACTTAGAACTAGCCAATTCTAAAAATTTCATCGGCATATGTCGAACAAACCTTGCTGAGACTTTATAGTGTTGTTACCATGTTGGCTTTCCTTGGAAGTAACTTAGCCATAGACATGACACCACCATCACACAACTTGCATCAACCGCCAATCAATGCCCATGTGTAATTGTGGACCCGCTAACAACTCATTCTCTTTCATGGAAGTGCGAACCTACTATGAGGATATATCTCTCAAAATATCGGAGGACATCATCATATCTCTCTGCCAGAGAGACTACGTCAGCGTTTGATTCAGAGCCTTTTGCCGAACTTGCTCCACCTGAACAATATCTCCTTGTATGCCCAGTCTTTCAGCATTTCCAGCATGTTACATTCTTCCTCCGCCTTCCTCTTTCATTCTTGGTTACCACCAATGCTGAGTCAGTAGCTTGACTCTCACATTTCAATCTTCGTTCTTCAGAAAGGACTTTGCTAGTAACCTCAGAAAAATTTATAGTCGCCTTTCCATACATCAAAATAGGTTTCGTGTATTCAAAGGACGAGGGGAGTGACAGTATGAGCCTCAATGCTTGTCTTCATCATCAATCTTAACTCCAATGGCCTCAAGTTCATTGACTATGAATTCAGTTGATCAGACACCTCAGTAGCTTCATCCATAAGTATGAAATTGTTCCTTTAGCAGCAACCGATTTGATATACCTTTAGCTTGATATAGCTCTTCAAGCTTTTCCCAAAGTTCCTTGGCTGTTTGTATATCTTGGACATTTGCAAGCACATTCTTAGCCAAACACAGACAGATTGTACTTGCTGCTCTCAAATCCAACTCTTCTCAGACTTCATTGCTCATACCCGATTCACCTTGTTTAGATACCTTGCTGGAAACTCTGCCTTTTTAAAGTCTTGTGTAACCTCGATTGTATCAAAACATCCTTGACTTGAACTTGCCACAAGCTAAAGACCATCCTTCCGTCAAATTTCTCTATATCCAACTTTACGACGCTTGAAAAAGGTGCCATTGCAGCAACACAACAATAACCAAGCTACCACGAATGATTCTCCAACACTACACTGGATAAGATTCCTTTCTGATGTGGAAGTTCAGACAAAACTGTAACCACAGAGTATACTAAGAATTTACATCCATCGCACCATAGCTCTGATATCACTTGTTGGGCACCATGCCCCCATGGAGAATTAAAATAGAGAAGTAGGAAAGAACAATAGTACAATAACAACACAAGAGAATTAAAACAGGGAAAAAACCACAATCATTATCAAACGACGACCAAAACAATATAATAAAAAAGGATTACATCATATACCACAATATTTTCTACTCCAGTATCAAGCACTCCCACACTGTCTCAATGACTATACCCTCTACACTTTTACAAGAGAAAACACTAAAGTAGAAAAATGAATTTAAAAACCATACAATATGTATTGACTTGGTACACTTAAAACACTCAACTTAAGCCCATATTTATAATATAAAGGCACATCCACACTTCTTACATCAAACGATGTGGGACTTCTAATACACACTATTTTTAACCAAACCTAATAGCATGATGTAAATACAACATATATATGTATGTAAGTAAAATTATCATGCATGCATTTATAGGTAGCTAAGCATGCACATTATGCATAAAAAAGAAAATGCTAGCTACTTTGTAGCTGTGAAATCGCCCGATAGAACTTGATGAATCACCTTCTCTAGATTGTGAAATGAGGTTCCATTCTGGGCATCAGAAGCAGCATCTTTAGCCAATTTCTTCCATTCCAATGCTTTCTCTCTCATATCATGACCCTTCTCTCCATCCATTGACTCCCTCACAAGGCTCTCAATTTTCTCCCTACTAACATGTTCTATCTCCAACCCATTTCCCCACTCCTTATTACAAAACCTACAATTGGTTTGTTGCTCAGCAAAGAAGGGCCAACATATCATTGGAACACCACCACATATACTTTCCAATGTTGAATTCCAACCACAATGTGTCAAAAACACCCCAATTGATGGGTGAGCCAAAACTTGCTCTTGGGGACACCAATTTGCTAACATGCCTCTAGTTTTTGTCTCTTCCACAAATTCATGAGGAAGAACAGCATTTTCACCACCCACAAGATCTGGCCTGATTACCCAAAAGAATCTTTTCTTGCTATTTGCAAGTCCCCAAGCAAACTCTACCAATTGGTCATTGGTCATAGTTGTTATGCTACCAAAGTTCAAATACACCACTGAATTTGGCTTTTGTTTGTCTAGCCATTCAAAACACTCTAGATCCTCTTTCCAGAGACTGGATGAAATTTTGTTTAAGTGCTCATTGTTGTAGCGGTTTAGTTGAAAATTCAAGGGACCAATGGGATAAATAGGGGGTAAATTATCAAGGGAAGAACAAGCTTCCAAAACATCATGCTCCAAAGCATCAAATGTGTTCATTACTATTGCTGAAGCTTTGTGAGCTCTTGCACACTCTCCTATGAAGAAATCAAGCATAATATCTTTTAGGTCAGTGGTTCTGAGGAAGGTAGGCATATCCCTTAATCGAATTTCCTTAATTCCTGGCACCCAATCTAGTGTAGTTTCCAAATATCCATTTGTGACATAGCTCATGTCTGCATGTCAAGAGACACATACATAATTATTTACCTAGTTAATAATAAACTCACATATACTATGTTCTAAATTCTAATTCCTTCATTTAGGCAAGGTTATATTAATTATTTCATATTAAAATATTTTATAACATGCTTTTTCTAAGGTAATGTTACATGTACCATTGTACACTTTCATACATCCATTTCCATCACGAAAAATGTAAACATTAGCACAGAAAAATTCAAAAAAACACATTAATTAGTACAACATATGATAGCATAGAAACAGTTACGTATAGCACATAAATAATGTACTTCAATACAGAAATCAAAATAAAAGAAGAAGACAAGGGTTTTAAGATAAAGAGATTCTTCCATAAAAAGGGTGGAGATTACCACGTATATATTTAACTTTATTTTAAATAAATTTTAAAAAAGAAAATAAAAAACACCCCATGTGATAGTAAAATAAAATCAATGTAATCTTCATTCTTTTCATCATTCTATCTCTTCATGATAGTAGGTACTTGTAGATTAATTATTTTTCTAAAGAAAAGAACAACTTGAACTTGATCCAAATACTAAGTTTTCTTTTTAAAAAAATGAAGACAATGAATTAATAATAAGTATCATATTATAGAAAATATGTATCTCCAAAATAAGTAATTTCAGAAAAAGTAGTTATCTTAACAAAATTATTAAACCAATTTTGTAATACATGTTTCCTAATAAAGAAAAAATAAAATAAAATTTAATGCTAACATGTATACCGATAATTTTTATAGAAACTGAAAAGTATTTTAAAAGTGAAAAATATCTCCAAAATTGCATAATTATAAACTATTATAAAATATTATTTTTAATGAGCTAAAATTTATGTATATATTTGTATGTCTAGATAGAACATGAATAAAATATTTCATATATACATTTGAGTCATTAAAAAATTCATATGCACTTTTATTTACCATGTAATAATTTATGAGTATTTTTGTCTTCTTTTCGTATCTCTTAAAAAAAGTACTCATTTAAACATTTTAATTGATATCGTATATCAATCTTCAAACTTAGACCCGTTAAATAAGATCGATGAGTGTCATATCGGCATATATGGCAAAATTAAAAAAGAAAATAATCTTTGATTTTGCAACGAATTTGTGGCAAGCAACCCTTGTGGTCACTAAAATAATTTGCAATGGATTAGCTAGCAAATAATTTGTTTTCCCTTATTAATTGGCGACTTGAAGTTAGTAACAGTCACTAGCTAATTAGTCACAAATCATTATTTGCGACAGATTTACCTCAAAATTTTTAAGAATGATGTTAGATAATCCTAATTTAAAGTTACTTTGTTATTTAACTTATTATTATTATTATCTATAATTTCATGTACATAACATTTGTAATTATACATCTATAACATCTAATATTATGCAACAATAGTTAATGAATAAAAAGATTAAAATAAATAAATTATGACTACTTAACTATGAATATCAAACATTTTCTGAATTTAATAACACGTATTAATGATAAATTAATGATAAAGGAAATGAAATGAGTAATTTACCTTTGAGTGGTATTAAGCCTTTTTCAACAAGTTTATGATAGTGCATGTAGCACATAAAGCCACAAGCACTTGCAGTCCAAAAAAACACCAGAGGGATGCCAAATTCTTCAGCAGCATCCGCACTGAAACTCATCACACTATCAGACACTATGCAAGTAACAGGAGGAACACCGCCATCGCCATCGCCGCTGCAACAATTGAGCTTGGAGATGAGGTTCTTGAAGTGTGGAGAGCAAGTTTTTCTTGTGGAATCACACAGAGAAGGCACATCCTGCGTGACATCAGCATGGTCCTCGCCCTCGGGGAGGCCGTCGGGGATGGTTTCGAATCGGAACGAGGGAAGGCTTCTCAGAGAGTCTGAGCCTCTTGATTTGAGAAGGCGTTTGTGATTGTATTCAGTGTTAACAAAAGTTATGTGGAAGCCTTTGTGGTGAAGAAGCTTTGCAAGCTTCAGCATTGGAGTAACGTGGCCTTGTGATGGGTATGGTATGCACACAGCATGAGGCTTCTCAATTCTGCTCAAACAACCCACCATTTTCTTGGATCTTGTTTTGTTTTGTTTTGTGAAAGAATGCAACTTTGCAATTTGGTGAATTTCTTGTTCCTAGATAGCACCTGAATTTATAAGGAGACAAGAAGAGAAGAATTCAAGAGTTTGTATTTGTTTTCAAATTTAATCACGCTAGCGTTACGTCAAAATCAATTATTAAATCAATCATTAATATATAATACAATAATGTTACACATCCAAGCAAATTACCCAATCAAGTCAAACCAAGCAATTTTGCCCCACTCTCACCCAGGT
>JASCZI010090623.1:167445-187368 GCA_036250425.1 Stylosanthes scabra | reverse complement strand
TCATTATCATCATCTTTTTGTTCTCCTCCTCGTCCTCCTCTATTTTGTTCATCTTCTTCCTCTTCCTTCTTCCTCACTGTATTATCTTTCTTTTTCCTCGTCAATGACATCATGATCGTCGTTCTTCTCCTCATCGTTGTCGTCATCGCCACTGTGAAAAGTTGCAGAATGAAAACGCATGCAGTTGCAGAACGAAAACCCATGAATTTGTGATAAAAGAGGAAGGAGAGAAATCAGGGATTTGTAATTTCAAAAAATTGGAAACACCGAATACCCCTGTTAATGAGAGGCGCGTGAGGTGTGGTGACTTAGTTGGACTTGGTTACTTAAATCATTTGGATGTGAAACATTATTGTATATAATATATATTAAAAATGGGTTATATGAGGTGTATGCTAAAATCAATCACCAAAATTTATCATTAGTGTATAATATATATTGAAATATAAAATATATGTAGTTTAATTTATTTTTAGTCTATATTATATATTTCAATATCTATTATACACTATAATTAATTTTGATATGCAAATAGAATTATTATTTTTTTTACTGAAATAGAATTATTGTTTGATACGCAAATAGAATTTTTAATTAAAAATATGTAAAACAATTCATGTATTTATTAAAAAATGCAAAAATTTTTTTATTAAAAATATGTTACAGAAGAGACTCAAATTTAAAATAAAAAGAGAACAAATATCATTTTATCTATACCTAGTTAGCTAAAAAATACATAGATACTGTTTTATCAAATTAATATAATTGGTTAACACAATAAAAGAATCAATAGAGTTTATATAATTGGTAACTATAATAAGTAACTATAATAAGTAATGACGATGCTAATAATAGAAGGCATGACATTGAGTTTTTACAAAAACAAATGGCAAAGATTAAGATCTGTTAGATATCCCCGCCTTAATAAAAAGCCAAGAGTTATAGGCTGTTTGTGCCACATGTGTCGTGATTTTATATAGGAAAGTTTTCACATGTTTCAATACATTTTATTGGAATTAAAATATATCAATATTAATCTTCATCAATTTATTTGATAAAATAATAGGAGGGATGAGATTCATTATGGTATTTGACTTGTAGACATTATTTAGAGAAGCTTATGATGGGGAAGCGACCTGCTCTGTTAGGAATGTGCTGTACACCTATAAAGTCTATATAGTCTTTTGAGGTTTGCTTATGAGCTTATCACATCAGCTTGTTGGCATCTTATTAAGTACCAACAAGTGACTCAGAAGTTGGTTCAAAATAGGCTATAATGTCATCTTGTAATGTTTTGAAATGATGAGTTTGGAATAAATGATAAAGAAAAATTGCATAATTTTTTTTTTTGAGAAGACATAATTATATTGGTGTATAGTCAATATTAATATTTATGTATGTAAAAATAAAATAAATAATATAGAAGTAGCTTTATATGTAAAATAGTAGCAATGTAATGTAAATATCACTTTTTTTTAAACACTTTTATAATCATGATTAAATAGGTTGAACCCAAAAATACAACTTGCATATAAAAAAATTAATTATTAAATCAATTAATATATATTTGTATATATTATTTTGTATTAATTTTCATATTTTTTATATGAATATTTATCCACCACAATAATTAAAACTACTACAATAGAATAATTATACGTATTATTAAAAATAAACATTTTTTTTACAATAATACAACAAAATTTTTTTATCAAATACTAAATACCTATATTTTTACACAATAAATTATATATGACATATGAACATGGTTAATATGACAAATGAGACACATTAAAAATAAAGAAATTCCCAATAATCAAAGTGTAGCTCAAGCCATATGAATTGGTTGTTCTTTTTGGGTATTATTTCAAGGGTTCATTGGGTATTTTACAGCATGCAACCCTACAAAATTTAAACCTGCAACTCTTTAATGACTGGAACATCTTAGTTTTAGAAAAGAACGTACGAAAACCTTCCTTTTATATAATCCATATATTAGACCATCATACACTGGATACATGCTAAAAGGTGGAGCACAAAGAGAAAAAAAAATGAGAAACATGTATTTTGAATTTGAATTTGAACATATGAATCGATCAAACTCAAAATAAAAAAGAGAAAGAGAAGAAGAGAGACCTAGAGACGTGAGGCTCTGTGAGAGAGAAAGGAGGAGAGCCCACAGAGCCAACAGGGAAGAAGAATAAGGTGACGACGGTGGAGGAGGATGCTGTTGTTGTTGCCGTTGTTGTTGTCGTTGTCGTTGAAGAAAACGAGAAAGAAAAATGTTGCTCCTGTTGCTGCAGCTCAAAGCATGATGCGCTGAGTTGTTCCCCTGTTTTTGCTTTATATACATCTCCACTTAACATAAAAAATGCAAGGTTTGAGGTTGGCGATAGTTCAAGTCTTTGTTGCTGCATCCATCTGGTGGTGGTGGCCGGAGCTCTTGGTGTTTAGGGCTCCTACTCAGTAATAACATGTAACATTTATAAAAAAAAAAAAAGGCTCTTCAAAGTTGCCAAACTTAGGAAATTTTATCTGAGAATTTTTAAGAGTTTCAAAACTTAAGCCTTTTTGGAGTTTTTCGTATTCTAAACAAGTGCCTTAAAATCTTATATATTTTTTAAATTTCCTCAATTTTTGGGTAGCAGCTGGGTTTCTGTTTAATTTTTTTTAAGAAGCTTTTTTGCGTTGAATTTGGTTATGGTTTTCTCTAATTTGTAGCGGGAAACCAAAAAAATATTTAACTTTCATTTTTAACCTGTAAGTACTGGATATTCTTTGTCATGGTCTCTAAATTTTCACAAAAAGATGAATCCTTAAAAATTGTATGTGTTCGATTTATTATTGTTGTTTTGGATTTAAATTTGTATTTCCTAATAAAGGACAATGGAGGTTATATTAATTAATTTTGTGAAATTCCACAAGAAATTAAACTTGAGAAAATCAATGGTTATGTTTTTTCTCACAATGAAGAGTTATCACCAAGAAGCAAATTATATAAACAGAAATGTTAATGATATTAATTAAGTAGTTGCTGGACGAAGTAGTTGATATTAATGATTTGTTCATGTTATCTTCCATGGTAGGATCAAAACATATTATACATTTCACAGTACTTAATATAAATTAAAAATAGAAATGTTAATAACATTGAATTATGGAACCTTAACAAACTTTTGAAGCAAAATATAACGGTTCTAAAATTTCATATTATTACAAAATATATACGTATTATTTTTTAAAGATTATTAAAAAAATTAACTGAAAAAATTCTTAATTTTTTTTTGACATGTTATATAACAACACTTTTATATAATATATAAGTCTGCAGAAAATGAATATCTATTTTGTAATAAACCGTACTAATAGTTAATTGGTGATCTATTATTTACTTTTATTTGGATAGTGTCAAGAAGAGAGGTAGAGGAAGGAACTACTACAGAGAAAATAACTAGTGAAAAGAGACCTAAAATTAGCAGAGCCACTGTTTTTTAATATATTTTTTATGAAAGAAGGTTGAAGAAAATTACTTATTGAATTGCTATATAACTTTTTCAGCCTAAACACTTAAATCGGCTCGTTATTTAGATCATCATCTAGGATGTTTTGTTAAAATGTAATGGAAAGGCTAAACTAAAGTTAATTTTTATTTATGCAAATATTCTTAAAACTTTATCGTATGGTCTCATTGTTATATTTGTCTTTTTAAAATTCACATTTAAAATATTATAAAAAAGGTGAACATTATATGTTAGATGCTAAATTTATAAAATTTTAATAATTAAATTAATTTATATTTAATATTTTTAAAATTATTTCAAATATCACTTAATAAGCTAAATATGGGTATAATTAATTGTTACGACATCCAATATTAAGGTACATAAAATAATTTAAAATTAATTAAAACTTTTTGAAACTTCAGAGACACAAAAGATACTAATGGTCAAAACATAAATAAATTTTATAGTGGACAAACATGTAATTAACTATGTAAGTTAGTTTTTTTTAATCCACATTGTGGGTTATTTTTTCCTATTTTCGCTGCTACATCATTCTATTATGCATAACTTCCAATTACGTTAGCTTTTTCTCTTTCTATAATTTAATCTGTCATAATTTTGTCTTTCAAAATACACTAATACAAAACCAAGTTAGGAAGAAGTTTAAGTAAAAAAATCCAATATTCATGAAAGATTAATAAGGTAATAACTGCAATTTATTTAAAAAATTGTAAACTTGCAATTTAAACTTTTTAAATGCTTAGTTAAGTCCAATATTTCAATCAACATTCAATTCTAATCTCTTTTTCTTTTCGTTCTTTGTTATCTTTTTTCATCTATAACTTTTAATCTAATAAAAACACAAGCAAATAACAATATATATACAAAGGGAATTGGGTATGTTTGGTGTCCAATTCTCATATTCCTAATTTATCTTTAAAAATATTTGACATAACTATTAAAGTATTTTTTATGTCCCTGAAGTTGCAAAAATTTTAATTTTGTCCCTGATCAATTTTGTCCCTGCCGTCAATGACAAAATTGATGCATTTCAAAAACTTCAGGGACAAAATTGAAACAAATCAAACTTCAGGGATAAAATTAAAACTTTTTACAAATTTTAGGGACACAAAAAATACTTTACCCTTTTGAAAATTTACTTTTCTTCTCTGTAAACAATTTTGATACCAAGATGTGAGGAAGCAACTTCCTAACTGAAAAAATGGATCAGTGATGTATACCCAAAAGAAAAATTCAGGGAGAGCTACGCGGTGTACTATTAATAATCAACAAACATATAAAATTAATCACTAAATTAACTATTTTGTATTGATGTAATCTATACACATTTTTTATATACTTTTTCTATATAATAATTGACTATTAAAATAGCATAATCATTTAACACATTAGAGACAAATAATTAATATTTTTTAGCTATATATATAGGTAAGTGATGACATATAGAATAGTCGTTAATTGCCGGTTTTGATTCTTTTTTAACCGAAAAAACAATAAGAACAAGCAAACTACAAAAGACGTTGCCGGTTTTGATTTAAGGAACGATAGGTGTTATTTGAAAATAGGTGATATCGAATAGCAAGATTCCTGGGGTTGTGCTAATTTATGTGTCTGGATATCAAGACCTCGAAGAATGAAGAAGGTGTGTCGAAGACAAAGAAGGCTGCATGCAAACAACCAATTAAGTTTTGAGACTAAGTCTAAAAGAAAGGTTATCCAAGTGCCTTGTATCAATATAGTGAGAAGTAAGGCATCGAAGTAGACACGTGGCAGGTAATCGAAGAAGCCAGTGAGGACATGACGATTTCAAGCGGTTATCTTATGTGGCGCATAGAGATTGGTCGACCGCGCCTATATATATATAGAAGATGAGACCTTCATTCAAAGGGTTGGAATTTTACTTAAGAAATACACTTAAGCAACTTCACATCTTAGAGACTTTCTCATCTTGTTTTAAGTTACTTTCTGAGTAGGGTTCCTTCCATATTTTCATTTCTGTCGATTTACTTCCTAGTCCATTACATTTCATGCAATTTACTTTAAGTATTGTTTTCAATTTTCGATTCACATTTCTGTAAACGATTCTTCGAATTTCGGAGAAGGATTGTTTTTCAAGTTGTTATCTTTCGGAATTCTGAGAAAGATTTCAAAGTCTTATTGTTATCAAGTATTGTCTTTTATTCATATTTGCCACTCTTCTATTTACACATAAAGTTTAAATCACAAACGAGATCCCTTAGAGGAGTTAGATTCCGCTCCTAGATTATTAGAAAGGATCAAGAATACAGATTTCTCATTTCATCATCAAATTCTCATTTCTCATTTTGTAAAACAAAATGGCACACCCGGTGGGACCCGTTTGCTGAGTTTTGTGTTTGTTTTCTGTGTCAATTTTACATCACATGCAAAACTGTTAAGTGCGTTGCATGCAGTTACGTAGTGGCAACAAAGTAATGTTTGGGACAAATGCCAATGCTAGTGGCTCTGACTTAACAGGGTCAACAATTTCTGCCGGATCAGTCTCTGCTTCTGGGCATAATGTCTCTGGTTCTAATGTTCAGAATGCAAAGGCGGTTTCAACCGCCATTGGAAGTTCCCGTTCCCGAAACTGAACAGAAGCAGTTACAAGATGGTAACCGCTCGACTGCAGGGGCATTTCGGCCCATCAGACTTTGGTGGGAGGAAACGGTAGTGGACGAGGTCCACGACCAAGGGTTGAACAACCACCCACTCATCATCAACCGTCAAGCGGTTGGTATCCGTTCGAATTGCCACCTAGCTTTCAACCGCCAATGGCGCCGTTGAACCCAAGAGGAACGGTTTCTAATGTAGTGCAGTTTGGCTTCGTGTCAAATGAACAACCATTTTCTGAGATGAGTAGAAACATCACCTCATTAAGTGCGACCCAACCGTTATTAACTACCGCTGTGAGACAGTTAATTGAAGAAAGTTATTTAGATTCGGTGAACTTGTTGACGTCTCATCTAACAACGATTCTGAATCCAATTCTGGCAGATACTAATGCCAAGTATGAGCATTTGGCCAAGAAATTTGACACCCATGTTGGTTTCGATGGTGATGAAGTACATGCCCTAGATATGGGTGACAATGACGTGATACATGAAGTTGTTAATGTTAAAGATGATCTCAATCACGGGATGGGTAATGATACTTCAATCCCGGAAAACGTTCATGCGGTTCGACGTGGCGAGAATGCTGATAACATTCTCCACCAAGTACGTAATACCAATTGATTAACACAACGTCAAGTGACACAGATCATCAAAAGTGTTCTGAATCGGATAGGTATTGATGTTGGATTGGCAAGTCGACCGCATTTTACATCAGTCTTCCCAGAAAATGTGTACGCAGCAGAGGTGCCAAGGCGAGTGAAGAATCCTAAGATTGTCACTAAATTCGTTGGTGAAGCCAGCGAGTCTACCGTCGAGCACATTGCTCGATATCTGGTGGAATTAGGGAATTTTTCTAACAATGAGTGTTTGAAGATGAAATTCTTCCTTTCCTCATTGACCAAAAATGCTTTCGTTTGGTATGCAAATCTTAGGCCTGGTTCGATTCGCACTTGGGCTTAACCCGAAGAAGCCTTTCATAATCAGTTTTATCGAGGTGAGTCTATGATTATCTAACTGATTTATTTGCCATAAAGCGAAATGTGGATGAGAGCATCTATGATTATCTGATTCGATTAAAAAATTCCAAGAATAGATGTTTTGTTATGATTCCTGAGAATGAGGTTGTTCGCATTGCTGTGAAAGGCCTAGATTTCAATTTGCGCAAGAAGTTGGTTAATGTTCATCTTCTTGATTTGGCTATCTTATCAGAGAGGGTAAGGCAAATTGAACTCCTCAGGGAGGAGAAACAAAAGTTTAAATCAAAGACTCGGTTTACAAGTTTTAAACCATACACTCGCAAGGAGAAAGTTGTTTTTGTCGATAATAATTATTCGAGTGATGAATCTGATATCGAACTCGAGGTCGATTTGGCTGAGTTGAAGAAAGGTCCTCCATATACTTGTGATACTTTGAAGAAAGTTGCTAGCGTCCCTAAGTACAATAATTCGAGTAGTGTTAAAAAATATAGTTTTGATATTACGAAATCTGATCACATATTTGATGTACTGTTAAAGGATAAACAACTTGTATTACCTGAGGGAAAAGAGTTCCTTTCTGCTAAAGATTCTAAGGGTAAACCCTTTTGTAAATTTCATCAGTCTACAAGCCATTCGATTAACAACTGTGTTCGTTTCAGGGATTTGATTCAAGAGGCTCTCATGGAAGGGAGACTCAAATTCGAAGACCCGAAGCCAAATATGAAGGTTGATACCGACCCCTTCGAGGTCAATTCAAGCTTCGCTGAGCCCGAACTTCTAGGGGTGAATATGGTCGGTTTCCATTTCACTGATACTGACATTATCGAAGTGCACTCTTGTTCTGCTAAGCTCGAAATTCTGGGGCAAACGTGGCTGGAATTGATTTCACTGACACTGTCCCCATCGAGGGTCATGTTTGCTGTGCTGAACCCAGAGTCTTGGGAGTGAACATGGTCGGATTTCATTCTCTATATTTTGACACAGCTTCAGGAGATTTTGAGACTGACGTCGGGAAACTTTTTCCTGGGGTCGGGGAGGGTCTCCTTTATCTCCTGATACAACAGAAACTCAAAGATCGAGATGTCTCTATGTGTCCTCGCTGCAATGCTGTTTTCAATGCAGAGGCTGCTGAAATCTTCGAGAAGAAGAAGATGAAAAAGGAGTTAGCTCAACGAGAGGAGCAAACTAGGCAAAATACCGCTTCTCGGAGGCTTGCCGAGGTTGTCCAATATGGCCTGCATCGAAATCTTGCTCCCATTTGGATGGATGAGGTTGATTTTCTCCAAGCCAAAGAGCTTAAGGAGCGTGCTAAGTATGAGGCTCACTGTCAGGCTCGACGTGAGGCTGCCCGAGGTCGGTTTGGAGGTCCTCGTCATGGGTGAAGGGGCCAGAATAATCGAGGTCGGGCGAAAGGCCGTCGAAATTTCCAAAACAAGCCTCGCCATGGGGCATCGTCGACTACTGGACCTTCTAGACCATCTGCCTTGAATCAATTGGCATTCCCAACTGAAGGGAAAGTGCCTATCTCTACACCCATTTCTGCCAAAGGGAAAGAGAAAGTGGAGGAAGCACCTTTGATCAACCTTGCTTCTGAACTAGCCAAGGAGGTTGGAGTCGATGCTGACTTGGATTACGAGGTTGATTTCCTCGATGAGGAGATGATTGGGGTGGTATCTATTCTCCCATGTGAATTTGTTGCAGCTCTCCACACTGGCCCTACCCAATGTTATCTCGAGGGTGATTACTTTGAACCAGGGCCAAGGGAGACTACCATGACATTTTTTTAAGAGCATGGTACCTTCCCTTTCGAAACACCTACTGCTTATCAGAAGGCTCATTTAAAACCCCTGCATGTTAAGGGTTTTTAAATCAAAAGGTTGTCAATCGCATTTTGATTAACAGAGGAGTTGCCATTAGCTTGTTACCTGAACGCATGCTCTATTGGGTAAACAAAGATGATTTCGATCTCATCGCCACCAACATCGCTGTGACTGATTACTCGGGTCGGTCTACTCCAGCCAAGGGCCTGGTCAGCTTGACAGTCAAAATCAGCTCCAATGTACGAAATACCATGTTTGTGGTGGTTTTCCAGTCCAGTTATAATGCCTTGCTAGGGCGTGATTGGATTTGTAACACCCCGACTTTCGGTATGTCATGGTCACACCTACGGCCGAAATGTCACTAAAATGCTAACTCTAAAATTTCAAAACATACAAGCCTGTCGTGTTGTAACGTAACGGTAGTCGCGATATACCCTTTGAAATCATAAACAGGTTAAACAATTAAGCATCACATATATAAAAGAACAAGTAAGTAAACATATAATATAATTAATTTTTCCTTAATTGGGTTCACAGACTCAGGAGACCAGTGCCACTGGCACGACAGACCAACAGAAGAGTACAGGGGGAGAGAGAGTACAACACGAAATAACACCCTACATGAATGAACTCGACCCCAGCAAAGGTCACCTAGCTAAGTCCATCCTGACTAACTAGCCTAGGCCTCGTACCGTGCTAACAGTTAGTGAGGCACTAAGACTACTAACCTAGACACCTGCCGTCCTAGGGCGGAAGGAATGTCCCGGCAAAATAACGGTTCACCAGATCATCATCCGATGCTCCGTCGCTTGCCGATCCGCTCGAGGCAGATCTGTACCCCAAAGACACGCTTCTGGAGGAACTACCGGAAGAGTGGTGGCTAGAAGGTGCCGAATCGGTGCTCGCGCTTTCCCGCTCCGATCCATACGACGTATCAGAATAGTAAGCCTCGGGGGCTCCGTGAAGTACTCGTTTAGCAACATAGGGCTCATCGGGGTCTCCTTCTAACTCTGCTGCTGGATCTTAAGTCTCGGCAGAAGGCTCATCGTCGCTAGGTGGAGGTGAAGGAGGAGGTGGTGTAGGCGGTGTCACCCTACGACGGGGGAAAAGACTACGGTAGCGTCTGGCATCGCACATGGGAGTACGCGGCACGGGATACACCGGACCCGGAACAGGAGCCGGAGCCATAGGTGGCAAGGGCGTGCGTGGACATCGCGAACGTTCCCGATGGACACTGCCAACGGATCCCGATGAAGCAGATGAGCTAGGGGACGCAGCTGGTCGGGGGGAGAAGGGAGCAATCGGCCTCGTGGTGAAAAGAGATAGGAGAGAGAGAAGATCCTGCGTAAGGTAATAAGAAGGGGGTGAGAACCTAAGGTTCCCAGTTCGGAGTATCACGAGGGCTACTAATCTATCCTAGGGGCTGACGTCACGTAGGTAGCAAGTAACAAGTGGTCAAGTAGATTAAGCAGAAAATAAAGCACACACAGACAATAATGCAATCACACACAAATGCAGCACACAATATGATGCATGCTTGTTCCTAAATGCAGGCCATGAGCTCATGCGTCGGTTTACTTCCTGCACCCGACGATTACTTAGGATCAAGCCCAAGTATGGTTCACCACTGTCGAATGTCGTGGGCTTCAGCTACCCAAAGCGGCCATGTTCCTTAAGCTAGAACATGTAGCACACCCAAGTCCCTTCAGCTAGAACTGGTGGCGTAGGTACCCTTGGTACTCTCAATAATCATGGTGAGGATCCCGTCACCAGCAAGCTCCATAAAGCCAGAAAACCGCATCGACAAGGGAACATGATGATCATTATAGCCTTTCAGGTAGCTAGCCCTTCAGCTTTCATTCTCAAACAAGCGGGACGACGCCCAGCCCTTGTGCTCGGCTCTTCTTAGCCTTAGCTCTTAGCCTTTCCTTGGCATTAGCACATAGCCATCACATAGTCTCATAACTCTTATCATCTCACTGGTTCGTTCCTCTGAACTGTGAGCCGGGTTAGCATCTTTGTAGCCGGATTAGCCTTCGGTCTACATGACTTAGCTGAACCAACCGGTTTGGCAGTGACCCAAGCCCAACAGAACCGATGCTTGGTCGGTTGCCTCACCAATCCTTCTCAAAGGGTCATCCGGTTCAGAACCATGAACCATTCCCCAAAAGAAGAACCCGGTTTGAGCGTCGCGTCCCATACCATCGCCGACCAAACCGAATCGATATTAACCGTCACAACTAAGGTTATTTGACCACACCTTGGGACTCAGTTATTAGATTAATTACACGCATTATCACCTTCTCACAGTCTCAATACTCGAAGCTTATATCATTATGATAATCTTAGCCTCCGGTTTAGCTTTCTTTCATTCTTTCGGCTTATCGGCTTAACCGGTTCACTGACCGTTCGCCATCTTATATTATTAACATTTATTTATATTCAGAACTTATATTATATCATTATTCTCTATCTTTTCACTTGTTTAAGATTTATTATGAATATACTATCATCTTCTAATTTAGGAGTTTTTTTAACTTTTCGGTTTTAACTTAGCTTAGTATAAATTCATTATCTTTTTCATCTTTTATTCTTTTTGACTCAAACCAGCGCCATTATACTTCTAAAATGCATCTTTATTCCCCACTAAATCAGTTTTGTTTGCAACTCAAATTTTAGGACCATTTTACCCTTAACTCAAATCCTTATTTACCAAATAAATCGATTTTACTAATAATTTTATAACTTATTCATTTTAAATCATTTTGAACCCAAACCAATTGCATTATTTTCCTAACACACCCAAATTTATGTGATAAAAACATTTTTGAGAAAAGACACTTTTAAAAAGACGAAACTGCCCTTCTAACCCTATAGCCGGTTTCGGTTTTAGCTAGTTTAGTAAATAATTTATTTACCTAAGGTAACTTTATTATTCTAAGGTGAAATTTTATATTTAGGTTCATTAGACACATATTAAACCCCATTTAAAATAATTTTGAAAACAAATTATATTAAAGACAATTTTACCCCTTTTTACCTAGTCTTTAGTTACTAGTTTTACTAATTTACCGCCTAGTCTTAATCTTTTAAGTTTTATACCAAAAATACTTGTTTTATGCATCAAACTTTAAGTTTCATTTCTGGAAACACATTAAAAAACTTTTATTACCATTTTGCCCTTTATTTTATAAAAACACCATTTATATTACCATTAATCTTTTTAACCAATTTAGTAGCTTAATTTTTATGAAATCTTTTGTCCCAAGGGTGATAACCTCTCGGCCATTAAGCATTCAACATCATATACCATTTTTGATCATCAAATACTAATTTTATGTGCTATATCAATTCGGCCAAAGGCCATCTTTCTTAGAAAGGCTTTTCATGCAACATTCAAGCAAGCAATAGGCAATATCATAGCATAAGCATTCAAGAAAGCAAGCAAGCATTCAAGTAGCACAAGTAGCACATATTTAGCTAATCTAAGCCTAACCCCTTACCTTTGGGTGAAGCGTGCTTTCAAACCACCAAAAACACTTTCAAGAAATCAACTTTCAACAACTTTTCTTAGCCTTTCCTCAAGCTTGCTCCAACCGTGTACTTGGACCTCAAAAGCTAACCTTTTTATTTTTGAAAATAAGAAAACATGAGCCATGGATTCCCATGATAGCCACGGTTAAGAAGAGATGAATGTGAGCTTCATTACCTTTGATAGAAATGAAGAGAACTTGAGGAAAATAGGAGCTAGGGTTCGGCCACAAGAAGGAAGAACAACCTAGTTTCATAAAAATAAAACTTGAGAGCTTTAGTTCATCATCTTGGTTGTATGAATGAACTAGGGTTTTCACTTACTTTTGAAGATGAAGAAGATAATGAAGTAGATGATGAGAGGAAGACAATGAGAGACTTGAGATGAGAAGAATGGTGATGGAAACGATGTTGGTTCGGTGTTGGTGATGATGGTGTTCTTCGAAATGGTGATGAACACTCAAGGTGTTCTTGAGTTGTTCTTATGAAATGTGAGTGTTTGATCTTAAAAGGGATGAGAGAAAGTGTTATTTTGGTGTTTGTTTGAGTTAAATTTCAGAAAATAAGATGAAGAAAGAGAGAGAGTAGCTTCGGATATGAGAAGGAGAGTTGAGAGCAAGTGTGAGTTGTTTGAAGTTGTGATTTGTTTGTATGAAGGTAAATGAATTAGTAGCTAAGTTAAATGGTTAATCAAAAATGAATTAGGGCTAGGGGAGGGTGTAGGTTTCGAATAGCAAGGAAAAGGAGTGGAACACATTTGTTTTGCATTGCTTGAGGCCATGCAACCAATAGGATTAAAAAGGTGTGTAAGATAAAGTAATATTATTTTAATCATGGTAACTTTTTATGAGTAATTAACAAGTAAACCTAATTACATGAGTAACTATTTTATTTTTGGACATTTTTGGGCTGAAGAACTCGGCTAGGGCAATCCATGCTCATATACGAATTTCGGAAAATTTTCGTTTCCGAAATTACGCGCGTTTTTGCAAAACCGTTAAAAGCGTGCCGTAAGGCAAAAAGCGTAACGTTATTTTTGTACCATAGCTTTAAAATCATCATCATCGTCGTCCAAGTCACTATTTACTCTCACACAACATAAACTCAAGCAAGCGAGTTCAATCACATGTTGTTATATTCGTTCCGGACGAAACCGTCGCGTAAGAAAAGCGTCGCGAAAGAACGGGGTTTTACAGGATTCATGGTGTAGGGATTGTTCCCTCCACAATGCATCAATACATGCTCATTTTGCATGGAGATGGTAGTTTGGATCTAATTGCTGTTGATGATAGTGTTTATGTCAAGTAGATGCACGTTGATTTCAAGGTCTACAATCGAGCCATCAAGCCTATCGAAGTTGATCGGGAGCTGAACCTCTTCAATTGTAGTGGATGCTTTATGACTGCTGAAGGCCTTTAGGTTGTGATGAATCGACCACAACATCCCTTCCCTCCGACTGCATGGTACTTCTGAAACTCAACCTGATGATAATGAGGTTTCGATTTACCACGCACAACTTATTGCTTACTTAGGAGTTAAGAATAAGTTGGTGACTAGCACCGATAATTTAAATATTTTACCTACCGCATGTACTTCTATTCCTAGGATGAGCTCGAATCTCTGTGAGTCTCGTAGTTTATTTTCTTCTGCTACATGTTCTTTTCCTTCTAGCTTAGGATCTTCTGTCGAGGGTGATGTATTGTTTGGTACACAGGGTCGTAACTCGATCGATCCTTCGGATCCTATTATGAATAAAAATGTGTGTTCATCTCAAATCCCTGTTGATTTTTCAATCGATTGTATTTATGATCTCGAATCGTTAGAATTCGAAAAAAGCTCCGTCGATGACGATCTTTCAAACAAGGGTTTCAAATCCCAAGATCCTCTTAAGGAAATCAATTTAGGCAATCACAATCTGTCTCGACCTACATAATCAATTTATACTTCTTTGATAGAACTGTTGACGGAATTCAAGGATTGTTTTGCTTGGGATTATGATGAGATGCCAGGCTTGGCCCGTTCATTAGTTGAACACCGGTTGCCCTTGAAGCCACACATTTGACCAGTGAAACAAGCCCCTGGACGTTTTGCACCGTCGATTCATAGTAAAATTAAAGAAGAAATTGAACGACTATTAAAGGCTAAGTTTATCCGAACGACACGCTATGTCGATTGGGTATCCAATATTGTTCGTCATGAAGAAGAATGGCAAGCTTCAAGTTTGTATTGATTTTCGCGATTTGAATAATGCAAACCCCAAGGATGAATATCATATGCCAGTAGCAGATATGCTAGTCGATTCTGCAGCAGGTAATGAAATTTTAAGTTTTATGGACGGATGTTCAGGATACAACCAAATTTTCATCGCTAAGGATGATGTATCGAGAACAGCGTTTCGATGCCCAGGCGCTTTGGGTACTTATGAGTGGGTCATGATGCCTTTTGGTATCAAGAATGCTAGGGCCACATACCAACGTGCAATGAACGCTATTTTTCATGAATATATTGGAGACTTCTTGGAAGTTTATATCGACGACATCGTGGTCAAATCGGCTTTGGTCGATGATCACTTGCGTCATTTGCAGCAGTCTTTTCTAACCATGCATCGAAAAGGATTAAAGATGAATCCGTTGAATTATGCTTTCAGCGTTTCTGCGAGAAATTTCTTAGGGTTTTTGTTCCACAAAAAGGGCATTGCCATGATAAGAATAAAGCGAAGGCCATTATCGAGTTACATTCTCCTATGACGAAAAAGTAGGTTCAATCCTTTTTGGGTAAAGTGAATTTCTTGCGTCGATTCATTTCTAATCTCTCTGGACGAACTCGTGTTTTCGCCCCTTTGGTAAAGTTAAAGTCTGACACTGAATTCGTTTGGACTTCGGAACATCGATTTGTATTTGAGTCTATCAAAAGCTACTTGGCCAATGGTCCTGTCATGGTCATGCCTCGACTCGGAGCACCCCTCAAGCTTTATGTAGCTACTTCGATTTCTACTATAGGGTGTATGCTTGCACAAGACGATGAAGATGGAAAAGAACATGCTATTTATTATCTAAGTCGCGTATTAACTGATGTCGAAACCCAGTATTGCCCCATTGAACGATTATATTTATCATTATTTTATGCATGCACAAAATTTAAGTGTTATCTAGTGTCTCGAACAGTACACGTGGTGGCTGTTACCGATCTTGTTAAGTACATATTATCTTACTCTATTTTACGAGGCTGAATCGGTAATTGGATGCTTGCGTTAACTGAGTTCAATCTCAAGTACGTTCCCTCTACTGCAGTCAAAGGACAGTTCAAACCCCAATGACCAGGGGGCACATTTCGTCAGATTCGAGCCGTGGAGGTTGTATTTCAATGGATCTAAGCATAAGAGCGGAGCTGGTGCTGTGATTCTGATTGTGTCTCCCGATGGGACACCCTCGAGATTTGCTTTTGAATTGAGGTTTGATTGTTCCAATAATGTGGCGGAATATGAAGCATTGGTCTTGGGTTTGGAGATTTTAGTCTCGAAAGGAGTTCAAGATGTTAGAATCATAGGAGATTCTCAATTGGTCTTGAAAAAAATCTCGAGAGAATATCAGTGTGCCAATGATAATTTGCAGAAGTATTTAAACTTGGTTTGGGAATTATTAGTTTCATTTCGAGAGGTATCGTTAGTTCACATTCGTCGGATCGAGAACAAAGAGGCTAATGAGTTAGCTCAGATAGCATCACGTTATAAGATATCGACGAATGCGTTGAATGCACTCTCAGCCATAGAAGCAATATTAGTTCCAGCTAGTAATCGAGATGTCTTAGTCATAGATGATTGAGATGACTATGATTGGAGAAAACCAATTGTGGAATATCTATTGAATCTAAGTGTTGCGGTTGATCGAAAGATTAAAATTGCCTCGATGAAGTTCGTTGTTTTAGCCGATGAGTTATATCGAAAAAGCCCTGATGGAAATTTGATGACTTGCCTTGGAAAGTCACAGGCTTTGATCGCGTTAGGTGAAGTGCACGGAGGTATATGTGGAGCTCATCAGGCAGGAGAAAAAATGAAATGGGTGCTAAGACGTGATCGAGTGTATTGGCCTACCATGACTAGAGATTGCATTAAATATGCTAAATCATGTCAAGAGTGCCAAAAGCATGGTGTTATTCAGCAAGTGCCTTCATCAGAATTGCCCTCGATTATCAAACCTTGGCCATTTCGAGGTTGGGCCCTTGATCTAATCGGAATGATTCACCCTTCTTCTACAAAGGGACACAAGTTCATTCTAGTTGCCATCGACTATTTTACAAAATGGGTCGAGGTTGTGCCTCTAACAGAGGTTTCCCAAGGGGAGATAATCGATTTCATCAAAGAAAACATAATCCATCGATTTGGAATTCCCCAGACTTTGAGTGCCGATCAAGGTACAATGCTTGTCGGGAGAAGAGTGTCCAATTTTGTAGAACCAAGGGGAATAAAAATGACTACTTCGACGCCTTATTATGCACAAGCTAATGGCCAAGTCGAAGCAGCCAATAAAATTTTAATTGGATTGTTAAAGAAGCATATAGGATCTAAACCCTGAAATTGGCATGAAACCTTAAGTCAAATCTTATAGGCATATCGAAACTCTCCCAGGGGTTCAATTAACACCACGCCTTATAAGTTGGTATATGGACACGATGCAGTATTACCTATCGAAATTAATTTGAATACAATTCGAATTTTAAGACAAAGCGATATGCCCGTAGAAGATTATTGGAATGCAATGCTTGGTAAATTGGACGAGTTGGATAATGATCAAATTCGAGCATTGGAAGCAATCGTTCGACAAAAAGAAAATATTGCTAAGTCTTATAATCATCGTGTGCATTCTAAGGTATTTCAATTAGGTGAATTAGTAATGAAAATCATTCTGCCAATGGAGCAGAAATCGAGGGTTTATGGTAAATGGTCACCAAATTGGGAAGGACCTTATCAGATAGTCAAAGTTTTCGACGGTAATGCTTACCAACTTAGTCAAATCGGAACAGGCGAAATTGTTAAGTCGATTAACGGGAAATACTTAAAGAAATTTAAGGCAGATATGCAGCATATAAGCATATAATAATCGAGAGAAAAACAAGGAACCATGAGTTCGAAATACATATACTAACAAAAGTCGAAATAATTATAAAAGGAAGTGCATATAAACTAGCCTAAGACACTAGATAGTGTACTCATGGAGAATGTCCTCAAGAGCCAGCCTTGTCAAATTCTGAGACTCTAGAAACTTCTCATGCAATGCGAGCTCATTCTTCTCAGCCTATTTGATTTCAGCAAGTTGTTCTTTAGTCTCTTTCTTTTGTTTAGCGATCGATGAAAGCTTGTTATCGATCTTCGACAAGCCTTCCTTAGAGCGATCGAGAGGACCCTCAAGTTTCTTCTTCTGATCCTCTACTTCATTAATCCGACGTTGGATCGATGCCAACTCTTCTTCAAGCTTTGCCTTTTTTTGTTTGAGCTTCGAGAGCTTGTTATTTGCTTAATCAATCTCGGTACTAAGTTGAGTCTTTAGTTTGCTGTAGTCAGAAGTCGACTTATCGAGCAGCTTCAAGTCCTTGCCTAGGTCCACAGCTCGATTTTGACACTTCCTTACATTTGAGGAAGTATTGAGGAGATTTTTCACCAACAAAGGGACGGTTTTGAAAGGTGCTGCTTCCTCAGGGACGAAGTGAGCTTGGAAATGGGCTGTGATGAGTTTTGTTTTCTGTTGAACCTCCTCATGATTCACATTTTCCTCGATTGGGGCGTTGAGGAGGTCAATCAGTCAGCGAAGAGCATTCAGAACTTCGGTACTTATGTTGTACTGAGTAATAGGTGTAGGAGGCCGTTCGATAACGGGCTCCTCGACCGCCTTCTTAGTCTCTTGCTGGATGGACTTGTTGATTGAGTTTGAGTGCCCAGTCTTCTCGACTACAGTATTGGAGGCGGCCTTGTGGAGCTAGGCAACAAAACTTTCTAAATCTAGAAGCAAGTCGCCAGAGTCATGGGAAGAAGTTGGTTTTGGAATAGACTTGTCCTTTTCTACAGCACCCGTCTCGAGATTAACCTTAATGCTCGTATCAGAAGATGACTCATGGGGACCCACATCTTTGTCTTTTGGTGCTGATTTCTCATCAGCCTTGGCCAATTCGATGATAGGGGATTTGGGCCGATGAGAAAGTGGAGAGATCCTTTTTTATTGAGTCGAAGTACTGTCCGATGAGGCTGAATCAGTCATCGATGGCGCTGGCTGAGTCTCCTTTCGAGTAGACTTCTTTGGAGGTGGTTTGTCGCCCTAACATAAAAAAAAAAAGAAATCGGAGGTACCCTTGTTACATTATGGTGCAATTCGATTAAAAGGGAAAGCTAACTAAGAAAAATAAAGTTCTAGACGTCTATTACCTCTGAAACTTTAGTCCAAGAAGAAGCATCAGATTGTACAGTCGAGAGGTTGGTGGTCTGAATTGTTAGAGGAGTTGGTGCCAGGGGCACTATGGAGATTTTTGCCTTCAAAGTCCTGCTCGAGGTGGAGGCCTTTTTGCTCTTTGGTTTCTGCAAATGGAGATCGATGGTGAAGTTATTTGGTGTAAATGGACAAATTAAAAGAGAAGACAAAGATTAGAAAGAACCTTAAGGCTGCGTTTGGTTCTGAGACTGGGACTGAGAGACTGAGACTGGGGGACTGGGACTGAGAGACTGAGACTAAATTTAAGTTGTGTATTGTGTTTGGTTTAAAATGGACTAAATTTAGTTGTGTCTCAGTATTGTGTTTGGTTTAATAAGAAGCAGAAGGTTTAAAACATGGAAATGACATAAATACCCTTGATTTTACACAAAACCCTAATCCTATACAATCAGCCCCAAATTTTTCTCTCCTTCTCTTGTCTCTGAACACGATCGTGTTCTCTGCTCCTTCGAGTCGCTGTTGCCATCGAGTCGCCGTTCTTTCCTCTTCCGAGTTCATCTCAGTTGCAATCGACAGAAACTGTGTTGCTTGCCGTTCGCGTCGACGTCTCCATTTTCTTTTCTTCCGCAGGCTCACGTTGACGCCTTCAGCATCTCTACCATTGTTGGGTTCGGTCTATGTGACGTTGGTCCTCCGCCCTCGCCGTCTGATTCTGCCTCAATTTATGCAGGTATTTATTTTGTATATTTCCTTTAATTCTATTGTAGCTTTTCCTGGTTTTGCTATTAGTCTAGCATTCCCAAGCACTGATTCTGCTTGTCTTGTTGCTGTGGTGAGTGATGATCATTGTTTTTGGGTTTTAATACTGTGTGGTTTATGACATGTCAAAGCACATGGACTGAAACTCGCATACAAGTGTCCTACAATAGTATTGAAAATTTATATAGTTTCTTTTCTCATGCTTATTCTGCTTATGATGAGTATGCTGTGCAATTTTCTTGTGACTGACATAGGGCTTATGT
>JASCZI010090623.1:126295-167435 GCA_036250425.1 Stylosanthes scabra | reverse complement strand
GATATTGATTTAATGATTTATTTTGGTTTCGGGCAAATTTGAAACCTTTGAATTTTGTCACCCGCTTATTGAATACATGATTTCATTGAAACTGAAGGAGCCCTATCTTCAATTTGCAATACTCATTTGAATCGTGGATAAGATTTATTTGTGACAGTTTGTTTCATGATTCATCTTTATATAGACTTCTATGAAAAATGAAGCTAAGTTTTCAATTTCCGAATAGAATCCTCATGTATTTCTCATTTCATGAAATCCTTTTCTGCTTGATCATGAAGTGCATATCATGTTCCTTTTTGAGTTATTGTGCTCTGTTTCTGAAGTGCATATCATGAAGTTACATCATGTGCCGTTCAATTCACAGGTTTGATAGGTAAAAGAAGAATAGGGTCTAAAGAAATATCGTTCAAATCAATATGGTGGTGATGATTTGATAGACCAAATATACAAGAAGACACAATTCTATGACCTGTGCCGCACTATTCTCCATTCAAACCCTTTCACCCCAACGAGTGATTAGCAAGGGTATGGCTCTCATAATGGTCAAGAACATTGAGCACATAATGTATTTCTGATGCTGAGAAAGAACTTGATGATTGCAACAAGCAATTTAATGGGAATCAGTCTCCTCTGGGTGATAGGAATTAGATTATGCAGAAGCTTGTTGATGTTGCTTCTGCAATTGTTAAGCTTTTGTTAAATGGCTGATTCTTTTTTCCCTTTTTTCTTTTCTTTTCTTTCTTTTCTTCTTAGACACATTATATATAAGTAGAATTTGACATTGCTATTATTCTTGTTTGATAATAATCAATGCTGTTCTATGTATATGGTTTGGTTCTGGTTTTGGTTGAGTATGTATATATATATTTTCATAAATTAATATATGAATATGATTCTATGTACTTTGAATACAAATAAGATAGGGATGAAGCTACTTCTCAATTTGAGATAGATTTTGCAAGTCACCACATCTGTCAAACAAGGATTAATACATGCTATGTCAAATATGATTGAGATATTTGTGAAAGTTTGTTTGATGATTCATCTTTATAAAGACTTTTATTAAGAATAAAGCTATCTTCATTTTGCAATACTCATGCATTTGTGATTTCATTGTTCGGAATAGAATACTCATGGTTTAATAAAGACTTTTATTAAAAATATAGATTATCTTCAGTGCATATTTATTTATAAGGATATAGTAAGCAGTTTTAAATCATTTCTCTCTATCAATTCATCTAGTGGATTTATATAGTCAAGCTCATAAATAATTTTGGTTAATATCATAAAGGGAATTAACAATAGTAGTGAGAAACTAGTTGCAGTTTAATAAACTACTTGTATCACAATCAATAGTTAGTTGATTAATAATATATCTATGTAAATGACATGTGCATCACATAATCTGATAACAGGTAATACAAATCAGGTACACACAAACCACAAAGAAAACAACACAAACCAGTCATAGAAGAAATACTAATCATGAAAACAGCAACAAACCAGATTCAAATTTTCAAACCAATGGAATTTTTTCAAACAAATTTGTTCCCAAATTGACTCACAGATTAGGTAATTGGAACCTTTCCCAATGGAACCTTTCCCAATTGACTCATATTGCCCATAACATGGCAAGTTCAGTATCTTGCTTAAAGTTAAATAAAGATAATAACTGCTTAGACATACATAATGCCCTAAAAAAAGCAAATCGAGTTTCTTGCTTAAACAAGTTCATAAATATGCTAATAGTAATTCATATTTCCATTCAAGATGTCTTGTGCAAGGGTGGTCAGCTGAGCATCTATGAAGCCCCAGAAGCTCTTCTCCAACTCTAGTTTGGAGTTTATCTTCACCACAATCCGGATTGCTTAATGATCTGCAAACCCAAGCTGCTCCAGCTTTTCACCCATCTTCACGTCATTATTTTTCTTGGATATGGCATTAGCTAGGATTTGGACGTGCTCCTTTTGAGCCGCAGTTGAATCATGCACTTCGTCAGCCATTCTTTCTAATATGTCCATCTGCTTCTTCTTCCTTCCAGATAGGGTCTTCCGTGTCCCGCTTGGCTCGGCAGAAGTTGCAGTACCTTGCCCCACATTTCCGTGACTCCGTGATGGCGCATCAGTTGTTGGGGTTCCTGACATGAAAACATCGTCCATTTCTACCTCCTCCTCATCAGCCTCTTCATCCACATGTTCCTCAGCGTCAAAGCCGCTAAAAGCTGCTGATCCATTAGCCCGATCCTTTCCAAATATCCTACCAAGTCGCTAGAACAAAGGAAATGGCTTCCCGGGAGTGTAGAATTTTTTCGGGTTTGCCTGCGATGACAAAACAGCATAATGTTATCATTTCTATTTTACAAAGTGAGTAGAAATTGCACAATTATTAGTTAAGAAATGCTACTGCCAAGTGGAAAGTGGTAGAAAATATGCCCATCTACTAAATTAGAAAGATCTACAGTAAATTATAACAAGTTTTCTACACTTATCTAAAAACATATTAATTCATGTTTTAGCATTGTAATTAGTATAACAGCCTTAATAAAATGTTAATTCATGACAAGTAGTGTAGTTACCTTCATCCAAGCTTCCAACACCTCCCTGCTGTCCACCTCAACGCACTACTTCTCATCATTCCAGCCGAATCCGCTGCAGGCAAGCATGTCGGCAGCGTATTGGTACTTCTCTTTCAAACGCTTGTGTTTATTCCTGCAATGCTTTTCAGTGAGAGTGCAGTTTGGAAAAGTTTGTATCATCTTTAGTGCTAGCTGCACGAAGGTTGAATTCTTAAATTGACCACAATCCAGCCGTGTGGCATCCACCACAAACTCCTCCATGAAGCCGACAAAGGCCTCAGTTTCTTCATTACTCCAAAAGCGCTTGTCCATATTTCCTGTTATTAATTCAAAGCTAAGTGCAACAGCTCAGACATAGAATTTATCAATTGCATAATTCAAAACTGAACATTATTTCAGCAAACAGCAATACTCATAGAAAAAAATTGGACTAATCACCAATCTATTTTTAGCTAACATCAGTAAATATTTTTAAATCCTCTATCAAAGTCATCCATTCCAATGTCTTAGCATATAAAACAGTAAACAACTTCAGCAAGCATATCTCAATTCAAATTTAGCTATTAGTTTCAACTAACCGAGTTGTCTCAAGTCGCGGAGCCTGAAATTAAAATGTAAAAATAAATAATTAATTAACAAACTAAGGAATTTAAAAAGAAAGACAAGAGATTAGCATTAAGAAGAAGGCCATTATACTTGCCGTGCCTTACACGGACCATATAACATAAATTCAAGTTGACTATTACAATTAAAAAAAGGCAGTCTAATACATAATTGGAAATTACATAAAAACAAGTCACAAACAAACCAATTTCACACCATCAAACAAATAGCAGATACATGAAGCTGCCTTGTTAATTATTAGTACAACTCAAACTTAAACATCTACTTAGGAGAGCCAAAAGGCTTTATCCACCAGCCATGCCCCTTATTGCTCTCCACTCCTCAAACATTCCAACCGCCATATCATCACGCATTTCGGTCCATTCTTCAGTGCTCTCAACAACTTGAATCCTTTCTCCTGTTCCATCGTCTCCCATGGGCGGGAAGGCATCTAGTATGCTTTCTTCGTCTTCCGGATCCACATCCATGGCCAAACGAATGAAATTTTGTAATAGGCAACATGCAATGATAATCATGCTCTGAGTTTTGACGGGGTAAAAGCTCGGGCTTCTTAGAATAGCCCATCTCTTTTTAAGTAGCCCAAAGCACCTCTCAATGACATTTCTGGCCGAGGAGTGTTTCTTATTAAAATATTCCTGGTATGTTTGAGGTGCAAGCGAACCAGGGCCCTATTCTTTTAGGTGGTAGCGGGTGCTTCTATAGGGCGCTAGAAAACCAGGACCATCGGTATAACCAACATCCACTAAGTAATAATTACCTATCAACAACACACCCATGTTTCAAGTTTAAAACAAGAATGATAACCTACTCTAACACAACTAACTAGTAGGCATAGTTGAGCTAAGTTACCATGAGGAACTTTGAGGCTATTGCGACGCGTTATAGCATCCCGGAGTACTCGTGAGTCCGACGCGGATCCCTCCCAACCGGTGAGCACATACACGAAGCTCATGTCACGAGTACACACCCCTAAGACATTGGTATACACCTTACCCTTCCTTGTCCTGTATCTTGGCTTATCACTTTCGGGGACTGTAACCTCTATGTAAGTGCCATCTAATGCCTCCAAACAGCCCTATATATTAAACAGAAATGATCTGGCGATTAACTTAATCAATTCAATTACATGTTCAAAATGACCAGCAAAGAGGCAAAAAGAAACAAAATTACCTTAAACTTATTCCAAGTGGAATCTGCACAATCTTCTTCAACAGGTGTAGGCTTAACAAATAGAACGCTTTGAACGTGGATGACCGCCCTTAAAACTCTATTAAAATACCTACTAACTGTTTCCCCGGATCGATAAAATCTCACCTGTAAACTACGATTTTTTTTATGATGAGCCAAAACTATTAAGAAGGTTGCAACTTGCTCGGGTGAGCTCACACGCCCGTCCTCAGTCAAACCCCCACGGGTTTGCAACAACTCACATAAATTGGCGAACGCGTTCATGTTCATTCTTAGCTCCCATATATAATTTCTATCACCCTCGCCGATAACGCGTTCTAGTGCTTCGTGCCTAATCCTATTACTCACTCTCCCCCCCATAGACAACCTCCTACTATCTTTCCCCCCTAAAGTAAACAATCAGAGTAAGAACCAGATTCAACAACAAGTTATCGTGCCTCATTCTCATCAATAGGTAAAAGGCAACACATATTTTAATCTTTTGCGAACGATTCATTTTACCCTAAAAAATGAACCACCCAACATACGTTAGACTATATAAATACCAAAACAGCATAAACCCTGTCTAAAATTTCAGAAAACAAAACATCACTTAGCATGAGAGAAGACGTCCATATGAACTGCTTAAATAAATAAAACAAGATTTATTAAACAAACATTCTGTGTGGATTGGGACAGCAGCTTGAACAACTTGTAGCCTACAACTAGAACCTTTAACAATGTTCCAACCATTTACTTGCATTTACCACAAACAGATTATTAGAAATAGAACTTAGCGAAGATTATTAGAAATACAAATAAACAAACCAGTCACAAACAAACCAAGTTCACACCAGCAATGAAATAACAAATATACAAAGCCACTCAATTATTAGTACCACTCACACAACAAAGATTATTCACTCTAAAGTTAAACACTCAACATTAGACATCAACATAGAGCCAAAAGGCTTTATGCACCAGCAATATCAACATAAACTACAATAATAATGCCTCTTATTGCTCTCCACTCCTCAAACAATCCAACCGCCATATCAACATAAACTACAATAATAAACATGCTACTGCTACACACACCATGGTTCCTCACAAATCATACTAAATATTATAAGAATCATCAAAAGGAACCAACAAGACCAACAAAAATCAGCAATAACAAATGAGTAACAATACATATATTAGGCTCAAACCCATAAAAGAAACCACAACAAGAGAAACCACAGACGAAAAGAATCTGGTGACACATCAAACAAAGAACGAACCCTACGGCCAGGAACCATCAATCTCAGCAACAAAATAGAGAACAACAACGCCAGAAGCCACAAACACGCAAAAAACCAAGAACAACTCCAAGGAAATTCGAAGAAGAACAGAGAAATACAAAAATGGCGGACACATCGAGAACTCGAAGAAGACCAGAGAAGGGCCTACCTTTTTTGTGCTTCAGACTTCGCTGATGGTCTTCTCCGGCGCCGGTATACCAGTCTCAAGTCGGCGATTCTGCTGCTGTTGTCGCCTCGATCTTCTCTCACTTGAGCTAGGGTTCTTTGTTATGTTGAAGTGGCTGAGAGTGGGTGAGAGGCAGCAATCCAAAAACCTAATTTAATTCAATGAGGGTAACTTGTGGAATTTGTTAAATTAAGTAAGGGTAAGAATGGAAGGAAAATTTGTTAAAATTTCAGTCCCAGTCTTCAGTCTTTCAGTCCCTCCAAAATGGAGGTACTGAAAATATTGAAATTCTGGAGACTGGGACTAAAATTTTAGTGCCAGTCTCTGGTCAAAAAACACAATACTGGTTTCCAGTCTCCCAGTCCCAGTCTCTGGACTGTAAACCAAACGCAGCCTAATAGTTTTCTTCGATGGATCTAAAGCTTCTGGTTTCCGTTTGGGAGGTGGTTTTGGACGTTGAGGTTGGTCCATAGCCAATAATCTATCAACCCCTGCCTTGATCACGTCGAAGGATCTGGCAAACATCTTGTAGTAAGAATTCCACCATACATTGAGTTCCTGAGTGACCATAGTGCAACCTTCACCTCAAAGGGGCTATATTGGCGTTTCCGATCTTCGTTAGACGCCAACACAGCCAGGAGGCTGTCTAAATAATCAATCTTTAATCGGTAGGCTTGTTCGGCCTCGATCATCGACAAGGTGGCAGGAGTAGCTTGCGCGAACTCAAGTTGACGTGCCATGAAGTGAGGAGCATGGAGTCTTACCTCGAAACATTCCTTATGGTGTTGGGGAAAACCAACCGGGAGAAGCTGCACACTTAAGAAATCCGACCAGATGGTGTTGCTGGTTTGTTGAGTTTTCTCTTTTGAGTGATTTGCCTCGAATTTGGTTGGTTTATACCAAGATTTATCTGGGATCCTATCCGAGAAAGGCCCAAGTATGATCCTCTCATCGACAGCAAAATTTTTAGCTTCCAAGAATCTCTTGAACACTAACCAAAAATTGGTAGTCAAAGAATCAGCCAATGCAAACATTGGAGTGAATCAGCTGTAACTGAGCAAACCACATTGGACCACCAGCATTAACTGAATATCCGTCTCGGAGCGTGTCAACGATTTCGCCCATCTCAAAGTAAATATTACTCAGAATGAGTTTGTTGAGGCATAACTGCAGTTTTGTTTGCTTGCTTTCATGAATCAGTGCTGCAAGAGGCAGATAAGCTTGGGACATGGTAATGCTCCTTGAGCAGAAGATTACTGTGTTGAGCCAATAGAAAAGAAAGGCGACTTGTTCGTCTTCAGATACATTAGTACCCTTTGCTCCCATGTTGTTGAGTATGAAGTCTTCGTAGTTATTCTTCAAAAAATTGACATTGTATTCTTTCGATGGATTTGAACCATGGGTTAGAAGAACACCATCGGGAGGCAGACCAGTGATAACCGTGAGGTCACAGAGAGTTGGACCAACCTTCCCACAGGGGAAATGTAAACAGTTAGTGGTCGTGCTCCAGAAGAAGGCCATGATCCCAATCATCCAGTGATGCACTTTAATACCTTGCGTCAAAAGACGCATAAGATCATAGAGTTTATGTGCTTTCTAAATATCGATGTAGGAAGGGGCAACTCGATCATACCACGCTTTGAAGAGGTCGACACCTCGAAAAGTAGTCTTCGGGTCATTGCGGAAGGATTTACCCTTAAGGAAGTTGTGAGTGTAAATGTCCTTGGCAATTAAGAGCTCTCGACCTTCAACAGAAGGGTAGAAGGTTTTGATAGCCTTCTCCTGGTCCTTAGGCAACAAAGGACTGACAAAACAATATGTATTGTTTTGTCCTCGATGGCGAAAGGGAAAAGAATGTTGTTAGGGTTTCGCCGATCATCTGGGTCTTCGATAATGGTATCATGCTTGTTATAAATAATCGCTAGAGAGGCCTTCTTTGATACTGTCGAATCAGGAGTATTTTTCTTCGATTTCGAAGATGTTGGCTTCGAAGAAGTAGTCATTATCCCTAAAATGAATAATAATAAAATAATCTTAAATAATAGTAAAATAATAATGACAATATATGTATACGAGTAAATGCAACGTAACTGTTCATCTTCCTATGCTTCATAGAATCCATAGCAGACCTTTCGGTTCTCATATAACCATCTCATGCAATCATCTTTGCCGTAGGAGTAAATGATGAAGAAAATTAAAGAAATTGGAGTGATAAGGAATACTTACCGTTGTTGTTGCAAATAGAGTGATTGGAGGAGATATTGATTGACGTCGCCGACCACCAAAAAAGTCTTAGCAAAGGTGGTGAAGACTGCGTGCTTGATTGCCAGAAAGAATGGGGATAGCCGATGAAGGAAAAGAAATTAAAGGAAGAATGTGGAAGAGGGGCCGACAAAAAAGATGAAATGTTGGTCCAAAGCCCTCTATTTAAAAGCTATAAGGAAGCAAGAAAACGAGGGGGTAATGGCCTTGGGCTTGTAGCAGGCCCGAAAACCCAAGAAACCAAGCATTGTCAGCGTGTTGAGGAAGGCAACATTATTATTATTTTATTTTAATTTTGTTTTTGAATTTTCCAAAAATTTCGCTATTTTGAAAATTCAAATTTGAAATTACAAACGAAGGTTTGAAATTTTCAATTTTGAATTTGACCCCATTTTCGGAGAGTAGTTGTTAAGATCGAAAGCGTCGATCTCGAATGTAGGTCGTTTCGATCTTGAGGGGACAATTTTTTATTCGAAAATAGGTGCTACCGAATAGCAAGAAGATTCCTGGGGTTGTGCTAAATTCTATGTCTTGATATCAAGACCTCAAAGAACGAAGAAGGTGTGTCGAAGGCAAAGGAGGCTGCATGCAAACAACCAATTAATTTTTGAGACTAAGTCCAGAAGAAAGGTTATCGAAGTGGCTTGTATCAACATAGTAAGGAGGCATCAAAGTATAGACACGTGGCTGGTAATCGAAGAAGCCAGCGCGGATATGACGGTTTCGAGCGGTTATCTAATGTGGCGCATGGGGATTGGTCGACTGCGCCTATATATAGAAGATGAGACCTTCATTCAAAGGGTTGGAATTTTACTCTAAGAAACACACTTAAGCAACTTCACATCCCAGAGATTTTCTGATCTTGTTCTAAGTTACTTTCTGAGTAGGGTTCCTTCCATATTTTCATTTCTGTCGCTTTACTTCCTAGTCCATTTCATTTCATGCAATTTACTTTAAGTATTGTTTTCAATTTTTTATTAACATTTCTATGAACAATTTTTTGAATTTTTGAGATGGATTTTTCATCAAGTTGTTATCTTTCGGAATTCTGAGAAAGATTTCAAAGTCTTATCGTTATCAAGTATCGTCTATTATTCATATTTGCCACTCTTCTATTTACACATAAAGTTTAAATCACAAACGAGATCCCTTAGAAGGAGTTGGATTCCGCTCCTAGATTATTAGAAAGGATTAAGAATACAGATTTCTCATTTCGTCATAAAATTGTCAAAAATCTGTAAAACAATAGGTAATTACCATCCAAAATTATTATATTTAATTTAATATTTATAATTTCATATAATAACCTTTATTATTATATATTCATAATATTTAATATTATATATAAATAACAAGTCACAAATGAAAATAAAAATTAAAATTAAAATAAAAAGTCTATATAACTACCTATAACTATGCCAAATTTTTCTACTAATTTATACTGTAGAAAAGAAGTTGACTTGAATGGAGAGTACAATCCGTTTTTAATGGTTCATGTATATGTAATACCCAATTAAAGGAGGTCAATTCTCAACCAATTACGATTAGTTAAGTATTTAGTTCACTTATTCATTTAAAAAAAGTTTCAAGTTTCAAGTCCATTTTATACAATGGATTAATTCTTGATAGGCCTGGGTTTGATGAATAATGTGAAGAAAAAAAAAATTGTGCACATAGAATCATGGAGAAACCATGGTTGGTGAGAAATACTAAAGATATTTTGCATAGTTAGAATCATGGTTTGAACTCTTAACTTAAATGAGGATCAGAGACTAACCAAGAAATGCAAGATTATTGTAAATGATCCTTAGCTCCCAAGAAACAAAACTCTGTTATGTTAGTTAGCTCTCTTAGCCTATCTTTTCTCTTAGCCTTGTGTTTGGTGTGCTAAATTCCTAAATACACTTGTGATAATAATCAACAATAATTCAGAATTCCCTGCTTCTTTCTTCTCTTACTCTTATTCTATCTATCTCATCTTCCTTTTAACTTCTAAGGATAACTTTTCACCGTCTATTATGTATGAGTAAACTATATATATATATATGGCATCTTATTTAGCACAATTTTGATATTCTAGAAACAACTCACATATTTATTTTATTTCATTCATTCATCAACTCAACAACAATTTTGGCTTTACATGAATCTACAGAGGAAGACAGAAATGAATATAAATGAAATATTTTCTCACTGTCATATGGAAAACCATACTTTAATTTTTAGCAGATTTGCTCAATAGAACTTGATGGATCAACTTGTCAACATTCTGAAATGAGGATCCATGTGGGGCAGAAGCAGCTTCCTTTGCTAATTTCTTGAATTGCAAAGCCTTTTTTTTCATATCATGACCCTTCTCTCCATCCATTGACTCCCTCACAAGGCTCTCAATTTTGTCCCTCCTAACATCTTCAATCTCCAACCCAATTCCCCATTCCTTACAACAAAACCTGCAATTGGTTTGTTGCTCAGCAAAGAAAGGCCAACATATCATTGGAACACCACCACACACACTTTCCAATGTAGAGTTCCAACCACTATGTGTCAAAAACACCCCAATTGAAGGGTGCCCCAAAACTTGTTCTTGTGGGCACCAATTTGATAACATGCCTCTGGTTTTTGTCTCCTCCAAAAATTCAGGAGGTAGCACAGCATTTTCACCAGCCACAAGATCTGGCCTAATGACCCACAAGAACTTCTTGTTGCTATTTGCAATTCCCCAAGCAAACTCTACTAAATTTTCATTGGTCATAGTTGTGATGCTACCAAAGTTTATGTACACCACTGAATTTGGTTCTTGTTTGTCTAGCCAATCAATGCACTCTGAATCTTCCTTCCAAAGATTAGATGAAATTGCATTCAAGTCCTTATCTGTGATATGGTTTAGTAGAAGATTCAAAGGACCAATGGAATAGACAGGTGGAAAGTTATTAATGGATGAGAAGGCTTCCAAGATATCATGATCCAAGGCATCAAATGTGTTGATTAAGATTGCATGAGCTTTCTGAGCTCCCTTGGTTTCTCTTAAAAAGAAATTAAGCAGAATATCATTTGGGTCAGTGGTTCTGATGAAAGTTGGCATATCCCTCAATCGGATCTCTTTCATTCCGGGCACCCAATTGATAGTAGTCTCCAAATAACCATTTGTGATATCATTCATGTCTGCATGTGAAATTTTTAATAACTTAGTGAACTCTCAGAAAGATGTTTTTTTATTATTAATAATAAATAAAATAAATTATGTAATTACCTAAATCAAACCGGTTTCAAAAATTTTCCAAAATGCATCAAATTATAGATCCATTGATTCTTTTTAAATTGAATCTTATAATTTAGAAGTTTATAATTGAATTTTTTCTAATAATAAAATAGTTTAATATAGACACGTGTTTATTAATAGAGTTTGCTTAGGGAATCGCATAGAATATAGATAGTTTTTTATTATAATTACGAAAAATTAAGGGTTATACTTGGTGTACACTCGGCCATCAGAATTAGTCACAAGTTTATAATACATATTAAAATATAAAATACACATTAAAATTAAGTTAAACTATACAGATATTTTGTATTTCAATGTGTATTATACATGATGGCTGATTCTAGTTACTCATTTTGGTGTGTAAATAAAATTATTGATAAATTAAACTTAAAAGGAGAATATCCATAACGTCAAAAACAAAATATCCTATAAATATTTTTTTTAGAAATAAAACATTTGAAATCTAAAAATAGAATATATAATTTAAATTATTGACTAAATTTTTATTGATTATCTATCTAACATTACACTCTAATTGATTGTTGAAAGATGAATTATTCAAAAAACGTAAAATTTTACTTTTCTTTACTCACAAAGTTATATTAGTCATTTTATTAACAAAATTATATAAGTGTACAAATAATATTACGGATAAATATATACAGACATATGTATTTATTAATAGGATACTGTTAGAATGTTACCTTTAAGGGGAGTAAAGCCTTTATCAACAAGTTGGCGATAATTCATATAGCCCATGGTGCCACATGCACTTGCCGTCCAGAACACCACCACTGGTACACCCAATTCCTCACCTGCTTCCACACCAAAACTCATCGTACCGTCGTCTACTATGCAACTAACTGGCGGAACATCGTTATCTTCGTTATTGAGCTTCCAAAGCAGCTTCTTGAAGTGCGGCAACATGTTTTTACTAGTGGAGTCACACAGCGAAGGTATATCCTGCGTTGCATCCACGTGATTAGGGTCCACGGGTAGACCGTCAGGGATGGTTTCGAATCGGAAGGAAGGCAGGCCTCTCAGAGAATCTGAGCCTCTGGATTTGAGAAGGCGGTTGTGATTGTATTCAGTGTTGACGAAAGTGATGTGGAAGCCTTTCCGGTGAAGAAGCTTTGCTAGTTTTTGCATTGGGTTTATGTGTCCTTGTGCTGGGAATGGCAAGAACACAGCGTGTGGCTTATTCACCATTGTGTTCAAAGAACCCATTTTCTTTGTTCTTCGTTCGATTATTCTTTCTTGCTTTCCAATAAAGAATGTAAGTTTGATGTTGTGGATTATGCTTAGTTGCATTGCATACTGCGTTTTATAGATGAGGGATAGATGAGCGCGTAACTGCGTATGTTATGAAATTAATTAATTAATAATATATTATTTAAGATGACATCTATCATGAGTCATGACTACGGTAGGATGACTACGGCAGTACGCTATGATAATTGTGAGTTTTAGAAAACATTGCTAAACATGAAAATAATTTTTTTAATTATTTAATAATGTTTTTTAATAGAAAAATAGAAAAGAGTAATTTATCAAAATGTAAAAGAATATAGGGTAAAGTTTTTTTTTTTTCACTCAAGTTTGCGAAAAGTATTAAAATTATTACTCCTAACGTTTAATTTGATTCAATTCAATTTTATCCTTAAAATTTTTTATTGTTTTAATTTTACCCTTATTGTCAAATATATAACGATTGATGTGTGGTCAATAATATTTTTTTTCAAATTTTTTATCCTCAAAATACTATTAATCTTCTTTATCATATTATAAAATCATATTTCTTCTCTCTTTAAATCGCTCTTCTTTACAAAAACCCACTTTTCACAACCACTGCACTATTATTATCATTTCTTTATAGCATTGACGTCACTGTTATAACCTTTACAAAAACTCAGTAAATCTCCATATTTAGTAAGTGTTGATAATAGTGAATAGTATTTAAAAGAATGGTAAAATTGGGAAAAAAGAATTAACCACATGTTGAGTATAAAAAACTTAACGATAAGAATAAATTTAAAACAATTTGAATCAAATTAAATATTTAAAATATTTTAAAAAAATTTCATAAACTTCATGAATAGAAATAGAAGTCTTCCCAATAATATATCATTAATTTACTACAAAAAAAAAAAAACTAATCCCATTTCGGAGCCATAGTTTTTCGATTCCATTAACTGAACGAACTATATAACATTGAACAACAGAAGAGGAGCTAGAATCAGCAAATGAACTCACAACTTCAATGAACTAAAGTCTTTTTAGAGTAGAACCAGTAACACAGGCACAACCGAAACAAAAAGGCAGAAGCATTTTGCTTAACAAGGAACCAAAATAAATTGAGAAAGAGTAAAAAGACTTTCCCCTTTTTTTCCACATTTTATTTCCGATGAAAAGAAAATCTACAATGAGAAAAGATGATTGAGTTGTTGGAAGAAGCGCGAATTCAGATATGAGATTGGAAGGAAAATGAACGTTTCATTATGAGAATGGCGAGAGCAGAAATGCAAAAGTGTTGGAGCTGCTTCTGCATTTTTTTCGGTGCGGAGGACTGATGAACGGTAGCGAGGAAGGAACGACAGCGAACGTAACGACTGAGGACAAGGTTGAGAGAGGCCGAGGATTGCAACTAACGGCGGCGCGATGCGAGACGGCATGAGCACTTGGATAGAAGGGACGTCAGTCTCGGCGGTGATGAAATCGAAGCAGCGATGGAATGTGGGTGACGAGCTAGCGAGGGGGTGTCAGTCTCGGCAACGACTTGGAGACGTCCCCAAACAGCGGCGACGATGTGGTTCGGGGCTTGGAAGGGCAGACGACAAGAGGAGGGTATATGGAGGTTAGGGTTTTAGATTTGGGGGACTCAAGGAAGTGACGGAGACAAATGCATATATTTGTCAATGTTACCGGCGGAGTTTGGGTGAAAAAAACTCCGCCGATAACGATTTGGTCACTACTAAAACGGGGCGTTTCACTAAAGTGATTATCGGGGAATTTTTCCGACGGTAAATCCGCCGATAATCTTCGCGGACACAAAATTTGATTTCCCTCCAACATTTACCGGCGACTTTAACAGAAAATTTTAAAATCCGCCGATAATTGAAAACGACCATCATTTTCCGCCGGTAAATCCTACTAAAAATCCGCCGGTAACGTCCTCCGCTAATTTCGTCCGTAAATTCGCCGATAACAGACGTATTTCTTGTAGTGCGTGGTCACTGAGCCACTCTGCCACCACCGCCCTGTTCTGGTCGCCAGAAATGGTGGTTGTTGCTACCATTGGAGCTGCTGCTCCGTTGCTCTATTTTTAAATTATTTCATGTTTTTTAATTAATAATTATTGATTCTTGAATTGATGATAAAAATTAGGGGTTGATGTTGATGGCGGTGACGGTTGAAATGGTGGTGATGGTAGATTGATGGTGTTGATGGTGGTAATGGTTCAGTCTCCTAAAAGTTGATTCACTGGTCCAGATTCTTAAAATCCAGCCTATTTTTAAAAATGGGGCAAAATCGTAAATCAATCCATTTAAACAAATTACAACTTTAAAAAAAAAATTGACCAAAATAATTTTACAACCAAACATTTATAATTGAAAGTAGGCTTTGTCTAAGGTGGACCTGGTTCACCATGAACCAAGTAGAATATTTCCAAATGAGTGGTTGAGAGTGATTGTAATTTTATAATAAATAATAAAAATAAAATATAGAAAAAAATTACAACCATTTATTTAAAAATATTTCACTTGATCCATTATAAACTTGGTCCATTGTAGATTCCTCCCTGAAAGTATACTTATCCCTTAGTTTTAACAATAGTTGTATAATATCCGAGAATTATTTTTTATATGATTTAGGTGATGGTGTTTTACCATTATATGGGTACAGTAAGGTGATAATGCTAAATATTGTAGCAATAGGAAGGCACTAGTGGCGATTTCTTTTTATGAGCTGGAATTTTTTTTAATCTTTTTCAACCAAAATATTCATTTCCATTTACTTCTCTTTCGTTCAGTTCACTTCTCTTCTTTCAGCAAATACAATCTTAGCTCGTGTTCATCAAAGTGGAAGGAAGATCCAAAAATTGTCGCTAAAATAAAAAAGGGGAAATTTTCCTTTGATGATCACATAGTAAGTTTGGGAAATTGTCCCTTATATATTTAGGTCATCCTCAATATGTAAGTTTTCTTATTTTCTAAATAATTTAATTAATAAAAAATATTTACTTTGTGTGTTATGTTAATATTAGTGTATATATTGTTATGTACGAAGCGTTTGGGAGAGAATGAGACTGGAGACTGAGACGGAAAGACTAAGACTGAGACTAAATTAAGTTTGTTATTGTGTTTGGTTTAAAATTTACTAGGAAATAAAGACTAAGAGATATATATTAAATTAAGTTGATAGAGGAATAGCAAAGGTTAATAACGGAAACTTTAATGTTAAGTGAGAGTGTTTGAGTAAAAAAAAGTTTTTAAGTTTGAGTCTCACTTTTCAATCCCTACTATCCGGAGGTACTGAAAATACTGGAATTCTAGGGACTGAGACTAAAATTTTAGTTCCAGTCTCTGTCAATCAAACATAATACTAAATCACAGTCTCAGTTTTAGTCTCCGAAAAAAAAAATGCTATCTGTGTTAGTGTATTTGATGGTTTACAGATAGAATGTTAGCGTTAGTTAGGGCTGTCAAACAGGCGGGCCTGACCCATTTAGGCCCGGCCCGTTTAGCCCGCAGGTAAACGGGCTAGCCCGTTTAGCTCGATTTTATACGGGCTAGAATTTTTCTAGTCCGGCCCATTTATGGCCAGCACGACGGGTAAACGGGCTGGCCCGTTTAATTAATTAATTAATTATTTTTTAAAAAAATAAATAAATATTTTAATTTTAATTTAAAAAAATTACTTTTGACCAAAAAATACCTTTTTTTAGCGAAAAAAATCATATAAAAAAATGAAATTTTTCGTAAATGGGTCGGATTTTTGGATCGAGTAAGATAAAATATAGGGAAAAATGTTACTTTTTTAAAAAAATTTAAAATAAATTAAATAAACGGACCAGCTCGTTTAAGCCTGGATTTGTCCGGGTTAAACGGGTTAGCCCCTTTAAGCCCGAATTTTAAACGGTCCGGACTCAGAAATAAAAATCCATCCATTTAGAAGAATAAACGGGCTGACCCAACGGGTTTGACCCATTTTGACGGCCCTAACGTTAGTCTTAGACTTTTAGTATAAATATGCTAGTTAATTAATAAAAGTTATTTATTTTGTGTTTCATTTTAAATTGACAAATTAGATAAAATATTTTATTATATGGTTGCTAGTTTTAGAAATTGAAAATCATAGTTGTACAGTAGTTAGTATTTTATAATTACTTAGTTATGTTAGTTATAGATATAGTTTTAATGTTTATATTTTTTTCTTATATGTAATGCTCAGTATTTAAAATTGAAATATTTATTTTATACATGATATTCAATAAATGAGGTGTTAAACCATGTTGTGATAGGTTTTAAGGGTGATTTTGGGAAGCAAACTAGCTGATCCAGTTTGGTCTGATAAAAAAAACCGGTTAGTGATTAAACAAATCAAATCAAATGGTTCAATTTGGACTGATAAAAAAATCGATTAGTGGTAAAATCGGATTAACTTTTAAGGAGAGAATCTGATTTTTTTAATCTTAAAAAAGAAATTGAATTTTTAATTTTAAAGTTAAATATTATAAATTTAAATTTTAATGATGGTTATGACTAGAATTCCATTATGTTTAAGATGAATTGATCTTATTGTAATCATTAGTTGAAAAAGAATTATATAACTAAATTTTTATGAAACTAAACAGCAAAATTATGCTCTATTAAGTTTGAGAGACCTTAATCTAGGAATTAGATTTATTTTGCAGCTACTAGTTAGTGTTAATTTATTATAAATATTCTTATTCTCTTTTATGTTAAGGTATATTATGTATTTTGTTAGTTATGTATATAGAAGGAGATATAATCACGTCAAATATTTGAATGGGATATTCGAAAAAATGTAAAGATTAGTTTGAGAATACCGAATCTAAAATATATTCCTAAAGAAATGTTAATTTATGTGAGTGTGTTGTTGTTATTAGGACGGCCTTATTAGTGTTGGTTAAGTATCTTGTGCTAAGTTATATGTACTTTTCTTTCAGGGTTCAAGATCATTGGGAGTACGTCGCTTATATATATGTCTCCATCTTTTACACAGAAAATAAAATTCTTTATATTGTGCAGCTCTTTGCATCCACAATTAGTCAATTACTCTAAGTTTAACCAAGCAAACTTGAATCAACACATCACAATAACTTAAAGCACTCTTTTATTTCTAATTTCAGGTACATTCTATTGTCTTCTATGTTTTTCTCTAATTTTTGTTTTATCTATGTTTTCAACTACTATTTTAGATTTTAGGTGTTTTAATTTGAAACCAGTGTTATACGTTAAATCTAATTAACTACTTGATATCATCTTCAAGTTAGATATTGATTTGTAGCAAACAAAAATATTATATTATATATTGCCTTGTATATAAAAATTAATCTGTTATATATATAATTAGTGTTATATATTTACCTTTTTTTTTTATCACATTATGTATGTGTCAATGGCGGTACATGACAATAGAAAGATAATGATTTTTTTGGTGAACATAGAAAGACAAATATATTTTGTGTTGTCTTGCATATAAAAATTAATCTTTTATATATATAATAATTAGTGTTATATATTTATTTATAATAATTAGTGTTATATATAGAAATTAATATTTTATATAGGACTAACTAGTGTTATGTTTTTTGTTCTTTTCATCCCAGTTTTACCTCCTTACAATGGCATCCAATGTTGATCTAACTAGTCAAGTTGGTCAAGTTGCTGGACAAGAATCTATTGAACCAAGCTAATCTCAAGAACCTCAAGTTCAAGGTGAACAAGATAACAATCAAAATGATGCTAAAAAGAAGAGGCATTGCAAATAGCTTTTGTCATCCCTTAAGCAGTTTTTGTTTGATCAAAATCATTCCAAATAGTTGATGTCCTTTGCCTCTTCTTTTTAATAAGAGAATGCAGCATTTTGATTGTTATCTTGTTTACTTTGAACTTGAGGTTGGCTTGGTTCAATAGATTCTTGTCCAGCAACTTGACCAACTTGATTAGTTGGATCAACGTTGGATGCCATTGTCAGGAGGTAAAACTAGGATGAAAAGAACAAAAAACATAACACTAATTATGATATTTTTGTTTGCCACAAATCAATATCTAACTTCAAGATGATATCAGGAAGTTAATTAGATTTAACGTATACACTGGTTTTAAATTAAAACACCCAAAACCTAAAACCTAAAATAGTAATTGAAAACATAGATAAAACAAAAATTAGAGAAAAACATAGAAGGCAAAAGAATGTACTTGAAATTAGAAATAAAAGAGTGCTCCAAGTTGTTGTGATGTGTTGATTCAAGTTTGCTTTGTTAAACTTAGAGTAATTGACTAGATGTAGATGCAAAGAGCTATGAAGAATTTTATTTTCTGTCACTGTATAAAGATGGAGAAAGTTGAATAGTTTTTTAAGTGATAAACTGATAAAATGATAGTGATTACTTATTAGTGATTAGTGAATAAGGATTAGAGAATCAAGAGTCAATAATTAAAAATAAGACTTATTGATTTAATTTTAGGAATAACAATAATTTTGGCATTAAATAATTTTTTTTCCTATTTAGTAAATATTAACATTAGCCATTTATTTTGAAAATCGAAAGTCAAGAATCAAATATTAAAAGGTGATAGTTGATAGGCTTTTTGAAAGAAACGTTAGTAAAGAAAAATAAAGGTTAACAATTTTGGTATAAATGGTTATAAATATATATTAATTATTTAGTGTAATTATAAATATTTATTTTTAAATATAAAATTTTATTATATATAAACGGACTGGCCGGCATGACAGGCTTCACATGTTTTATGAAAAGAGTAAGTCTGATCTCTTTAGATAAATAGGCTTTTATAAAAGTCTAAGTCTGGCTCATTTATTAAATTAATCAGGCCAGACTTTAAATAGGCCAGGCCACAAGCCCCTAACAAGCTATCTGACCTATTTGCATCCCTACTGAATTATATTGGTGTTGAACATCACCTCATTACCAATATTTTTTTTTAAAGAAAAGCACCTATAATATTAGGTTTCATAGAAAAATTTTGCATTATTTAATCAGTCCTGTTATGTATAAACTCATTTAATAAATACTAAATTAACATTCATATAAAAATATAATAATTTGACATGTTAGTTGTTTATATTTTTTGTAAGTATGAAAATATATATTTAATTAATAAAATTATATTTTTATATGAGCGTAAATTTAATACCCGATAAAAGAACATACCTATTTTTTTTATATTTCGAAGAACATTTAAATTGGCCCCTGAAATTTGAGATCGGTCTTAAATTAGCTCCTCAAATTTCATTCGCCTCATTTTAGATCCCAAATTTCTAATTTTGTTCCAGCTTAGCCCTTCTGTTATCTTATTCTCTACGTGGACCGTTAGATTGTCACGCTGGCTGCTGTAATTCAAAAGCTGAATTTTTCTCTCGGCGTCACAAGACTCATAAACGACTTTGTTCTTCCAACTTTGAGTTAAAAACATCTATAATCAGTTAAAAATGATGTTGTTCTTAGGATTTTTAACTTATAAATGCCGTCGTTCTTCCGTTTTTTAGTTCAAAAAGAAAAGAACGTTATTTTTAAATCATGCCAAGAGCAAAACTTCATTTTTGAGTTACAGTCAGCGTAATAATCTAACGATCCACATGAGCAGCAAAATAAAAAAAGGGCTAAACTGAACCAAAATTAGAAATTTGAAGATCTACAATAAGGCCAATAAAAATTGAGGAGCTAATTTGACGCTAATCTCAAATTTTAGGGCCAATTTGAGTATTTAGTGAAATAATATTTTTCTTATAAATGGTTGCAATGAATTGTTGCTGTGAGATTGATGCTGGCAGTGTCACGGTATCCGTCACCACGATATGAATTTTATATTTCAATAGTAGTAGCGAAATTCAATCACTCTTTTGGGTTTAAGGCATTCTATATATATAATTCGGCGCAGTCAACAGTGACTTTGTTATTGGGTGGCTAAGGTGACCTTGAGAAAATGTCCAATGAATAACTAGCACATGGCAATGGCATAGTTTCAATGTGGATTGTGGAAAGACCATATTTGACCAAGAAAGAAATGATGAAAATTGTAATTACGCAGACAAAACGTAAGATGTCTAATTAATAAAACCTATGTCATGCTGACCTCATGTGTTTCACAATGGGAGTTATTGAAGTCACTTGTTTTAGATGAAAAAAAACAAATATATTAAATTACAAAAATATTATTTATATATTAAAATAAATTATAATTTATTTGTGTATAAATATGTCTATTAATTATTTATTTCATTTTTAATATTTATTTTATATTAAAATATTTTTATATTAATAACTAATTTTAATATACATCTAATATAATTTTTTAAAACTTAAATTTTCTAATAAATTGATTTAATAAATGATTTAATTGAATATTATGTAAAATTTTGAGCTGAAAAATTATTTTAACTTTTTACTTAAACCCCAAACTATAAATTATAAATATGAGTTGTTAATTGTACCAACAAGTCAACAATCATTTACAAGAGCAGCACCACCCACATTAGAACAATACCACTAACCACTACAATACCAATTCATCATTATCACTTAAGTGCACTATCATATTTTTACAATTCTAAGCTGTATTATTAATACTGTTGAAATCTGTTCTGAGCTACAGATTTTTTAGTAAAAAATGGAAGTTCTGCTATGCAAGTTTAACATGAGAGAAATGTAAAACATTACATTAGTGGAAAAATCTCAATTTACAAAGTTGAAGGTGCAGCCATATATAACAAAAGAAAAGCAAAACAAAGCATAACTAATTCTGCTACAATATTTCATTAGACAACAAAAAAAATTCACACCTATTGTACTATGTACATTCTAATAATCATTTCTCTCTATTAACAACCCCAAGCATCACCTGCCAGCTTCATGTTGCACACAATACTCATTACCACCTTCCACATTCATGTATTAGCATCCACTATCTTGCACCTGCCACCTTCATATAATTTGTGAATCAATAGTACTCATATATCAACAGCCCCTCTTAAGCTAAGTGTGTGGCAATCAATTTCGATGTGTTTTGTCTTTTCATGAAACACAGGGTTAACTGCAATGTATCTAGCAGATTGGTTGTCATAAAATAATGCTATAGGACCTAGTAACTTGATTCTGAAGTCATTTAAGATGTACATAAGCCAAATTCCTTCACAAGTTGCCACGGCCATTGCTCGATACTCTGCATCCGAAGATGATCTAGCAACTATTTGCTGCTTTTTGCTTTTCCATGACACCAAAGACCATATAGATATCGTTCCAGCTTGCAAACCAGTCCTACCTCTGCATTCAAACCAGGGGGTAGCTTCATATAAACTTCCCTCTGGTAAATCACCATGAAGAAAGGCAGCGGTCACGTCTAACTGATGAATAAACCAATTCTTGCTAGTTGCAATTGCCAAGAGTACACGAAGGGTAGTCATTTTTATTACAGAATTGAAGGTATCAAAATAGTCATATCCTTGTGTTTGAGTGAAGCCCTTGGCTACAAGTCTTGCCTTATATCTCTCCACAGTCCCATCAGACTTGTACTTAGTTTTAAATACCCACTTACACCTGATTGCATGCTTCCCTTTTGGTAGAGTAGTAAGTTTCCAGGTCTTGCTTTCCTCTAAGGCCTCAAGTTCAATTTTGATTGCTTTCCGCCAACAACCACTTAGGATAGCCTGCTCATAGCTCTTTGGTTCCAAATTTGTGGAAATAGTAATGGAAAGGGCTTTGTGTGATTGTGACAGTGAATTGTAACCTAAGTAATTGGATATAGGATATCATTTTGTAATATATGATTGGACCATGCTATCAGAGTCAGTGATTTGCATACATTCATAATCTTCAAGATATTTTGGCTTGTGTCTTTCTCTGAAAGATCTTCTCAAGAAAGGAGGCGGATTTGTAATAACAACTTGAGAATCAGATTGGTTTTCACCATTTGATGGAGCAGTATATGAGGCGGGTGCTGCTGGTAAACGAGGCGGATTAGTAATAACAACTTGAGAATCAGATTGGTTTTCACCATTTGATGGAGCAGTATATGAGGCGGGTGCTGCTGGTAAACTAGATGTGATGGGTAAAATAGGTTGTGGTTGGATAGGGATTGTGTTTACAGGAGTGTGTGGTAGTGTATGGTGAATGGGAAGTAAGTCCAAGGTATGGGAAGGTAATGTACTGCTGTCAAAGACATCTATAGGATCATGATGATGCAATGCAGTCTTAGTGTCTTTATTAGAATCAAAAGTATGTTCAAATTGATGAGAAACTTGACGATCCTGATAGGGAAATGAACTTTCATAGAAAGTTACATTTCTAGATGTAAAAAAATTGTTATTGATGTACATCAAAAGATATCCTTTTGATCCTGCTTTAAAGCCAAGAAAAATGGATTTCCTTCCTCTTTTATCCAATTTCTTTCTGTTTGCAACTAAAGTTGAAGCAAATGCAAGACATCCAAAAACTCTGAAGTATTGAATGTCTGGCATATTATTAAAGAGAATCTGATAAGGGCTTTTATTATTAATAGATGAACTAGGCACTCTGTTGAAAATATGTACAGCATGTGTTGTAGCATATCTCCAAAACACTTTAGGATGAGCCTTAAAAATGAGTGCTCTAACAATATTTAAAATATCTTGATGTTTTCTTTCTAACACCTCATTTTGTTGAGGTGTCTCAACACATGAAGTCTGATAAATTATTCCCAGTTTTTGGTGAAAAGAATTCATGGTAAATTCAGCCCCATTATCAGTTCTGATGTTCTTTATTTTTGTTTGAAATTGTGTTTCAATTAGTTGCACAAATTGTTGGATAAAAAAGGAGTATTACTTTTATTTTTCATAAAAAATAGCCAAGTCAACCTGCTCTTGTCCTCCACTATAGTTAAAAAATATTTATGACGAGCAAAAGATGGGATTGAAATAGGTCCCCAAATATCCATATGCACTAAATCAAACAGATTTGCAGACTTTGTTTGGCTCAAATTAAAAGGCAATCTTATTTGCTTTAAAAAATGGCAAGGTTCACAAGGCTCATTGTTTGATGGACATACAATAAAAGGATAACACTTTTTCATTTCCTGTAACTGATGCCCGAAATCCTTTCGGAGTTTCGAAACACACCACCGATAAGTGCACCGGATCGTATCAAGTAATAAAATGTGGATAGAGTATCATCCCACGAGGATTAGTTGGATCAAGCAATACTGATTCAATGATTATTTAATAATCAGACAAATCAATAAACAATGAATATCAAACAGAACGTAATTAATGACTTATGGAAACTAGTATGGAGAAAACAGTTAAGGACTTTGGAGATGCAAACCCTACAGATTTCTAATCCAATTAAATACTCCGCCCTTCTATTACTGTGTTTAATCTATTCACTGTGAACCGTAATTTACCTAAGTAACTCAGTAACCTGAATCCTGATTAATAATTAATTCCTTAATCTATTAACCAAAACAATGGATGAAGAACAATTCTGGTTCTAATTCTGTTAACTCAAGAGTGGTTTTAGATTAAATTATATGTCACTTATTTAGCCTAACTCTAATCCAATTGATAAATAATAAAATTAAGATACAGCAAACCTATTAATCTCACTATTCCTAGATCGATTAACAGATAGGAGGTTATGGTTTTCTAGCTTACTGTCAAGTATTAACTCTTTCAAGTTTAACGCTTAACACAATTAGAATCCAATTACCTTCCAGTACTCAGAATTCCTAGGATGAAAAACGAAAACCAATAACCTTGAATACTTGATCAACACATTATAATAAGAAGAAAGCAAGTAAATTGAATCAAATCTCTGAGCCGGGATGAACAGAGCTCCTCATCCTCAACTTGAAAGTTTAGTGACTCATGACAGACAAAAACTAGGATTATGTGAAATTGAAAGAAGATAAGATGATTACTAACCTAATACTATATCTATTTATACTAATTCCTAATTATAATCTGTAACCTAATTCTAGATAAGATCAGATTACAAATTTGAATTCAAATTCAAACTAATCATTAATTGAATCTAAGTGAATTACAATTACTGACAATAACCAAGTAACCACTTTTTAGAATTCTGCAGACTTGTGCTTCTGGTCTTTGGAGAATGCTTCATCTACTTCTCTTTATCATCTTTGTAGAATTAATCTTTTTTGATCATGCTTTTGGGCTTTGAAATGCTAAGGAAATTGAGAGAACATGAGTTAAAATATTGAGGACAAGGCCACGCCTATGGAAAGTGTTGTGGGTGGAAGAAGTGTGTCACGCCTCGGCCACGCCCAGGCGTGGCCCTCTTTTTTTGATTTTTTTTTGCTTAAAGTAATCGATTACCAGTGCAAGGTAATCGATTATCTGTGACGACGCCACCCAAAATTTTGAAATTCATGATAAAGTAATCGATTACCAGGGCAAGGTAATCGATTACCTGTGACGATGTCATCTTAAATTCAACTTTCAGCTCAAGGTAATCGATTACCTGGTAACATTTGTGCTTAAATTCACTTTTCTAAGCTTCTTATCTTCTCCATGCTCTCTCTTTCTTCAAGCTGCTTCTTGTTCTTTACTTCTAATCCCTTGTAATTCCTGTAAAAACATAACTAAACACTCAAGATAGTAAATGATGAAAATTTAAGGTAATTCACTTGAGTATTGAGTTAATTCTTTACTAAAAACACATGAATTTAGGGGTTAAAACCATGAATAATGCACACGCATCAGTAACCTATCAGTAGAGACATGTCCTAACCTACAATGCCAAGTTTCATGATCTATATTATCTGTGATAGCATCAGCACTAACTGAATTGTTGGTGTTGACAGGTTCTCTGTTCTTTACTACTTCTAAGTTGTTGACACAATTTTTTTTTGTATTGAAGATATACAAGCCACCCTTCTGTCTAGCATGACCAATCATCTTCAAAGAAAGGTTGTCCTGTATCTCACAATGTGTATTGTTAAATAAAAATTGGTAAGGTAAAAAATTAGTTGCTTTGTACACTGATATAAGGTTAAAATTGAAAGAAGGCACCTATAACACATTTGTAAGACAAAAATCAGGAGTTAAAATTATGGTTCCACTAATTGTTGCAGTGGTCTCAGTTCCATTTGGACATTTGACTAATACAGGATAATTTTTTGATGAGTGTGAAAATTGTGAAGAGAAAACATGACATGTGCAGTAGCACCAGTGTCAATTATTCAATCATGTGTATGTAAAGGGATGTGAGAAATTGATAAAATATGGTGTATACCTACTGAAGGAGCTATCATTGTGTTTATGGCTTATGTTTGAAGAGAACTATGAGCAGGATCACATTTATGTTGCTGGAACAAAGAAATCAACACTTGCTTCTGCTCTTCGAAAAACAAGTTGTCTAGGCACTTACTATTCTCCTCTTGAGTTGAACGCACATCAGATATGTTGCCTTCTCCATATGTTTTCTCAGCAATGATCATATTATTTATGGTTGCAGTGCCAATTTTCTTTTGCAAATGAGGAGGAAATCCATGCTTATGGTAGCAGGTCTCTATAATGTATCCAGCCTTCCAACAATGAGAACAACTTCTCAACGTTCCTCTTCTACCACCATTTTTGCCTTGGCCTCCTCGACCACATCCACCTCTGCCACCACGAGTTGTGATGCCATAATTTGAATTGAAGGTCGTACCAAACCCTCTATTGTTTTCTTTGACAGTTCCTTCGACATCCATAGCATTAACCAACACCCTATCTTCATTTTGATCTGAGTTGGTTAATTCACGTTCTTGTTGCAAAAGCAAAGAATAGATAGAATTCACACTTGGCAGAGGAACCATTAACATAATCTGCGATTTCACTGTTGCATATTGTTCATTCAACCCTCTCAAAATTCTGACAGCATGTTCTTGATCTCTGTATTCTCTTATGATCTTGAGTCCACATGAACAAGATGTTCCACAAGCACAAGCTAGGATTGGTTTGAACTCATCAAGTTCTTCCCAAATTCCCTTAAGCTTAGTGAAATATGTAGTGATTGATAAATCTCCCTGTTTCATCGCGAACATCTCTTCCTGAAGGTCAGCTATTCGAAACAAATCACCTTCATAGAGTCTGTGCTTCAAATCGTTCCAGAGCTCGGAGGATACGTTACATCTCCGTGCTTAGGGAAGAATGCAACCACGACAGACAAAAGTGTTGCATCTGTCCCAAAGTTCATTGGTCGAGTCAGTTCTTTCAGGTTTTGGAATAGTTCCATCAATGAATCCCAACTTGTTCTTCGGTTTAATGGACAACCAAACTGATCTCGCCCATGAATGATAATTTCGATTTGTAAGAGGAGTTTGAGTCAGTGATAAACATGCGCTTTCATTTGGATGGAAGTAGAAAGGACTTGTCTGGTCTTGAATAGGGTTTAGTGTTGATCTCCCTACTTGCGTTTGATGGCTGGCAAGTTGATTCATCAATCTCGTGAGGTTTTATAAGTCACTCACTAAAAATGTTTGCAGTTGTGAATTTGTTGGATGTTCCACTCTCTCTACTCGATCTGCCATGGATGACGCAGAAAGAAGGGGCAAAGTTCACAATCTTGCTTAGCAATTTTTTAAGCTCCTCCACGCTCACCGCACCATGTTGAAATCTGTTCTGAGCTGCATATTTCTTAGTGAAAAATGGAGGTTCCGCTATGCAAGCTTAAGATGAGAGAAATGTAAAACATTGCATTAGTGGAAAAATCTCAATTTACAAAGCTGAAGGTGCAGCCATATATAACAAAAGAAAAGCAAAAAAAAAAAAGAATAACTAATTATGCTACAATGTTTCACTAGCCAACAAAAAGAATTCACATCAATTGTACTATGTACCTTCTAATAATCATTTCTCTCTCATTAATAACCCCAAGCATCACCTGCCAATTTCATGCTTCATACAATACCCATCACCACCTTCTTCCACGTTCATGTATTAGCACCCACTATCTTGTATTTGCCACCTTCATATAATTTATGTACCAATAGAACTCATATATCAACAAATACTAGTAGGTGGTCTTTCATCGTCCGTGACTAATTATTATATACAGTATACGTATCTATATTAATACTAACATTTATGCAATAGTTATATTGTCACGTGAATTATCGGAATTTTCATGCATATATCCGTTCAATTTCTTCCAAGTAAATGGCTCCTAGTTAATATACAACTCTTCCCTATAATAATTATGGTAATATGGTTATTTCTATGTTGTGGCACTTTAAATAATATTTACAAAGGAAATGTCATCTTAGATTGTTACATAACCTTACCCTAAGAACCTTTGTAATTAAGAATAAGAAAGGTGGTAGTAACATAATAAAAAGGGACAACAAAGGGAAAAAAATATATAGTGTGTCCAAGTGCAAATAATTAAAGGGGTATTTTGGTAATCTTATTACTATGTGCATTCAAACTCCTAAAAGTCACTCGGTGCTTCAAAACCGAAGCCGTGATAGGGGACACACCTTTGAAGGCTTCCAGTTTGATGCACAGAGCAACTTTACGGGTTTCGATACACATATCATTCTTTTGTATTTTCAAAAATTATATTTTAATCCCTTAAAATCTATATGTTAGCAGAGTCATCCCTGAAATAAATTTAATTCTTCTTTACCCACAAATTGTTCTCCCTCCCATTCTCCGCCTTCCTCATTTCCTTCTTATTGATCTCCTCTCCCCTCTGAAGTATGAAATGTTACTGGCCGGTAAGAAAAGGAACCAACATATACCTCGGTGGAGAGAGAACATGCAGCTTGACCGGGAACAGCAGCGGCAAACGAGTTACGGGTGGCTAATCGCAGAGGCTTTCTCGGAAAATGTTAGCGGTAGTGGAGCTAACTGGAAAGGTGACGACGACCGATGGAGGTCTATTCGGCGACAAGCCCTGTTCATGGAGGATTGAACCGACATAGACATCAAGCACCAGGGGCGAAGCCTCATAGTGGGAAAGGGGGGCAGTGGCACCTCCAAACCTTTAAAATTTTTGTCTCAAGAATTATTATTATTGTTAATTGGCCCTCCCAAATTTATATTTTGGCCCCTCTTTAAAAAAAGTAATTTTATACACATTTAAATTTATAATTAAAAGTTTAAAATAAAAGAAATGTCTTTCAATCTTAATTTCTTTTTTCTTTCGCAATTAGTGTGTATTACTTTTTTTTTAAAAATTATATTCTTAATATTGTTGTCTTATTTTAGACTATCCAATTATATATATATTAATAAAATTTATGTCTTTGATAATTAAAAAAAAGTTCAAAACAAGAATAGAAATTATTTGTCAATGAGCTGTAGCTCAAATGACATATGTTCCCTTCCCCTAGTAGAGGTTTTGGGTTCAAGCCTCTCCCCAATATATCTTCGATAAAAGAAAAAAGAATAAAAATTATTTAGAGATATTTTTTTCAAGTAATTTTACATATTACTTTTTTTCCAAAAAAATCTTATCCTTATTTTTATTAAGTATTATAATAGCATAAAATAATATATACAATACTTTCTTCCATATATAATACATGTATAAAAATAATTTCAGATATAGTAATAATAGATATATTATGACAAAAGAATTAATATATATATTATATATTTAAAAATACATGATAAAATTTTTAATTATTAAATTTTTTTTGCTTAAAAAATTTTAGCCCCTTAAAAAAATGGTCTAGCTTCGCCCCTATCAAGCACACTACAATCTTACAACACGTGGCAACCAATCCACCATTTTCCATCTCCATTTGCTTTCAATTCTATTACTCTCCCACCTTCTCCCATTGGAGAGTTCTTTGGTGAAGAGAAAAATGATGAAGAGTATGGAGATAAGAATTATGGACCATTGGATTGAAGTGTGTGTAGAAGACTTTGACATGACTTACAATCCTTTTAGCCCTTTGATTTGATTTCTCTTCATCTCTTCATTTTTTTTTCTCTTCACCATAGTAGGCACTATTATGCTGAACCTCTTACATGATCTCCTCCATTTTTTTGATAATGCTAGATCTGTCTTTGTATTTTCCTAGATTTGCTTCCAATTCATCTTCTTCCTATTTTCCTCTACTTTATTTTAACCTAAAATTATACAAGTCTTGCAACTAGAAAACGCCAAATTTTAATTTAAGTGGTTCAATTTTTGTTCTACCACACAAGGATATCTTGATTTTTGCTACTCAATTGTTGTCAAGGGAAATTGTATTTATATTCAATAAATTGATTCTAACTTCTAAGGCATCTTATACAAGAAGACTTTAAATTAAATAAATTTCTAGGTTTGGTAAAGACTTAAGAAAATTGTTTTGGACAGGGTGGAGAAAGGGAAGAAATGAAGAATTGAGGATGGGAAGAAGTGAGGGAACTAACACGAGAATATGGCGATATAAAATAATAAAATCTATTTAATAGATTATTATGCAAATATGTAAAAATTGTGGGGTCATAATATAACTTTAAAAAGTGAGAAGATGAGATATGCACACCAAAAGACTGAAAGTTAAGTTGCTCGGTGCATCAAATATCGAAGCCACCTTTGAAGGTGTTGGATGGGCTCCCCAAATAAAGTGGGGCCCAAATCCAATAATACATAATAATACATAATAATAATAATAACAATAGACATTAGATTGGAGACACATCTATATTTAGGACTTTAAAAATTTGAAAATAGCCGTAAGAATTTTTCTCTTCGTACAATCTGAAAGCTTGCTTGCGTTTTTGTCCGCTGAGATGAACGTTTCCGGCAACCCGCCAGGGACCACCCGGGAACGACAAGCCTCGCCGGAGGAACAGGACCAACTGAACAGAAGCAAAAAGAAAGTTAGAAAAGAAGGAGAAAGCTTCTCGGGAGAACTCAACATGTCAATGGTCCCACGCAAAGAAGAATGGATGAATGAAGATAACCCACCTGTAAAAGAAACTGAACCACAGAAAACTTTTGCTCAAATGGTGAAAGAAGGAAATAGAAGTAACATGGAAGAAGATGACGATTTTAGTGAAGAAGATGAAATGGAAAATGGAGAAGAAGAATCAGAAGATGGAGATGAGAGTGACAATATAGATGAAGAAAGCACCTTTCCAAAAGGGATTACAGTAGAGAAGACATAATCAGGATTATACAACATCCTAATTAGTGATGAGCTAGAGAAGAAGATCCAAAAAAGGTGGGGGAGAACAATAATAGTGAAGCTTCTGGGTAGAAAACTAAGTTATGCTGTCATGAAAAGAAGACTCCAATCCATGTGGGGAATGAAAGGAACAATAGATGTTATAGATCTACCAAACGACTTTTTCTTAGTTAAATTCTACTCTTGGGCTGACTTTGACTATGCAATTATGGAAGGACCTTGGAAGATCTATGATCATTACCTTACAATCAGGATGTGGGAGCTGCAATTCAACCCTCTAAGCGCCACTATAGACAAGATCACAGCCTGGGTCAGACTGCTGGGCATTCCTTTGGATTTTTATGAAAAGCCAATTGTGAAGAGCATAGGGCATCTTATAGGCAGAACAGTGAAGGTTGACAACAACACTGTGTTGAAGTGGACCTCACCAAACCTTTGCTGGGAAAATATATGGTCAAGGGGAAGGAATACTACGTGGAATACGAAGGAATCCACCAAATCTGCTTCAACTGTGGCAGATTGATCATGACCAAAGAAGCTGTCCTAGCAAAACAAAAACAACTGATATAAATCCAAATAATGGAAATGAGGACAACAATCCAAAGAGCAACGAGAACCACACTCAATCAACAAACAATAATGCAACCGAAAACAGAACTGGAACATCGACGAACAACCTGGAGAAGGGTAAGCAACCCACTGAAACTGGAGGAAACGAGTATGGAAAGTGGATGGTGGTGCAAGGACCCAAGAGGGGGAAGAAAAATCAAAAGGAGGTGGGTAACAAATTCCGAGAAGGCACAAGCAAACAGAAAGCCCAATCAAATTCTAAAGCAAACCAGTCCAGGTTCAACATCCTAACAATAGAAGAGGATCAAACTGAAAACAACAATGAAGAAATACCTGCCAATACAGAGATCAAGAAAGGCAAAGGGGAAGAAAAGGTATCACAGAAGGAAAGCATCAACACAGGACCACAACAAAGCAACAACATAGATACTCAAAGAAACTCAAATAGAAACAAAACCAAAAATCAGAAAACTTCAAATGCAGCAGCAATCAATACTACAGTTGCCAACAATAGAATCACACAAACAGATACCAACAAGCCAACAAATACAAGTAGCAACACATCTGAGACCAACAAGGAACCCCAAAATACAGTGACAAAATTTCAAGAAAACTGGAGGACAGAAGTTGACTACACAAACACACAAGACTCTATGGTGGAAGATACTCAGAATTTGGAATCCAATACAAATAATAGAGAGCCACCAGACCCAGGAGAAAAGCAAAACACGAAGATTGATCATATAATCACAGATATGGATGTCCAAATCCAAGAACTAATAGAGGGGGTCGTTTTTCACTCACCTATAGTTCAAGAGGAGGATATGGGAAATGAAGTGGAAGCTGCAAAAATGCAGCTTGCATAAGCTTGTCTTTTTTTTACTCTGGTACCTTCCTTTGTTTGAAGTTTTAATGATTGTTATGTCTTGGAATGTTAGAGGGGCGGCTAGCTATGCTTTTAGCCGTACCCTTAAAGAGCTCCTGAAACAATATAAACCAGATATTGTGATAATATTAGAACCCAAATTAAATGGGGACAATGCCATTCGGAAAATAAAAAATCTGGGATTTGACAATTTCATTATTGAAGATGCCCATGGTTTTAGTGGGGGAATTTGGATTGGTTGGAATGGCAATAATTTCAGTATTACTGTCATCGAAACTCACCACCAATTCATTCACACTAAAATCGATTTACCAAATGGGGATTTCTGGTTCCTTACGGCTATCTATGCTAGTCCCCAACCTCCTATTAGGAGAACAATATGGCCCCTGCTTAATAATATTGCTAGTAACATGAATTCTCCGTGGCTCATTACGGGGGATTTCAATGAAATAAGAGATAACACGGAAAAAAGGGGGAAGCCCTCATGACAACAGAACCAGCAGAAACTTCAACACCTGGATGAATAACAATGGTCTAATTGATCTTCGATTTGTGGGCTCTAGATTCACCTAGAGAGGTCCTGTTTGGGAGGGCTATGATCGAGTCTTCAAAAGACTTGACAGAGCTCTCTCAAATCACCTCTGGAGGACAAAATTCCAAGAGGCCACTGTCTCAATCCTTCCTTCCTAGAGTTAACTCTGACCACCATTCCCTCCTCATCTCTGAGAACTCTTACCTTCAAAGAGGAGGTGATAAACCTTTCAGATTTGAAATCATGTGGAACTACTATCCGGAGTTCTACCCTGTTCTTCATAGGTGTTGGGACAACAATCAAAATCTCCCCAACAACCTCAACAATTTTAAAAATGAGTTACAAAAGTGGAATAAAGATTGCTTTGGTAATATCTTTAAAAACAAAAGAAGGCTCCTTAATAGACTGAATGGTATTCAAAAATGTACCGGCTACGATACTAATCCTTTCTTGGATGATCTTGAAAAAACTCTTGAAAAAGAGCTGGATGATATTCTTGATAAAGAGGAAGCCTTCTAGATGCAGAAGTCCAGAGAGCAATGGATGATTGACGGAGACAGGAATACAAATTTCTATCATACCAAAACTATAATTAGAAGGAGAAGAAACAAAATCCTAAAGATTAGAGACAATCTGGGCAATTGGATAGAAGAGGAAAACCCTTTGAAGGAGCATGTCACCAACTTCTTTAAAGATCTTTACTGCGAAGAGGTAACTATCAATCCCCTACCTATAATCAATATGAATAACCTTGACTTTTCTAGCACTGAATGCGGATTTTTGGAAGCTCTTCCCACACCTTCAGAGATAAAAAGTGCTCTTTTTAGCATCGGATCCCTCAAAGCCCCAGGTGAAGATGGATATCCTGCTACCTTCTACAAAAACAATTGGGATTTGGTGAAGGAGAATCTCATTGGATACATCAAAACCTACTGGAACAACCCGGAAGAGATCAAGCTTTCAAACACTACCCTAATTGCCCTCATTCCGAAAACCCAACATCCTCAACCTTCGTCTCCGCCTCTTCTTCTTCTTCGCCTCCGAAACTCATTCACGCGTCTTGTTCTTCTCCCCCTTCTTTTTCTTCACCGCCTCCAGTACATCTTAACCTTCGTCTTCGCCTCTTCTTCTTCCTCTTCTTCTTCGTCTTCGCCTCTTCTTCTTTTTCTTCTTCACCATTAACAATATTCAAAAGTTCTCCAAATGTACTAAAATTCTATTCAAAAGTACTCCAAATGTACTCAAATTCTGCACAAATTAGTTTTAGATTATGTTTTTTTTTTAAACTGAGTGTTTGAAACCCTTGAATGTTAAATGATAAAATCATTTAGAATTCTGTTCATTTGATTTTAAAATTATGCTCAAATTGATTTTGGATTCTGTTTATGGTTTGAATCTGAGTGTTTGAAACCCTTGAATGTTGAATGATAAAATCAATTTGAGCAGAATTTTAAACCAATCTGAGCAGAATTTTCATATGTAGATGAACAGAACGCTGAACAGAATTTTTATATCTAGGTGAACAGAACGTTAAACCAATTTGAGCAGAACTTGAAACCAATTTGAGCAGAATTTTCATATCTAGATTAATAGAATATTAAACCAATTTGAGTAGAATTTTAAACCAATTTGAGTAGAATTTTTAAACTTAATAATAATAAAGCAAACAAACTAATTCAAAAACAATCACAAACACCATCATGTAACAGAGGAAGAAGACCAAGTAGAAGAAGAAGAACAAAAACAACAACATAATAGAGGAAGGAGAAGAAGAACAACAACGTAACATAAAAGAAGAAGTAGAAGAAAACAAAAACAACCACATAATATAGATAAAGGAGAAGAAGAAGAACAAACATAAAAGGAGAAAGAGGATGAGAAAAAAGAAAAGAAATAGGCGGAATACAAAGTGGAGATGAGAATACGAAATGGTGGCAGAGGCGAAGGCGGAGGCAAGGTGGCGAAGAAGAAGAAGAAAAAGAAAGAAGAAAGATGAAGAAAAGAGGAAGAGATAGAAGAAGGAGGAAGAAGAAGTAAAGTACGGAAGAAAGATGATGAGAGAGAAAAAACGTGTTAATCGAGGTGAAATTTTTTTTGGGCGCGTGTGAGTGTGCTTTTAAAATCATGTGTGTGTGTACATTATATTAATTGATTAACTTATAATTAGGTGCCATTTGCTGAACAACTACGGAACTTAAAAAAAAAAGACTAAATTAAATTATCCAACAAATATTGACAACCGTAATTTATTAACTTACGGTATATATATATATATATATATATATATATATATATTGAATGCTACCCAATTCCTTTTAAATTAGAGGGTAAGTTATTCTCTATCATTTATTTGATTTTCATTGGTTCAAAAAAAATATACTCATGGTAGGGTGTAGTTAAATTTAATCATTCATTTTACTTTAATTTTACCAACTTAATCTATTAATTATACTTTAATTTCTTGTTGTCTTCTTTGCAAACAATCCCTATCCTCCTTCAAAACACATGCCGGTGTGTTCTGGAAAATCCTTTTTTGTTCGTGATATGAATTCATATGTTAACAGAAACGTTTAAGTGATTTTTAAAATGAAAAATCATTAATTTTATATTTTATTGTATAAGGATCAATGATTTGAAACATACATGCATACAGTTTATACTCAATTTGTTTTATAATGAATACTTATGTGGATTAAAATGAAGTGGGAGAATTTGGGTTAGCAATGATGAAGAAAAGAAATGAAACATTAATTACAATTTTACTAATAATAGGAAACGAAGAAGTGTCATTACTGGTGAATAGACGCAAACCCACCCATCTTCTTTCGAACACGGCCACCCATCTCCTTTAGAACACGGCAGTTATATTTTGAAGGAGGATAAAGATTGTGTTCTTTGATAAAGAAGACAACTAACAACAATCACATGTTTCTATTTTTTTTTTAAATGAAATTTTTTTATGGGTTTTGGAAAAAGAAAATTGTAAAATGGGACTTGTGTAAAATTATTGGTTAATTATAAAAGAGGTCAAATTATAATTAATAGGTTGGGTTAACAAAATTAGAGTAAGATAGATGATTACTAAGTTAATTACACCTAGCTATTTTTTAACCAATGAGATTTAAACAAGTCATAGAAGATAAGTTATCCTCTAATTTCGAAGGGATTGGATAGCATTCATATATATATTATTTAGCACAATTTTGATATTGTAGAAATAACTCACCTATTTATTTTATTTCATTCATTCATCAACTCAACAACAATTTGGTTTTATATTAATCTACAGAGGATGACAGAAATGAATATAAATAAAATATTTTCTCACTATCACAAACAAAACCATATATATATAAAGCATACTTTAATTTTTAGCAAATTTGCTCAATAGAACTTGATGAATCAACTTGTCAAGATTCTGAAATGAGGATCCATGTGGGGCAGAAGCAGCTTCCTTTGCTAATTTCTTCAGTTGCAAAGCCTTTTGTTTCATATCATGACCCTTCTCTCCATCCATTGACTCCCTCACAAGGCTCTCAATTTTGTCCCTCCTAACATCTTCAATCTCCAACCCAATTCCCCATTCCTTACAACAAAACCTGCAATTGGTTTGTTGCTCAGCAAAGAAAGGCCAACATATCATTGGAACACCGCCACACACACTTTCCAATGTAGAGTTCCAACCACTATGTGTCAAAAACACCCCAATTGAAGGGTGACCCAAAACTTGTTCTTGTGGGCACCAATTTGATAACATGCCTCTAATCTTTGTCTCTTCAAAAAATTCAGAAGGTAGCACAGCATTTTCACCAGCCACAAGATCTGGCCTAATGACCCACAAAAATTTTTTGTTGCTGTTTGCAATTCCCCAAGCAAACTCTACTAAATTTTCATTGGTCATAGTTGTGATGCTACCAAAGTTTATGTACACCACTGAATTTGGTTCTTGTTTGTCTAGCCAATCAATGCACTCTGGATCTTCCTTCCAAAGATTAGATGAAATTGCATTCAAGTCGTTATCCGTGATATGGTTTAGTAGAAGATTCAAAGGACCAATGGAATAGACAGGGGGCAAATTATTAATGGATGAGAAGGCTTCCAAGATATCATGATCTAAGGCATCAAATGTGTTGATTAAGATTGCATGAGCTTTTTGAGCTCCCTTGGATTCTCTTAAAAAGAAATTAAGCATAATATCATTTGGGTCAGTGGTTCTAATGAAGCTGGGAATATCCTTCAATCGGATCTCTTTCATTCCGGGCACCCAGTTGATAGTAGTCTCCAAATACCCATTTGTGATATCATTCATGTCTGCATGTGAAATTTGTAACTTATAGAAAGTCTCAAAAAGATGCTATGCTCTAATAATTAGGCTTAATAATTATTTAAGATTTTTATAGATTCATGGAATTTTTAGTTAGATTATTATAATTTAAAATTTTATAATTTAGTTTCAGTATTACATAAAAATGTTTAATTATATATTTTCTAACTATTTTTTAAAAAATAACAGGAATTGTTTGTTTTAGTATTTTGTTTTATGTTAGATGCAGGATGAATTGTTAATATAGTCTATAGATAAATATTTTAGAATTGTTTTTTTTTTTTTGAAAAACAATATACAACAAGAGTTTAATTACAAATTTTTAAACAATAAAAATCTAATTTAAAATAACACACATACACACAAGCCTTTAACATATGAAGAATATTATTTTTATATAGCATAATATTTTGTTAAATTTAGCTTTTTTTTCATCACGGCAGGAATTAAATTGAAAATTTGGATATTGTATAGGGACCTAGTTGAAAGAAAAAAAATATAAAGATCTAATTAAAAATTTGGTAAAACTATAAGGAACAATAAAATAATTTAACCAACATTTTATTCTAATTTTCATTCCAAAAATATAAAAAAAAAATCAATCATTATATATTTTTACATATTATTTCATGGTTTTTAATAAAATAATTCTTTAACAAAAATAATCAATTTTTCATCGAATGATAAAAAAATCCTTTTTTGTTACAGCTGTATAACTTAATTAATTATGGAAAGTTGCTCAACCAAAAAAAAAGTATTATGGAAAGTTATTTTTAATGATTGAAATAGCTTTTAATTAAATTATTGTGAAAGATATTTTGAAAACAATAAAGAATAAACAATTCAGCTTGAAATGGTTTACAAAATGACTACATTCTTTTACAGTTCATCACTTTTGTTTGCCCATATATATCCATACAAATAGATCACTATAATCTGGACTGAGAAGTCAGAACAGATATTGACACTTTTATATTTTATTTGCAATTATTTTATGATTGATGGCTACATATAGAAAAAAAAAATTGTTATTCAGGAAAAATGATAGTTGTATAAAAAATTTTTTAACTAAATTCAATCAAGTTAACTCTAACCGAACAAAAATCACTCCTAATATTAGTATAATCTAAAAGAAAAATAGTTGGATATGATTAAAAAAATATTTATTCACATAACAATTTTCTATTATATTACATATATAATGAAGATGCAGAAGAAAATGGATGTAAAATTGTTTTTAAATATATTTTATTATATATAACTCAAACAAAATATTTATCCTAACAAATAACCTCGTATATTCTTCTTCTTATTATTATTACTTAAATTTAATTTACAAAAATGAATATGTAAAACAAATTAATTAATTAATATTAGTTGATTATTTTTAATTGTAAGCATTTTAATTCTTCTAAAAATTAAGATTTAATATTCATAATTTAAAAAATATTGATATTGGTATAATTTAAAAATATTGACAATACCACATGTACCACTGTATATCTCCGTACATCTCATTTATAACACGAAGATGTACAATAATACAAGTAGATTATATATATATGATTATAAATATATCAATAATGCTAAGTAACCAACAATTTAAATTAGATATTTTATTTCTTTAAGTTTTAATTGTTCTATTTCTAAAAAGAAAAATATTAGGAAGCCAACATATTATAATCAATAAGGAGCCAATATGAGTTATGGATGATAACTTAATCATTAATACATGAGTTACAGATGATAATTCATATAAATTTTAGATGATAACTTGATTATTGACTTCCTAATGTTGATTCCGGGCATTGTTATTTTAAAAAAAAAATATGAAATTCACGGATTTGGTAGTGAAAAAATTATTAGATACATTTACTTTTCTTAAATCTGTATATAGACACGTGTTTGGGTAGTGTTAGAGTGTTACCTTTAAGGGGCGTAAAGCATTTATCAACAAGTTGGCGATAGTTCATATAGCACATGGTGCCACAAGCACTTGCCGTCCAGAACACCACCACTGGTACACCCAATTCCTCACCTGCTTCCACACCGAAACTCATCGTACCGTCATCTACTATGCAACTAACTGGCGGAACATCGTCGTTATCTTCACTATTGAGCTTCCAAAGCAGCTTCTTGAAGTGCGGCAACATGTTTTTACTAGTGGAGTCACACAGCGAGGGTATATCCTGCGTTGCATCCACGTGATTAGGGTCCACGGGTAGACCGTCGGGGATGGTTTCGTATCGGAAGGAAGGCAGGCCTCTTAGGGAATCTGAGCCTCTAGATTTGAGAAGGCGGTTGTGATTGTATTCAGTGTTGACGAAAGTAATGTGGAAGCCTTTGTGGTTAAGAAGCTTTGCTAGTTTTAGCATTGGGTTTATGTGTCCTTGTGCTGGGAATGGTATAAACACGGCGTGTGGCTTCTTTGTTGTGTTCAAAGAACCCATTTTCGTTCTTGTTTCAATTCTTGCTTTCTAAGAAAGAAGCAAGGCAAGACTGATGTGGATTATATGCTTAGTAGTTGCAAAGAACTTTGGCTTGAAGCTACTGCCTTTTATAGTGGATTTGGGGTGCTTTGTATTGACTGTATTCTGTGAAATTAATTTAATTAATAAAAAAAATACTGCTAAAAATTAAGGTAATATATTTTTTATTATTTAACCATACTTTAATTTAAAAAATTAATAAAAAATGTTATCAAAATATTAAGAAAAAAGTGACATTAAGTTTACCAATACTAGTATGACTGTATCTTAATCACGTTAACATAGTCATCAGAAAATTCACGATTATTTAATGGTTGCTATTAGTTGTGGCGGTGAGAGTAGGGGTGGCAATTGCAACTCTATTAGTAGCTATTCAATCCGATCGGATAGGTAGGGTTGTTAACGGAAATGATTCTTTTAATTTTTTTTTTTAAAGTTTTTGTTAAATGTGATCTCTCACCATTTAACATATTATTTCACATATTTTTTTTTGTCACTCTTAAGAAATAAATGGTAAGAGATTATACTTCATAAAACAGTTGATCAAAAAAATTTAAAAGGATCCATTCCCGGTTGCTAACCCAATCCGCATTAGATAGGGTTAGGCGCGGACCGGGTTAACCTGCGGGTCGAGTAGAATGCAGGTTGAAGTTCTACCATATCTGACCAATCCGCACTATATGTATATATATGATAAATTACAAAAATGCTACACAACCAAGTCATTTGCACAACCAAGCCCATACTGACACACGCGCGTTCACTTTTTTCAAAAGGAATTGAGATTTTCTCTCGGCTTGAAAAGCGTGCCTCCTTCTCCAACACGCGACATTATATATGTCAAAATTACACTTTTGGGATTGTCATTAAGCTGAGTTTTTTAAAGCAAAAATGGAGACTGTTTCAAGGAGAGAGGATGCAGCAGACGAAATTACACAGGTTTTTGTATCATTAATAAAGCATGTTAAAATGTTATTCATTTTAGAATCGTGAAAAATGTTTTGTTTAATCAATCATTGTTTGAATATTCTTTAATAAACGTGTATTATATACGATGATGATATTTGATAGAGAGAAGGTTTCACAAGAATGTTTAATCAATCATTCTTTAAATCCGCTTCATTTTGAATAAGAGATCCGTTCACAAGATGTATTTTTTTTTATACACGAGAGAATCCGCTTCATTTGTACGAAGAAATCCGCTTCGGGTGTCTCATGTATACAAGTGTTACTGCAGTACTCATGTGAGGTTGAAGAGGAGTTCGTCCCAAAGGTTGGAATGTGGTTTGAAAGCGTTGAGGAAGCTGGAAGCTTTTATAAGGAGTATGCGAAGCGTGCAGGTTTCTCCACAAAGATAAGGAACTCAAATAGATGTAAGGAGATGAAAGAAATAAAGAACCAACTACTTACTTGCAATAGAGAAGGAAAATGGACATCTGAAGTACCTTGTGTAGAGAAGACGAATCCGATTTGTGGGGCAAATTGTCCAGCACAAATTTATGTTCACGTAGACAAGAAGACTCGAAAATGGTGTATTTCAAAAGTTGTTCTAAACCATTCACATCCATGTTGTCCCGATAAAGCTCAGATGTTACCACAACAT
>JASCZI010090623.1:116143-126285 GCA_036250425.1 Stylosanthes scabra | reverse complement strand
GGGGCCTTAGCTTGGATGTTCGTAGGACAATTGAGAATAATGATTTGGCAGGCATTCGGCCTCGCCAAACATTTCAGTCATTTGTGACAGCTGCTGGTGGTCATAATGAGGTGGGCTTCATTGAGAATGATGTGAGGAATTTTCTCACTAGGGAAGTTCAGAATGTGGCCGAAGAAGAAGATGCAAAGCAGCTTGTAAATTATTTCAAGAGAATGAAGGAAAAGAACGAGGAATTTTTTTATAAGATTGTGCTTGATGGTGATAAGAGAATAAAGAATGTGTTTTGGGCTGACGCAAGGAGCAGGGCTTCGTATGAATACTTTGGTGATGTTGTGTCATTTGACACAAGCAACTTATAACAAAAACAGGTTTTAAAATCCTCTTCATATACATTTTTGAATTCGACTTTGTTTTGAAATCCGCTTCGGCAAATTTTTGTTGTTGATTAGTGGTCTCAATTTACACAGGTATGATTTGCCATTTGCATCTTTCATTGGTGTAAACCATCATGGGCATTCAATTCTTCTTGGTTGTGCTTTGTTAAAGAACGAGGACACTGATTCTTTCAAATGGTTGTTTGATTGTTGGCTTCGTTGCATGGGGAGTAAGCTACCAAGAGGAATAATTACTGATCAATGTCCATCAATGCCAAATGCAATTTCTGAGTGTATGCCAACAGCCGTTCATAGGTGGTGCATTTTGCACATTATGAAAAAGGTTCCTCAAAAACTAAATGGGTTAAAGAGACATAATGAGATTGAACATGAAATGAGTCAGATCGTGTGGTCATTGCACTCAAAAGAGGTGTTTGAAGAAAGATGGCTGTCATTTATTAGCAAGCACGGGCTAGGTGCAAATAAATGGCTTTCAGGTAAATTAGTATTTCCGCTTCTAACGGGACATAAAATCTGCTTCAGAAGTTGTTTTTGGCATAATTTGTATGTTTTTTTTGTTTTGGATTACCAGATCTTTATGCAGAACATTATATATGGGTTCCTGTGTACCTTGATAACCATTTTTGGGCTGGGATGAGAAGTACACAAAGGAGTGAGAGTATGCATGCTTTTTTTAACAATTTCATTACTCGGAGGAGTACATTGATCCAGCTTGGTAAGCAATTTGATAACTGCCTAAGTAGGAAAGAACAAAAAGAGAAGGAAACAGATGCTGGAGATTTTTATACAAACGTTCCTTGTGCAACCAATTCAGCCATCGAATCTCAATTTGAGAGAGTTTACACGAATGCCAAATTCAGGGAAGTTCAAACACAATTAAGAGCAAAGGCAAATTGTTTGGCAACATGTAAGGAGCGTGAGCCAGGTTTTGTTGTTTACGAAGTGTTAGAAGAGGTCGGAGGCAACAGGAAGAACAGCTTTAAAGTTACATATAACTCTTCCTCACATCAAGTTAAATGCGAGTGTTTACTATTTGAATCTAGGGGCATATTATGTCGTCATTCTTTGTTGGTGCTGAGCTATGAGAGGATTGAAAGCATTCCACAATGCTATATATTAGAACGATGGTGTAAAAACATAGAGAGGAGGCATTCGACTATAAAAAGCAGCTATGATGAGCCAATATTGGAGCCAATGAATCTAAATTATGATGGTATGATTAGTCGTTCGAAAGTACATTGTGAGGCTGCCTCGGGGTGTGAAACATTGACTACAATGGTTCATAGTGCTTACGATAAACTTGAGGCTGATATGAAAGAATAAAGGCAAATAGTTATGTCCAATCGATCTTGAGACATGAAGATCTTTCTGCAAATATGATAACTGATTTGCAGAGTCCAATACGTATTAGATCAAGAGGACGTCCGAAGAAACGGTTGGGATCGGATTTGGAGAAGAAGATTGCACATAAGAAGAAAAAGAAAGAAAACATAGCACTAAGTCATTTATAGGTAAATCCGCTTCGGGTACATACAGATATCCGATTAGTTTTGTATAGGTACTCAAGTTTCCAAAATTGTAGTTTCAAAATACATGTTAAGAAGATAGATTACATAAGTAATTTGATTTGTTATCGTGATATAGTAGAATTCAAAGAATAAATAAATCAAGAAGACGAAGCGGAAAAGTAAGTTACGGCGAAGCGGTTTATTAGATTCATATTTTATAGATCTGTTTTGGAATTCAAGGTAAAAAAAAAAAAAAGCGAAGCGGTTTTCTAACGACTACCTGAAGCGGTTTTGTTGACATAATGATTAACAAAGGTTAGAGTAAAACTATCTTCTTATGTATTATAAACAAATATATATGTCACAGAAATGTTAATTTATTTAATTACAAACTGTATATAAACGAATAAAGTAAGAATTAAGTTATATTGTTTGTAATTTAAAGTTAAAATTAAATGTCAATTCGTGGGCAAATCAGGAGTTGAAAATGGCATGAATGGACTTCGAAGAGATGCACCAGGCCTCGCCACTTGCATGTTTTGAACTGCTGCTATTGCATCTGCTCTCATTGAATTCTCCTTGCTCATGATTATCTTCGTTACGATTTTTTCCTGAATTCATTGAGCATTGGCTACAATTGGAAGCAAACGACAAGGATGTTAGTTAAGATGTATGAAAGTCGAAGCGGAATGTTCTAAATCAAAACGAAAAATATTTAAGATTTACTCACTTCAGTCCACTGTTCCAGATCGTATGTGCAGTACCCGACTAATTTTGTTGGATCTATCAACTCCATCCATTTAATGACAAACACCGCACAATCATGGTTATTTAATTGTTTAGGAATGTTGATATACCTTGTTGGCAAGGACCATGAACCCTTCTTGAGGATGGATGGAGCTCCAGCCCATTTCAGCAGTTGATTCATAATGTTAGACTACAAAAGGTTAAAAAATTAAAAGTTAAAGGCAGTCAGAACTAAGAATAATCATTAGCACAGTATGAAGCGGATTTACAAAAGTGGTTGAAGGAAATTTGAAATTTTAAGTTGACATGAAACTTACCCCAAATTTGTTGAGGGTTATTCTCTCGTCCGTTGGAGACGATATGTTCTTTGAATCTAGAACAAACATTTCTGGAACATTTTTATTAAGAATATACAACCACCAATGTTCTGAATATAGCACGGGCGCAAACACCTGCATGATTTTAACAAATTTAACTAGCTAATAATAAGGTGGAGACAATGAATAAGTTATAAGTGAGGATACTATGCACTTACAAATCTACGGGAGGAGAGTTTTTCCCTATTAATGTATTTGATATAGTCATCATGATTGGTCAAAGAGTTTATCTCATGTGTCCTTCTCTTCTTCTTGTCCATCCAGTTGTGGTGATAAGTGAAGAACATCCAATGCTGAACACCATAAAAAAAGCAAACAGATGTTACAAACGAAGCGGATTTAATATGTATATGGAAGGGAATTTTTAACACAGAATAAAGAACCAAAACGGATTTTGTGAAGCAAGTTGAAATGGATTCAGTGAGAAGAACCAAGCGGATACTTACCAACAGTTCAGGTGGAAGGCAGTACACCAGCTTCTCATATCGATCCCCCTCCTCTCCATTCAGCACGTGGCACATAAGCGCAACAACCTTTTTAAGACAAGAAATCAGTAACATAACGTGGCAATGAAATTATTGTAGTACGTATGGATTATATGAACTTACCCCTATGTCAATGTATGATGTTGGTGCCATCGACATAAATTGGTACCTAATAGCCTCGAGAAATTAGGGCCCCCTTAGCCTGAATATGGGCTCCCAGTCGTTCCCCCCCTTTGGCACCGTTGCCCAAATAGCCATCCTATCATCAAAATCGTCTCTGATTGCTTTAGTGGGTTGGGGGGTAACTGTTGTAGGTTCAGGTGCACTAACAAGTTCATCCATGTTGTTGATAACTACCATTGTGCGAGCAGTTAGTGGAAATTCCTCGTCCAGTGTTGCGTGGGGTTGAGCTTCTGTTATAGGGGCTGTTGGGAATCCCAAGTTCAAGCTGAATGATTGAGGGGAGGGATCAAGTTGGGATTGTGGTTCAGGATCCAAAGTCCCATCATCAGCCATGCATATCAGTACCTCCGTTATTAACATGTCTTCCTCCTCGTTTTTGGGTACCAGCATTTTGTTGGGCTCTGGCTACTGCTGTGCCTCATCATCCGAACTTGAAGAGAGGTCAATCACCTCCTGAGTGGGCAAGACAGGGCTGTGAACACAATCCGCAACGGATATCAATGTTAGATTGAAACTGACTTTACAAAAAACCAAAAAAGCGGATTTTCATGAAGGGGTGAAGCGGATTCTATTAAAAACGTTGAAGCGGATATTAAATGAAACTGAAGCGGATAAATAAACGAAGTACTTACACCACTTCAAGTACTGACTGAGAAGCTGGTTCCTTATTTTGTTGTTGTTGTTGTTCTTGTTCTTGTTGTTGTTCTTGTTGTTGAAGTTGTTGTTGTTGTTGAAGTTGTTGTTGTTGTTGTTGTTGTTGTTGTTGCTGTTCTTGTGGTTGTTCTTGTTGTTGTTCTTCTTGGTTAGGAGCAGGTTCAATTACCTCTTCTTGTGGAGGTCGCTGCTCGTCCATTTTCATGATCATCAACGTATCTGTTAGGAGCCTTTCACCTGGTGAATATTGCAGATCCGCTTCGGCTTTAGGAACCAACACCATGATTGGTATTGGTTCAGGCTCCACCTCAGTTGGTTCAGGCTCCGCCTCAGAGCCGGAGGAGATATCGATGAGTTCATGTTGGACAATGATCAACTTACGACTTTGATTAGATGGTTGATGCTGTTGTTGTTGTGGTTGTGGTTGATGATGTGGTGGTTCCTCTTCTTGTGGAGGTAGTTGATGATGTGGTGGTTCCTCTTCTTGCGGAGGTGATTGGTGTGGAGGTGATTGTTGTGGTTCATCATTTTCTTCACGTAGATTGCCACTAGCAGCGTTGGATTCATTAACCTCAAGGCTTGCATTGGCTGAATCTACTCGAGGCACGGCATTTACCTTCTTTGGCCTCTTACTTTTGTCCCTTGCATAATTTTTCTTTTCTTATTGGCTATGGACACAACCTAAGCAATCGTGTGTCCGTCGTCTGATCTGTAAAACCGAAGCGGATATTGGTGAGACATAGAAAGACGGAAAATATATCAGAGCCGAAGCGGATTCAGTTAGACATAGAAAGACGAAAATATAAAGCAAAACGAAGCGGATTTAGTAACTTACTCAGAACTATATACAACTCTCCTTCTTTGTCTCTGAATCACGACCTGAGACATTGTCTACTCCGAATCAGCTTCATATTCAGATTCAGACTCATCACTCGAGTTCACATACTCTGGTTCAGAGGTAGAGGATGATCCTTTCTTGGCATTTTTCTTCGACTTCTCTCTTCTTTCATCCACCAACATTGCTGTTCTTATAAGACCCTGAGACACAATGGAAGTAAGAAAGTTTAGTTAAAAATTTAAACAAGCGGATTATATATGTAAGACGAAGCGGATTTTCTGGCTTACTGCTTTCATGGTCCTTTCTTGCTTCATTCTGTTCATCAGAGTTTCTCCCGTCCAATATCAGATCCACGGAGGTTGGGCTTCTGCATCTTGAGAGTTCTTCCCGAAGTGTGTCTCGTGGAAGTATATTACCATCAATGCAAAGCAGCATCCACTCATGGAGCTGGCATTGTTCTCCTTGGCTTTCTCTATCTCCTCCAGGAGGAAGTTATGTATATGGAGAGCCCAGTTTTTCTTCCTCATGTTTTCAAGATCGAATATGGTGGGGAGTGCTCTTGGTGTAACATTTGGGGCCGAGGTTGGCAGGAAGAAGCATTTCTGGATGTACAAAAGGAAAGCTCTCTTGAACTTGTCCTTGTTTGCATCCGAGTCAATTGGTGTGTTGAATATAAGCTCCTTTAGGGCATGCTGCGATTTACCCTGGAAGAACTTGAAGACACGTTCATCCTCCTCACTCAGCCCCTTAGTTGTTACCTTATCTGGGTAAGTGGTCCCTACGAAATAAACAAATAAATAAACGGATTAAATTAAATAAAAAATATAAAGTCAAAAACCGAAGTGGATGTTGATTACACACCCAAAAACGGATAGATGAAGATGTTATTTTCAAGAAGGAAAAAAAGATAAACGAAGCGGATTTGGTGAGACACACAAAAGCGGATATATGTAATGGATTTGTGAGGGATGTAGGTTTTATACCTGTGTACTTAAGGCCAAATGCCTTCCCTATCTTCTCGGTGGTTATCTCAACCTCCCCTGCAACAGCGTGGATGGTGTTGTCAATGGTGTTGAAACGCTTGAAAAGCTTCATCAATACTTTGTGCTTTAGGTAATAGTTGGGAAGATATTATAGCGATCCGAAGCCCAGTTCTTCAACTATGGCCTTTTTTTGTGGATCGTTGTTGATGCACTTGTCGAATATCACGTTCATGGACAAAGGGACGCACTTAAAGGCATGCCCTTGCTGCATCAATTGAATTACGAAGCAGATTTTAATACGTAAGGGAAGTGAAATTTAGAACGAACAAAAAAACATGATTTAAACCAAAGGAGAGATCCTTACATCCTTCTTTTGAGGGCTTTCACTAGTTTGAGCGGCCTTTCCTTTATTTTGAGACTTTCTGTTCCCCTTAACCATGATTGCTGCAAAAAGAAGGAACACAAGTTAATTAAGAACCCTAAAAAATAGCAAAAAAAAGTAAAGAAAAAGAAACTGAAGCGGATATAAACGAGAACTTTAAGCGGACATGTGTTAATGAACCCCTTTAAGTAACACAACAAATTAGGGGTATCATGAACAAGTCGAAGCGGATTTTAAATGGAAACCGAAACGGAAAATATTGTGCATTTCTAGTTTTATAATGAACAACATGAAGAACAAACCCTAAAACATGAACAACATAAGCCTGCTTTGCACGGAAAACACATTTTTAATAAAAACCCTAAATTACGAAGAGAGACGTTACTGTGCACAGATGAAACACGAATCGGATGTAAACCCTAACCCGAAGCGGATTCAAAAGTAACAAAGTCTCATGCATTTGTTTAAAGTTAAACCCAGAAAACGGAAACAGACACATTGTATTTTAGAATGATAAAATGCATATTAAATCGAAGGAAAAATAACGAAAACTAACCTGTTGTTGCTTTGTGTGGTTTTCCTCGAAAATGGAGTGGCGGGTATGCTGATTCCGCTTCTTCTTCACTTGGTTGTGAGGGTGGTGATCGTCGTATTCGAACTTTGTTTTTCTTGATCGTCGCGGTTGATTTTTTTGAACAGCAGAGTTGCTTTCTTTTTTTTTTGAAAGAATGTGAATAGTAAACGATGAAGTGAATAATGAATGGGAAGAGAAACAAATGGTAGCGGAGTCGTTTCCTTTCTCGCATCGTTTTGTGTTTCGCGACTTTTCAAATTTCGAAGGTTATCTCCGTGCGACTCACGTGCGACTGCACCTCCGTCCCTGCATGCGACTCACATGCGTTTGGGTGAAATTTCTGCGTGCGACCGACGCGCTTTGTGAGAGTGGTGTAAAGTAACTTGGTTGTTACTTGGTTATATATATATATGTATGTGTAATGTTATTGGATAAATTATATGAAAAAATATGTTAAAAATGAGTGTCAAATCAATAACTTTTCAATTATATAAAAATTTTCAACCACTAAATTTAAATATTCAATATAAAACTTAACAATTTTATTTATACAAAACTAATTTTATTTAGTAATTTATAAATATTGTATTTGTTAAAAATTCGCGGATAGAGTTGGACACCCATAGATTACCATAAATTAAGTGCGAATAGATTATAGTTGACATGTTTTAAATTCATGAATATAATATAATTAAATTTTATTAAAAAAATTAACCATTTAAAATTAGGATTAAATTTAAACTCTATCATATTCTACCCATTAGCATTCCTATACGAGAGTGACAATGGCAGTGCCACCACGATATGAATTTTATATTTCTAATAGATTGAGAAAGGATGGGACTTGGGTGGTGGATCTTTGTCTGCGTGTGCGTGTGGTAACTGGTAACGAAATTCAATCACTTAGCTGTTTTGGGTTTACGGCAATAATATATATAGAGTAATGATAATGTATTATTATATACCTTCCTACAACTTATTTATAATATAAAAAATAATTATGCTAGATAATTAATAAAAATTTAATCAAGAATTTAAATTGAATGTTATTTTTCTTTATGTTTCGAATGTTTTATTTTTTAAAAAAATATAAAATTGATTAAGGTTGCTTTAGGTTTCGGATGTTCTATAGCTTCCATTTTGATATTTCATAAATAGTAGTTTCGAATGTTTTATTTTTTGTTGGTTGATTTGTTAATTAGAAAATTATATATTGGTTACTTATACTTTTTCTATAGAAAATATAATATCAGCATAAAAATTTTATTTTTCTATGCTAATTTTTATATATTTATATGTTATAAATTGGAAGTATGGAGGTGTGATAGACATAGATTAATTCTATATATATTTAGGATAAATTTACATGTACATATATTTTTGAATATGTTTATGTGTTTTTATATCTAATAAGTTTATGCATCAAGCACAAAAATAACAAAGTTCAATTGAAGTTTAGCATAGAAAATTTGACACACAGCAATGAAAATAAATTTTTTTTGTTGAAATAATTTAATAACCATCCTACGAAAATACAAAATAATGCATAAAATAATTTTATGTAAAAATAATAATAGCTTAAACGTGATTAAATAATACGACATATTGATTGTTGAATTATTTGATATCAGGTTGTCAAAGTGTTAGTCATTATTATTAGGGCCCCTTGCTACAATTTGTCTTGTAGAGTAGTTACATCAATCGACGACCATATTATTATTGAAAAAAAAATTTAAATAAGTAAAAAAAACTTTATTTTTTACCAAAATACATATTTTTAGGATATTTATCAAAATAAAATTTATTAGCAGTATTAGTCCGGACCGGTATTGGGTTATTTTCAATACCGGTCCGGACCGGTACTGATTCAATTTTTAAAAAAAAATAAAATACACCTAAGGACCGGTACTGGGTTAATATCAATACCGGTCCTTCTTGGGGCGGTACTGATTTAAAATTTAATTATTTAATTTAATATTAAATATATTGATTTAATTAATAGAAATGATTTGGGTAATAAATTATAATTGGAAAATATATTAATAGTAATAAATATATTAATTTTTGAGCCGTAATTTTATATTGATTCAATTGACATATCATTAGTGTAATAATAATAATAATAAATCAATCATTAAATTAGTGTAATAATATATTAATTGATTCAATTGACATAGCATTAATGTAATAATAATAATTCAATTCATCTTAAATAGGAAAGTCTTGTAATGGATCGTAAAATAATTTCCTCACTGAAAAGAAAAAATATAGTGAATTAATACAAATATACAGTGTTTCCTTCTTTGATTTTTACTCTAAATTTTATTTAATTATAATAAATGATAATACCCAAATTTGCATAATGTTATCATGCGTGCGTCCTGAAAATAATAATTTATATGTCTTAATATCTTCATGACTATTATTACGTTTTTGAATTTGGATTGGAATTTAATTTGATTGATCCGATTATTATTATTATTACATTGATGCTATATTAATTAAATTAATTAATATATTATTACATTAATTCTATGTTAATTGAATCAATGTAAAATTACAGCTCAAAAATTAATATATTTATTGAAATTAATATATTTTCTAATTGTAATTTATTACATAAATTATTTCTATTAATTAAATCAATATATTTAATATTAAATTAAAAAATTAAATTTTGAACCAGTAGCGCCCCAAAAATGACCTGTATTGATATTAACCCAGTACCGCCCCCAGAAGGACCGGTACTGGTGTATTTTATTTTTTAAAAAAATTAAACCAATATCGATTCGGACCGGTATTGAAAATAACTCAATATCGGTCCGAACCGGTACTGCTAATAGATTTTATTTTAATAAATATCCTCAGAAATGTGTATTTTGATAAAAAACGAAGTTTTTTTATTTATTTAAAATTTTTTTCTATTATTATTATTATTATTATTATTATTATTATTATTATTATAATAGAGTTGAAAGGAGAAAATGGGCTTCCAAAGACAATAGCCTAGGCTTGA
>JASCZI010090623.1:96194-116088 GCA_036250425.1 Stylosanthes scabra | reverse complement strand
GGGATTTTCTAATATAAAATAAAATTAAATTTTATTTTCAAAAATAAATTAACAAGACATTAAATATAGAAATTCAATTTTTTTTTGGAAGCTGTTCATGTTCGTCATATTAATTGGCTAATTTTATGGTTTTTCTATTTTTAGCCACTTAAAGGGCGAACTTTGTGATTTTAGCCATTTAAAGTAGCGAACTTCATATAAATTTATGCCATCTGGGTTTTATGAAAAAGATGTGAACCAATTTTACAATAACAATATTATTTCCTCACTAATTGAGACATATAAAAATTATCTCATAACCAAACCATATGACAAAAATCTAATGAATCTATATTCAACCATTAATAAAAAAAAGTCATGATTTTACTGCAAACAATTTCACACCTTCCACATCTTTCATGATCCATGCATTACATTCCCAATTTAATTATCATGGTCTATGCATTACATTCTCAATTTAATTATCATGACTTTTTTCTTATTAGTGGTTAAATATAGGTTCGTTAGATTTTTATCGTATGGTTTGATTATGAGATGATTTTTACGTGTCCCAATTGATGAGGAAATGATATTGTTATTATAAAATTGGTCCACATATTTTTCTTATGACTCAAATGGCATATATTTGCATGAAGTTCGCCACTTTAAATAGCTAAAAATAGAAAAACCATAAAATTAGCCAATTAATATGGCGAACATGAACAGCTTCCAAAAAAAAAAGTTGAATTTATGTCTTGTAAATTTATTTTTAGAAATAAAATTTTATTTTATTTTATATTAGAAAATTTTCCTGAATTGAGGACGTGCTTTATAATTGTGACTTCACTGTTACAAGTTTCATGTGATTTTCTGCCTCCAACATTTTAATTATTTGGCTTTTATGATAATTTCCGAAATTAAAATTAGTTGAAATAATACTATTTGCAATAAATTTTTTAATTTCTAAATTGTAAGACTATATAAATACTCTTTATAATTACTAATAAGTATTTTTTTAGTCCCACCATTATATTCTCAAATTTAAAGATTGACATTACAATTCACATACATGATCCAACTTAAAAATACTCTAAGAAATATTCAATTAACTCTAAAATTCACCTTAAATAACTACTTCTGAGTTTTCTTACATTACCAAGAGTTTATTAATAATAATAGTTATTTACCGATAATATAAAAAAAAATCTTATATTATATTACATACTTATTATATTATTTGAATGAAAAAGACTAGGGTTAGGAACCAATATGATTTACGGATGATAACTCATATAAATTTTGGATAATAACTCAATCATTAATATATGAGTTACGGATGATAACTCATAAATTTTGGATGATAACTTAATTATTGGTTCCCTAATTGGCTCACTAATGTTGGTTTCCTAGATTGTTCTATTTGAATTTAATTTTAATATATTAAATTAAACAATTATGTATTAATTAATTCATTTTACAAAATAAAAATACTTTTCTTTGGTATCTAAAATAAAAATACTTTTATGTGTAAGATATGCTCTTTATTTATTTAAATTATTATTAAAATATGTCTATCATTAATAAAAACTACTCTTGTTATATGAAAAGAACTATCATCGATATTATTATCTTATCAACCAGAAGTCCATAACTCTATGTTTCTCAAAAATATATTTCTTTTTCTCTTTTTAAAAAGACACCTAATTAACTCATACTCCGTGATTTAATTAATACCAATCAATTCAAATATTCCGTATAGCATTTAAATTGATTGAAAAGAGTAAAATAATAGAGACGAAAAAACATTATATTATTAAGTGTTTTAAAAATAAACAAAAATAATTTATTTTTTAAATTAATTTATGTCATATATTTTAAAATATTATAAATATTTGTTAATAATTTGTCATTCGATTAACATATTAGTACAAGAATTTTCGTTTGCTCGTGTAGCACATAATAAATTAATAATATTTTCGTCAAAAGAATATGCAAAAATGTCAAAACACATGGAGATAACAGGTACTTTTTAATGTGAATTAAAAGCTAACATGTCGAGTAAAAATGGATTGAGCGAAGAAATGCTGGTGGCCCAAAATAAGATGGTGATTGATACTTCACGTAATTTAATTGGACAAAATATTTCTAGTTTTACTCAAAAGAATCCAAATCATTGAGAGTTTGTCGTAGGTAGTGAGTGATTAGCAGATGACTGAGTTGAATTATTGTAACCACGTGGATGACCAAGTCCAATGATTTATTGTCCAGTTTTTTAGACATTTTTGTTTTCTTTGGATTTTCCTTTTCCCAAAAAAATTACAGGATTTGCTTCTTTATTATTATTATTGCACTAAAAATATTATCTACATATTAAAATTAATCATTATGTATTTATTCATAAATATATATAATTTTATTATTTTTAATATGTTTTTATTTTAATATATATTATAAATTAATGACTGACTTTTATGTATGTGTAAATAGCATAACTTTACGTATATAATTCAATTGAAATAAAAGTTAGGATTTTGCTATCGCGTGGACACATACTAAGAAAAATTAATTGTATTTATTTAAAAAAATTATTTATATACCAAAAATCAAAATCAATCATTAATATATAAATATGTCTTAAAATATAAAATATACATTAAAAATAAATTAAACTATAAATATATTTTATATTTTAACATATTATTACTTAATAAGGACCATTTAAGAAAACTCTATAAATATATGGGTTATTTTATGTACTTTTAATATATAGTTTGTATTTTTTTGAACTGTGTATGTTATATAGAATTTTCTAAAATTGATTAAGTTGTGTCTAATATACAAACCACATATTTAATTTAAGGTTAAATTATTCTGGAGGTTCCTATAATTTCATTAAATTTTTAATTAGGTTCTTATACTTTTTTTCCTTTCACTTAAATCCTTAGACCATATATAAATTTTTAAATAAATTCCTACCGTAACAAAAATATTAAAGTTAATAGAATATTCCGTTAAAAAAAAAATATTTTCTATTTAAACTCTAATTAGGTCATAACCATTAATATGAAATTAAAAAATAGTCCTAATGTAAATTGAGAAATGAGAAACCCGGAAAGAGGAAATTGGTCGGACCGTGAATTGGCTACCTCTTTGGTTCAGTTGAGCAGAAGAAATCAAAAATAAAAAAATCAGAAAATAGACTGTTGAATCGATCGATTTTTTTTCTTCAACACCATACACCATTGTTGTGGTCTTCTCCACCACCAATTTTAAAATTGAAAAAAAAAGCATTGCAGCGTCTAGCCCTGCTCTTTCCGCCAAATCACTCTCAAAACCCTAGCCGTCGTGCCACCAAGCCCCTCCTCTTCTCCCCCAAACCATTGCTGTTCTCCCACTTCCCGTTGACAACTGCCACAGCCGGCCCTGTCTCTACGCCCCTCACAGAACCACCACCGCGCCACCTTTCACAAGCCTCTAACAATCAACAACGCTCTTCCAATTAATGCCTTATGGTTATTAATGCTACCAATAGATTTATATTTGTGGCCCCAGGAAGCTGCTCTCATAGACAATGGGTGTGACAGTTATAGTTTTATAGTTTTATACTTTTATGAGCTTCACCTAATTTGAGAGAGAATGATTCTTTTTATCTTATAGTGCCTAATTTAAGGAGAACATAATCAAAAAACTCATTGAGAGAAATCGAAGGAATTATTTTTTTCTGATAGTAAAAGGAACTAATTTTGAGAACTGATAGTATGAGGACAAAGAAAATAAAAGGGGACTAAGTATTTCAGAACATAAACATCAACATGGAGGAATTGAATGATGAAGTTGGTCGAACTTGCCAATCTTGGGAAAGTGAAATGTCCTTAAAGAAAAGGGGGTAGCTTTGAAGCTTCAGGGTTAGATTTTACTGGATCAAAATCATAGACTCCTTGTGGATTGTTAGTTTTCTGTTTGTTTGTTAGAATAAGAGAGATAATAATTGTTTTATTGTTTCAATTTGCTGTAACTAAACTTCTTCCTCACGTCCTCCTCCTCTTGGGAACTTATGTGAGTGGTGCTAAGTATAAAAAAATTAAAAAATCCCTCACGTCCTCCTCCTCTTGGGAACTTATGTGAGTGGTGCTAAGTATAAAAAAATAAATAAATAAAAGGGGTTAAGTTATATTATAAGGGTAAATTGGTAAATGTAGCTTTTCTTAACTTTTTTTTAACGTTTATCATCAATGAGGACCTAATTGAAAATTTATATATGGTATAGAGATTTAATTAAAAGGAAAAAAAGTATAAAGACCTTATTAAAAATTCGGTAAAACTGTAGGAACCTGCAGAATAATTTAACCTTAATTTAATGGAGCTAGCTATTTTTATTATAAACTCCAATAAGAAGTTAGTAATGATGGACCACAAAGTCAAGGGTCTCATTCTATATACATCATGATTCATGAGGCAAAATAATGCAGCTCGGTCAGAGAGCATTAGTAGCCACCCAATTTTACAACAGAGATATCAGAAGAGATATCAGAAGACAATAATATGAAAAAATTTTTAAGTATCTCGGCACATCAGTATTTATAATTTATAATTGTTTATCTTAATTTATATATATATTTTTATACTTTTTAATTAAAATCAACAATTAGATTACAAATATACAGATGTATGTATCGATATACTTAAAAACTTTTCAATAATACATGTGTTGTGTGCTTGTTTTTAAAACTCATAAGAGGAGTCTAAAAGAGTAGCAGATCATATATATACATATATAAGAAAATTAAAAATTTTGTGTTGAGGTTTAAGTGTGAGTGGGCACTAAAGTTAGTCCCACATTAAAGGAAATAAAGAGGAGTGAAGAGTTTATAAGATGAGAGACCCACTTATTTGACATCTTAAGGTTTTGAGTTGAATGTAATGTCTTCTCATCTTGTATTCACTCACTTGATTCCTCCCTAAAGTCTCTCCCCGATGGTTTTGCTCCACCGCCAAAAATTACTCTAACGTTGGTTAATATGAAGGTAAATACTATTGGATCTTATTCAATCCGATCATTCATTAAATAACTAGGATTGATCAATTGGATAACAAATAATATTAGCAACAAATCCACGAATTTGATTCGATAGATTTAACAAAAAATAATAAACAATAAGATGTTAGATTTTTGTTAAATGGTATTGTGTTGTTTCTTTTTATTTGGAATGAATTTTGGCAATATGACTGTGCTATTAGAATAGGCCAAGATAGGATAATAATTTTGGAAAAAGAGCCATTTATTTTTTTTATATATAAAATAGTAAAATACGGGATCCGTTCATTTTTGGATCAGATCAGCCACTAAAGTTACAACCACGATGATGGAAGCAACATGTGCCATTTTATGAAAGAAAAGAAAAGTATTCTCTGAAAATGACTCAAGAAGTCAAGAGCATATAGCCGCTCGTTTTCACAACTGATATTTTTATTTTTCAATTTTTTTTCAAAAGTTATTCTCCACAAATTAAACATAAAGAAGACAAAAGCAATAATTCTAAAACGAGTACATTTATATTTGTAGGGTTTTGAAAAGTATATTTCAAACATAAATACTTTTAGTTTTATCAAAATTAAAATAATATATAATTTTTCATCAGCTTAGAATTTGTGATTAGATATGTCTAATTCAATTCCAAACATAAACATAAATGTCAACAAGTGGATGACACAATAACATTGAAGTGAATATGAATATACTCTGACATTATTTTATAATCGAAAACTCAACTTCAAACTTATGAAATAAAAAAATACCTCACATTTATACTGGCTTAACAAATCATATATATGATACTTGTAATATCAAGCTCAAATCTGTCTCGAGCGAAGCATGTACATGAAGCTGAAGGTATTCTATATCTCTTACAAATTTATTAGATTGAGAAACAAAATTAAAATTTATATATTTTCCTTATTTTTCTACATTTCATCGAATGAGTTAATTTCAATGTTCAAGAAATTAAATCGGATTGATCGATCCGACCGATCCAACCATGAACCAATGGCAAGTTCGATTTAATTTGCTGTTCAAAACCGGAAAAATTTAAATTGCTCAAAATCACTGAACCAGGTGATCAGATCGAACCAGGACCCGATCAGTTTTCTCCAACTATCTTAGGCGACATCGTTTGAGCTTGGGAAGAAGAAAAAAAGAACAAAAGGGGGGTAAAGTCTTTTGTTCTCAATATCAGAAGCTCACAGAACTTAAACTCTGGCCCCTTCACTGTCGTGTTGCCGGATTCTGCTGCAAGTCGACTCAGAACCGCTGGCGCCTACCGCTCACCATCGCATGTCGTCCCATCAGTTCGTCTCCCTTCTTGAAGCTCGTGGTCGCAGTCGCGCTGCACGTCCTAGGCGCTGCCACAATGGAAGAGAAGTTGTCGTTGATGTTGTTGACTTGCCTCTATACTTGCTGATTTGGATTTGTCCTCCATGCTTATTGGTTATTGCCGCTGTCGTTTCTTACTTTCCTTGGATGCAAATTCAAGCTGCTATTGATGTTAATATGTTACTGCAAACTAGGGTTTCATTATGTTTCATTGGGTTGGATCTTTTATTAGATGAGCATTTGGGATAAGTCAAAGCCCAATCAACAATATTTCTTCAAATTTATGTGGCTTGTGTTAATTTTTTTTCTTGTCAAGAGGTGGTTAGAACTTACCAGCAATGAAGATATCAACTCTTATTCAGTAAACCAAGAATCTATGGAAAAGAACACTTACATAGAGGACAAAAATGTGGGAGAAATGCTAGGAGTCTTGATAGGGACAACATATAGAAGACAAATAAGGGGATAGTGATCAAAGAAGTGGGTCAAAGCATAGATACATTGAAGATTCAAGTTACAAACAAGGATGAGAATGAACATCAGCAACTAGGGGAAACAGAATATGGAACTAGAGAGAAAATTACAAGCAGGAAGCCAGGACAAAGGGAAGGAAATGGTTATTGCTGAAGCCAAAGATGAGAAACCAAAGGCAAAGAAGTATAAGGCCAAACCTGGGAATCTGTATTTTGTGGAGATGCCAGATGAGTCTGATGAGGAACAATGGAACGAACAACGAGTGTTGCAGAAGAGGGAGTACCAGGAGCATGGAAAAGAATTAGCTATCTAAATGGAAGCTACTCTTCACTTGAAAAGAAAATAGGAACATTAGAATCAGTCACAGGAAATTGCAGTGGAGAAGACACTAAGCAGGAACAAGTAGTAATCACAAAGAAGAAGGAGACACTACAGAATGATATGGCTGAGGAGGCGAGCCAACATAAGCCCCACCCGTAGTCATGAGTTTTATAAATTGGAATTGTCATGGGTTGGCGGCCCCCACAACAATTAGGGAACTCAAAGATATATCTTGAAAGGTTAAACTGTCTGTTTTGTTTGTAATGAAAACTAGAGCTAAGGCATCTAAGTGTAAGAAAATTAGTAAAGTATTAGGGTTTAATGACATGTTTTGTATAAAACATCAGGCTTTGTCCGGAGGGCTATGCTTATTTTGGAGAAGTAATATTAAGGTTGATGTGTATGCCTCTAGTGTTAATTTTATCAAAGCTAATGTTAGTTTGAATGTAGGGAATATCATTTGGGAAGCCTGTTTTATTTATGGAGACCCTGACCCCAAAAGAAGAAGACATCAATGGAGTGACTTGACAAGAGGGCAATGATATTCTGAATCAGAATGAGAAGATATGGCTCCAACCAAAAACCCAATTACAAGTAATGCACTTTAATAATTTTGTTAATGATAACATGTTAATGGATTTAGACTTCAACGGTTTTAAATATTTAGTAATCCTCACAATGGTTTCGTAACCATTCGTTACGAGAGAAAAAATTGACCCTCTCAGCTATGAGCTCGAATCAATATTGCCTTTTGGTTTTGGATTTAGAACCTAACGGTAATAAATCCAAAATCTTTAATTTTGAAGCCTTTTGGGCTGAACATAAGAATTGTGAAAAAATTATTAAAGACAACTGGAAGACCTATGAGAACCCTGTTAAGTCTAAATGGGGTGACATAAATCAGAAGTTAAAAAATTGTAAGAGTGCTTTGATTAAATGGAGTAAAACACTTTCAAAAAAGCATATTTGGAAATTGAGAAAAAGAAAAAAGAACTTGATAAGTTATAAAATAATGATTTAAATTATGAAAATAAGATAAAAGTATTTGAAATTAAATTAGAAATAAAAAATCTATGAAAGCAAGAAGAAATATTTTGGGGACAAATGTCTAGAATTAAGCGGTTGAAATTTGGTGATAAAAACACCGCCTTTTTTCATGCTACCACCATCCATAGAAGAGACATTCAGTATTTTGAAGGATGTGACTAATGATGAAATCAAGCAGACAATATTTAGTATGAGAAAACTTAAAGCTCTGGGCCTAAATAGACTAAATGGCTTGTTCTACCAGAAGAATTGGGACATAATCACCACAAAAGGTATGTGAAAGAACATTAATTTTGATCTCTAAAAAAACTCATCTAGAATCAATTAACCACTTAAGATCCATAATTTGTTGTAATTAATTGTATAAAATCATTTCAAAAGTGCATGTCCTTAGTTTAAAGAAATACAATATAGAAAAAATTGTTTCTCCTATTCAAAGTGCTTATGTGGAAAAAGGATGATTCAAAATAACATTATTATTGTTCAAGAAATGTTCCACAACACTTTGAAGAAAGGAAATGAAGCTTTCAAGAACTTATCAATTAATTTTCATATGAATAAAGCCGACGATAGAGTTGAGTGGAAATTCTTGGAAGCTATCCTAATTGCTTTTGGACAATACAAACATGTATATGTTGAAATTGATTATGGAATATATAACTAAAGTGACTTATAGGTTAAAAATTAACAGTGTTTACTCTAATTTGATCTGTCTATCAAGATGATTAAGACAAGGGGATCCGTTATCCCCTTATCTATTCATCACGATGGCAGAAATATTCATCATTTTCATGGAAGAGACTAAGAGAGATGATTTAGTTTCTAGAGTTAAAATTAGTGATGAAGCTCCAAAAGTTACCCATTTTCTTTTTGCCGATGATTGCATCATTTTTGCTAAAGCTGAAAAGCATGTTATATATCAGATTTTGATGATTCTTAATCAATATACTAATGCTACTGGTCAAAAAATTAATTTGGAGGAGCCAGGTCCGATTTTTTGTAATGTATCTGGATTAATACCAAAGTGCACAATTGAGGTGATTTTAGGAATTTTTTCTTGGGATAACCCTGGAAAATACCTAGGTCTCCCTGCCTATTGGGGTTCATCTAAAAGGAATGCTTTGAAATGGATTGAAGAGATGATTAGTGAGAAAGTTAGCGGCTGGAAATAGAAGTTGCTAAGTCAAAGTGACAAAGAAGTTATTATATATAAAATATGTCATTCAAGCTATACCTACATATGCCATGAGTGTTTTGAAGTTCCTTAAGGGTTTTTGTAAGAATTTAGTAGCAAAGTAGTTAAATTTTGATGGGTTGGTAGTGGTAAAGATAGAAGTATATATCCATTAGTTAAATTGGGAGAAAATTTATAACAATAAAAATGATAGGGGTATTGGCTTTAAGGACTTCCACATTCAGAATCTGACTTTTTTCTATGAAGCATGCATGGAGGGTTATTAAAAATCTAGAAGCTCTCTAGGTTAAAGTGTTGAAAGCAAATTATTTTGCAATGATAGTTTTTGGAATGATAGAAAATGGAGTAATTCATCATGGGTGTGGAGTAGTATTTTATAATGAAGACATCTTTTGAGAAACAATGGTAGATAGACTATTGGAAATGGAAAATTCATCAAGATCCAGCAAGATAAATGGTTTTCGGGGCAAAAGGGAGTTCTTAGAAATTAGAATGAAGAAGGATAGGTTGGAATCTATTAAAGAAGTATTAAATGAGAATGTATAATGGAATTTGGCAAAGGTCAAGGAATATTTTGATGATAGTTTGCTGGAGTCTATTATTAAAACGTCAATTAATAAAATAAAGAAGGAAGATAAGTTTATTTGGGATCATAACAGGGACGACAAATATTCTATTAAATCCTGAAGAATTAGATTCACCAAGATCATATTGGTAAGGCTTCGTCTCGTAAGGATAATAGTAATGTTTGAAAGAAGATTTGGAGTCTTGATTTTCCAGAATAGATAAATATTATCCCCGTTTTTAAAAATCTTTTTTGTTAGAAAACTAACCAACTGTCCTAAGTTCCCTATCAATTTGTAGGAACCTGAAACTGTGGAGCTTATGATTTTGTTATACCATTGGACTAGGGCGGTTTGATTTGGGTCTCAGATTCAATACTGTCCCAATCCTAACAAAATTACCTTTTTTGGAGATTGGTTTTCTAGTTTTTTGGATTGTTTTAACAAGAACAATGGTTTTGATATTAAGTTTTTTGGCAGAAAGTTACATTTTTTGGTTTGGCAGATTTGGAACGACATGAACTGTTTTGATTATCAAAGAAAACTACCTAATCCTAAATTAACATTACTGCTAGCAAACATAGCAGAAAATGATTTCTTATCAAATACAGAATATCAGTCTCATGTTTCAAACCTTAATAGAAGAATCTAGAGAAAGGCAATTTGGAACCCACCTCTGAGGGAGTGGACGAAATGTAACGTTGATGCTGCTTTTTCTGCTTCTTCCATCAGGGGGACCTCATCGGCGATTTTCAGAGACTGTAATGGCAACCTGCTATCTACAATGTCTTTTACTCATTCAACATCGTTAGTGTTGGTAGCAAAAGCGTTAGCCATCAGAGAAGCTATGATCATGGCTGATAATCTACAGATAAACAAAATCTTTATTGAGTCCGGTTGTTCTAACCTGGTTCAAGCCATTAAATCAAAAACTACGATTGCTAAAATTTATGCCATTTTGGAAGACACTCACGAGCTTAGGAAGAGTAATCAACTTGCTCATAGTCTTACTAAGATTGCTGCTGGTGGTGCTCATTCCCTTTCCACCTGTGCGAATCTTTCCTTCTCGATCAGACAACTGGCTTTCTTGGAAGCCCTTAGAGTGCGTTTGGGAGCAGGGACTGAGATTGAGACTGGAAAACTGAAACTAAATTTAATTTGTGTATTGTGTTTGATTTAAAGTGTACTGAATTGAATTGTGTAGAAACTAGAATAAGTTAAATGACCAAAATACCTTTTATTAATAAAAAATAAAAATAATTTGATAAAATAAAACCACTCTAGCTCCAGTATTTCACCATCACCTTCATCTTCTTCAAATTCAAGCATATGCACATTCAACTAACATCTCAGTAATAAATTAATTTTAATCATGAAACAAATTAATTAATCAATAAATGGGACTCTGAAGCTTTGAATATCCAAAGCTTTGAACTTGTATTTTAATCATGCAACACAAAAGGGAATCCTTATGAACCCAAAATTCAAACCTTATTATTTTCAATCCATGTAAACCTAAAATCGTATTCATCTAACCTTATTATTTTAATCATGCAACAAATTAATCATCCAAATCTATGAATATTGAATCCTGTAAATCTAAAATTCAAACCTGTAAAGATTTTCAAAAACAAGAATATACAACTGTTGAAAAAAAAATGGAGTAATAATGTTGCATAATCAATGGCTTAATGAGTTGAATGATAAATGTTTGGATGGCAGAAGGAAGGTGGAATGAAGATACAAATATGACATCGGTACAATCTAAAGCAATGCCCTCTGATGTATTATTACTATGTTTCTATCTTTGTTCTAGTTGTTTTGATTGCTGTTTTGAGGTGAATCCTCATTAAGAGTTTAATATTTTGCTTATGTTTAGGATGTTGAACACTACCCTTTCCCTTAATTGGGTTTATGTGGGTTTGGGTTTTTAGACTGATCGAGAGAAAAAACTATCAAGATCACCATATCACAAAACACGTTAACAAAAGGGAAAAATAGTTAGATCCTTTTGGCTTGCTATCTCATTTTGCTATATCACTAACGAGGCCTAGGAACTACTCGCCGCTACTAAAGAGGGTGAGGCAGCAAGCTCTGAAGACCGAGGAGAAAGACAAAAAAAAAAAGAAGATGGAGGTTGTCGATGGAGATGGAATAGGGAGCAATGGCGGCCAACAAGGAAGGGGCGATAGCGGCCGACGAGGAAGAAGTGATGGTGGTGGCGAAGCTGTGGTGTGGAGAGTGGATGCGCCAGTGGCTCTGTGAGGTGTGGAGAATAATAGAGAGAGCAAAGAGACAAAGAACAATCTGAACCCTAATTTGATTAAAGAGAGGGGTAGAGTTAGAATTCTAGAAGTTAAATAAGGATATTTGAGGAAAGAAATGTTATTAAAGTTTCAATCTCAGTCTCAGTCTTCACTATCTAGAGATACTGAAAATATTGAAATTTTGGGGACTGAGACTAAAATTTTAATTCCAGTCCTCAACTACCAAATGCGATACTGAGTCTTAGTCCCCCAATCTCAGTCCCCTTTACCAAACGCTGCCTTAATGCTTGTAAAAGATTTGGGTGATGAGTCTGCTTGATGTGGTTGTTTTCATATCGTTGTGATTTGAGGAGTCTTGTGAGTTTTAGGAGCTTTAGATTTAGTTTCTATCTGTGATATCTTGTTGTAGCTGTGTTGTTGAGGTAGGAATTAGGGTTCTTCACGAGTTAGAATTGAGGTTTGGGAGTAGTGGATTCGGTCGAGTTGTTGGTTTGGTTTTTTTTTTTCCAAATTCTTATCCAGAAAAAAATCTTTTCTTTTTTTTTTGTCATATTGTTCATGCACAAAACCGGATTGTATTTTTTAGACAATTTTGGTTTGTCTAAGTCCAATTTTAATTTTTTTTTTTTTGTTATAAATTTTACCTATATCTAAAATATTAATATAACATATTTTATTTTTTCAACAAAAAATATTTAACTTAAACAAAATATATTGTCACAAAAAATTTGAACTAAATACATGTTAAAAATGAAAAGATAAAATTTTAGAATATTTTTTTAAAATTTTATATAGAATATATTTATACATAATTTTATATATTAATTAATAGAAATGGTTTTTTGATTGAACTGGTTGGACTAGTAAATCAATGACCAGTAAAAAAAAATGGCTTGATATCAGATCAAATTTTAAGAACCTTGATTAATACACAAGTAATAGACAACTAAAACAATATATAACATCAAAGAAATCACAGAAAACACTTTCATTTCTATACATAAGACCATCTTGCATTATTTTGGACTATTTAGGAAATGGAACAATATAATAGGATACATACAATTACAGATCCATTAAAAATAAAATACAAATTGAATCCATTATTCAAACTTCTATTGAAACTAATTTTTAGCAAATTTGTTCATCAATAGTTCATCATGAATCAACTTGTCCAAATTCTGAAATGAGGATCCATTTGGGTAAGAAGCAGCATCCTTTGCCAATTTCTTCCACTCTAAAGCCTTTTGTTTCATCTCTTCACCCTTTTCCCCATCCATTGATTCCCTCACAAGACTTTCAATTTTCTCCCTCTTAACATCTTCTATCTCCAACCCAATTCCCCAATCATTACAAGAGAATCTACAATTGGTCATTTGGTCCGAAAAGAAGGGCCAACATATCATTGGAACACCATTGCACACACTTTCCAATGTAGAGTTCCAACCACTATGTGTCAAAAACACCCCAATTGAAGGGTGGCCCAAAACTTCTTTTTGGGGGCACCAATTTGATAACATGCCTCTAATCTTTGTCACTTCAACAAATTCATTAGGAAGAATAGCATTTTCACCACCCACAAGATCTTCCCTAATTACCCACAAGAATCTCTTGTTGCTATTTGCAATTCCCCAAGCAAACTCTACAAAATTTTCATTGGTCATAGTTGTGATGCTACCAAAGTTTATGTACACCACTGAATTTGGTTCTTGTTTGTCTAACCATTTGATGCATTCTTGATCCTCCTTCCAAAGGTTGGATCCAATTTTGTTCAATTCATCATGGTCATCAGTTATATGATGGTTCAACAGAAAATCCATAGGACCAATGGAATAGACAGATGGCAAAGTATGATTGGAGGAGAATGCCTCAAAAATATCATGCTCTAAGGAATCAAATGTATTTATTATGATTGCACAAGCTCTTTGAGATCTCTCCATTTCTCTTAGAAAAAAGTTGAGCATAATATCATTTGGATCAGTGGTTCTAATGAAGCTGGGAATATCCTTCAAACGAATCTCTTTTATTCCGGGCACCCAATCTATGGTTGTCTCCAAATACCCATTTGTGAGATAACTTGACTCTGCATTCATATCAAACGCATAATATTTTATTTTTGGCTAAATTAAATGAATATTTGAGTTTTGTAAAATAATAATTTAATTTTCTTACAAAATCTTACCATTAAACCTTACTTTGTTGACAAACTTAAATTTAATTTGTAACGAACTTATTTGCTCTCTAATATTTCGGAAGCTAAGCATGAAAAATATATATTCTTTAATAATATTTATTAACTAATATTTTTTTTTACCTTTTCTGCCCTTAGGTAATATTAAAAATAATAATAATGAAACATTAGTTAAAAAAATATTTTATTAAGAGAAAAGCTGAAAAATAAAAAAAATTAATTTATATTAATTAGTATATTTAGCGTATTAGATTTTACAAATAAGTCTTTAGCGTGACAAAAACGTTAGATATAATGAAATATTATGTTATACAAGAATATATTCGTTTATAACTTATGTCATAAGAATAAGAAGGGTATATATACCCGCTTTAGGTAACTAAATATTTCTTTATATTTAATACTTTTGTTACGGAAAGAATTTGATAATTTAATTTTCATCCATTGTCAGTGTAAAAGAGTTTTACACATACATTCAATCAAGTGTTACCACATCATTAAAAGTAATTAATTTTCAAACTCACTACTTTTAAAATCATATAAATGCAAGAATCTGATGGGATGACTGTGTAAAACTTCAAAATTAAACTCAAGAATTTAATTACAAAATACAATACGATGTAAAAATTTAATTGAAAGAAAAAAATATAAGAATGTAAATTAAACTTCATTAAAATTATAAACACCAAAATAGTAATTAAACTTTTATTAAATAAATTTAAAAGAAAAAATGGTATATCAAAATACTTATCAAAAGGTAAAAGAAGGGTTATTTTAGGTGTATAACATAATTAGCCATCAATTTTAGACATTAGTGTATAATACTAATTGAAAAATAAAATATATAAGTAGTTTAACTTATTTTTAATATGTATTTTATATTTCAATGTGTATTATACACTTATAGGTGATTTTAATGATTGATTTTGATGTGTAAAAAGAAAGTTTGGTAAAAGAATAATAAAAATTACCTTTGAGGGGTACTAAACCTCTACGAAGGAGCTGAGAATATTGCAAGCAACAAGCAAATGAAGAAGCACTTGCTGTCCAGAAAACAGCCACAGGGATTCCCAGTTCTTCACCAACATCAACTCCAAAACTCATCACAGCATCACACACTAACCAAATAAAACCAGGAACAACTTGATCATCATCATCATTCAGCTTCAAAATGAGGTTCTTCAAGTGTGGCAAGCAAGTTGTTGTTGTGGCCTTACACAAAGAAGGTATATCTTGAGTTGCATCCGCATGATTCGGGTCCACGGGTAGACCGTCGGGGATGGTTTCGAATCGGAAGGAAGGGAGGCCTCTTAGGGAATCTGAGCCTCTGGATTTGAGAAGGCGGTTGTGATTGTATTCAGTGTTGACGAAAGTTATGTGGAAGCCTTTCCGGTGAAGAAGCTTTGCAAGTTTTAGGAATGGGTTTATGTGGCCTTGTGCTGGATATGGAATTAATACAGCATGTGGTTGTTTTTCCGAAGAAACCATGTTCTTGCTTAGCTTCTTACTAGTAACTACAATGAAAATATTAATGGTAACTAGCTATTAGTTGTATGTGTGGCTAAATCATCTTCCTAGCACAAGAATTTATAAGGGATAATGGTGCTTATTAATTCCTATGAAATTAAAATATTTCTGCATATTTGGTACTGAAGAATATTTTTTATTAAAACGTTTTAGAAAAAATAGCAAAATTACCTACGAAATATTTGAGCGCTATTACAAAACTACTCATGAATAAAGAAATCTACCTATGAAATATGTAGTCTGTTTTCTCAAAATTACCCAAATGACGTCAACTGAAAGTGCCAACTGTCATATTAATAGTTGATGTTTTAATAGTTTTAACAAATAGAACTCATCTTTTATAGATAGAAAATTATTTTCCTTCATTGATGAGTAGTTTTTTCGACGCTTAAATCTTTTATGGATAATTTTAATATTTTCTCGATGGAATAAACCATAAAACTACCCTTAAAGTTTTTTAAAATCCATACAAATAATTCTCAATTTTATTAATGACAAAATCTGACCCAATTATTTAAAAACATAAGTAACAAAGTTATATTTTTGTCACATATGACAAAATACCTAAAGTTTGATATTTTGTCTTTTTTATCATTAATAAAATTCAGAATATTTTTGCCAACTTTTGAAATTTCGGTGGTTTACTTGAAGTTTAATTACTATTAAATCTTTAACTTTTATATCACATGTTAGTTTTAGCATTTTAATTTAGCAGTAACTAATTATTTACTTTTTAACTTTATAAATAACTTCGTATTAGATGAAGAGTTTAATCTTTATTACTTAGCTTCCAATAATATTCGGACATATCTATATATGTTGTTAAGTAAAAAATAACATTTTTTTAATATTAATTGCAATAATAATAATTTTAAAGAACAAAAGTAATTAAATAACTACATAAATATTTTATATTATTACTATATCAAAATTATATTATCTAAGCAATTTTTATCTACATATTTTATTACCTAAACAATTAATATTAATATAAAAATAAATTATTTTGATGGCTATACTGCTATAGTGTGTAAAAGTAATACTTAATAGATAAAGAACTTAAGTTTTGGATTGTAACTTGATCAGATGGAAGCTAATTATTCCAATAGAAAAATATGCAACAATTACTAAGACTTTCTGTCTTGGAATCTATATTCAATTTCCTCTCCATTCATAGTTACTCATCAGTCACCCTTGTTGGGTATCCTCCTTTCACTTTCAGCTGACTCACACATCGTTAGATGATTATTATTATTATTATTAGTGTACAAGAGATTAAACATTGCATAGAAATATTGCATGCCCATGAGCAAGAGAAAACACAAGATTATGCAGTGAATTAGATAGCAACACAATATATAGTATAGGAAAATTATTAGGTGTTCCCCTGTATGGATGGAGAACACCAATGTACCTTGTATGAACCGATGACAGGTACTGATTTGTCCTATTCTAAATGCTGAGTTGACGATGATAACCCTAATTTTGGTGGTTATTTGACCAAACTAACCTTGTTGTCAAACCTTCAATTAATTAAGCACTTACCAACCATTTCCATCTTTACATATGTTCACACTTGATACTCCAAGCACAAGGATTAGCACGAACACCTAAACTATAAGCAATAACACAACAATGTTCAAGTTCTTGAAGAAGCCCATGACAAACTAAAACTCAAAATCAAGCTTCTACACCTAGCTATCTCCTCCAAAAGTCACATCAAGATCATAATAAAACCATGTGAGTTATCTCCGGCGATGGCACGTGACATGCACGGTGGGTATCTTCCTGACCACCACCTACGTGTTGTGGCCGTCGGATCCGGCACTGAAGATCGTGGGGCTGAAGCTAAAGAGGATCAAGGTGCATCCCTTGCTGCACATCACTCTAGACATCTCCATGCTCCTCACTGTGAGAGTGCACAACACCAGCGCGTATGATGAGGAGATTTTTGACGATGAAATTTAGGATAAAAGAAGAAACCTCATCAATACTTTCTCACATGATTGCTAGTGAATGACCATGTTTTTTATCTTTTGCTAGAAAGTGTTTATAAATTATTATATTTTAAATTAGCCTTCAAAATGCATATAAATTGCTAAATATTCTCTTCATTGGTGCAATGATATGTTTGCTAGTATATTTCATATTTATAAGGATTGAGAAAAACATGAGAAAAGCTAAGAAGAACATTTGAAGTAAGGATGGTTTGGAGAAAGCGTGCGAAAGCGAAGATTTCACAAAGAAGAAAGAATCCGAAGCGGAGAAAAGGAACTATAGACATCGGATTGGAGCAAACTTGGACTCTTTGGAAAGATGAACTCAATTTCTACAACTTTCATGTTGAAGACTTCTTCCAAATCTACGCGATTCTATGACGAATTCGCATCCGAAGATCGGTACTCAGAATTCTCTTAAAGCTGTCAATCCTAACATTCTATCACTAATTTGATGACGGGTCCACGGGTAGACCGTCGGGGATGGTTTCGAATTGGAAGGAAGGGAGGCCTCTTAGGGAATATGAGCCTCTGGATTTGAGAAGGCGGTTCTGATTGTATTCAGTGTTGACGAAAGTTATGTGGAAGCCTTTGTGGCGAAGAAGCTTTGCAAGTTTTAGGAATGGGTTTATGTGGCCTTGTGCTGGATATGGAATTAATACAGCATGTGGTTGTTTTTCCGAAGAAACCATGTTCTTGCTTAGCTTCTTACTAGTAACTACAATGAAAATATTAATGGTAACTAACTATTAGCTGTATGTGTGGCTAAATCATCTTCCTCGCTAGCACAAGAATTTATAAGAGATAATGGTACTTATTAATTCCTATGATGTTAAAATATCTCTGCATATTTGATATCAAAGAATATTCTCTATTAAAAAGTTTTGAAAAAAATAACAAAATTACCTACAAAATATTCAAACACTATGACAAAATTACTCATGAATAAAGAAAATCTACCTATGAAAAATGTTGTCTGTTCGTTAAAATTATCCAAATGACGTGGACTGAAAGTGCCAACTGTCACATTAATAGTTGATGTTTTGATAATTTTGACAAATAGAACTCATCTTTCATTGATAGAAAATTATTTTTCTTCATTCATGAATAATTTTGTCGACACTTAAATTTTTTTGGATAATTTTAATATTTTTTCAATGGAATAAACCACTAAATTACACTTAAAGTTTTTAGAAATCCATACAAATAATTGTCAATTTTGTTAATGACAAAATCTGACCCAATTATTTAAAAATATAAGTAACAAAGCTATATTTTTTTGTCACATATTAAATATGACAAAATATCTAAAGTATGGTTAATAAAATTCAGAATCATTTTTACCAACTTTTGAAAATTTCGGTAGTTTACTTGAAGTTTAATTATTATTAAATCTTTAACTTTTATATCACATGTTAGTTTTAGTTGGTCATTGTTGTGATGCTACCAAAGTTTATGTACACCACTGAATTTGGTTCTTGTTTGTCTAACCATTTGATGCATTCTTGATCCTCCTTCCAAAGGTTGGATCCAATTTTATTCAATTCATCATGGTCATCAGTTATATGATGGTTCAACAGAAAATCCATAGGACCAATGGAATAGACAGATGGCAAAGTATGATTGGAGGAGAATGCCTCAAAAATATCATGCTCTAAGGAATCAAATGTATTCATTATGATTGCACAAGCTCTTTGAGATCTCTCCATTTCTCTTACATAAAAGTTGAGCATAATATCATTTGGATCAGTGGTTCTAATGAAGCTGGGAATATCCCTCAAACGAATCTCTTTTATTCCGGGCACCCAATCTATGGTTGTTTCCAAATACCCATTTGTGACTTGTGAGATAACTTGACTCTGCATTCATATCAAACGCATAATATTTTATTTTGGGACTTAAAACTTAATTATTAAATGAATATATTGTAGTTTTTTAAAATAGTAATTTTCTTACAAAATCT
>JASCZI010090623.1:57019-90130 GCA_036250425.1 Stylosanthes scabra | reverse complement strand
TTGTGTGATTTGTGAATGGAGGCTAGGGTTTACAAGTAGCAATTACTTAACACACATATATATATTTTTTATTTTTTTTATTTATTAATATTTCGGATATGCGGATATGCGGATCGGATACACGGGTATCACTCACAAATCCGCATTCCGATCCTATTCCACCGTGGATCGGATCGTATCCAATCCGATGCCTCTGCGGATCGGATAATATCCGCAAAATTCGGATCGGATTTCGGATATTACCGCGGATATACGGATATTATCCGATCCTTGCACAGCCCTATCGAAAAATATTACTAATGACTAACTGCTGGAAAAAATTACCGATGACTCTACAGCATTACGCATGATTAATTCCACATGTCTAAAAATTATTATTTCGAGCAAAATTTTTACAGTAATTAACATATTTCTTATAGTGATCTATCGCTTTAATATAACTCAATCAATTTAATTATAATAGTTTTGAAACAACCAAGTGGTTGTAGTTAAATTCTATAAAAAAAACCTCGATATTTAATTTTCAATTTTTCATACAAAACTTGGTATTCTAACATTAATAAAAATGTCTGATCCAACTATTATTATTTTAAAGTATTTAACTCATATTAGCAACATTTTTAACTCAATTACTTGGATAGTTTTTAATTATACTAATAAAAAACATTAGTTAGTAAAAGAATTATGAACTGATATTTGTTATTTTTAAGGTTGTGAGAATGGACAGATCATTAAATCGATTGAATGATTGATTCGGTGATTAAAATGTTTAACTATGGTCCAACTGTTAAATATATTATAAAATAATTTATAATATAATATAAAACTATTTAAAATATAATATTATATATTTTTGCAAAATCTTTTTTTTTATTAAAAATCAGACCGGTTTAATCGATTCATTGGTTAATTATCTATTCAATCGATTTTCACTTGAATCGAGTCGAACATAGGATTCGATTGCCCTTTTTTTAATTGAACCAACCGGTCAAATTTTAGAAAATTGGTTATTTCACATGTTTATCCTTAAAAAATAATTACCCAATAGAAAACAAAAGATAACTAAATATTTTTTTGTTGATTAAAAGATAACCAAATATGATTATTTTTTGGAGTTTATTCTATACAAAAGTAAATGATAAAAATGTAGATTTTATTAGAAATATGTCATGATTCACATTTATATCCTACTTTAATTTTTGTAAAATGTAAAAAGTATTTATGGAAAGAAGTTGGATTTATGGAAAGAAATTTTGGAAGTGAATGACCTATGCATAAGTCGTAGTAAGACGGAATATATTGAATGTAAGTTTGGCCGTCAAAGGGTAAACTCCAACATAGAAGTGAAGATTGGAGAAAACACTCTACGAAAAGTTAGAAGTTTTAAGTATCTTGGGTGTATTATACATGATAATGGAGAAATTAAAGAGGATGTAAATCATGAGATCCAAGCAGGTTGGTCTAAATGGTGGAGTGTATATGATTTTATATGTGATAAAAATGTACCTTTGAAATTTAAGAGTAAATTTTACCGCACTGCTATCAGACCGACTATGCTTTTATAGTACAGAGTGTTGGGCGACCAAAGGGGAGCACGGACATAAGCTAATTGTGACAAAGATGAAGATGTTGCGATGAATGAGTGGTCATACGCGTTTGGATAGAATAAGTAACAAAGAGATAAGAGAAAGAATTGGAGTAGCACCTATTATTAAAAAGATGGTAGAATCGCGTCTAAAATGGTTTGGACATGTGAGAAGAAGACCGACAGATCACCCAGTTAGGAGGGTGAATAAGATGGAAAGTGGACAAGAGATGAAAGGAGAGGAAGACCTAAGAAAACCATACATGAGGTGGTCAAACGAAATCTACATGTAAACAATCTATTTATCGACAAAATACATAATAAAATTTAATGACATTGTTCAATAGCCAACCCACCTAGTGTCCTAGTGGGACAAAGCTTTATTATTGTTGTAAAAAGTATTTATATTATAAAAAAATTTATAAAATTTAGTTTCCTGATCTTTTGTCCATGAAAAGTGGAAAACATTCTTCATTTGTGGCGGACTGGTGGGTCTCACACACACACTCTCTCTCACACTCGCAATTTCTTAGAAGCTCCCAAAGAAAACAAAAACCTAACATATGAAAGGAAAAAGATCATTATGTGCGAGGAAGAAAAAGTCTTCTACTTTTCTTTTTTCTTTTTTTTTTTCAAATTAAACATTCAATTCGAGCTATGCGAACAATTTTTAATTCAGAAAATGCCATTCTTGTTAATTAAAAAATCTCGTTTTAATCTTCAACTATTCAAAAGTATAGACAAATAAACTTAAAATAATTTAAGAAATTTAATATTAAAAAATCAGATTAAAGAGTCTATTTATCCAAACTCTTAAATAATTGGAGGTGGAATTAAAATTTTTGAATCATTAAAAATAAAGTTGTCTTAATTGAAAATGGTTGTTGATCTTTCCTTTATTTTTAATTATTCTCACTCCCACCACTGGTTGTGCTTGCAACTTGCAAGTTGCAACTTGTTTTGTGCATGTACATTCATTCATTCAATTCAATCCATTCTCCTTCTCTGTGCTTCAAAGTTCAAACCTTTCTTCATTCTCCTTTTCTCTTTTTATCTTCCCACTTTTCGTATTCTCGTTTCCTTTTCCCTCAACATTCAATAGTGAGTGTTGTTCACTCACTTCTTCATTTCTTCCTTCTTTATAAAGTGAAAAGCTTCTCTTGAAACTCATAAAAAGAGTTCCTTTTTGACTTTCAGAAGAGTCACTGCAAAAGTCAAGTGAGTGAGTCTGCTACACACACAATTATGAGTTTCTGAAACTATCTTTTTGTTCATTGCTGATTTGCTTCTCTTTCTATTTTGTTATCATCTGTATCTTGCTTGATTTTGGTTTCTAACTCTGTTTGATCTTTTGACCACTGATTTCTTTGCCAAATTGAAATTAATGAGGCCTCCATTAGTTTTACCTCTTCAAATATTCTATCATTGTCATTCCAATTTTTAAGATTTCTCTTCATTCAATTTTCATCAATACTTTCTGTACTTCTGTTTGCTACGTATTGAAATATTTAGTTTCTTTTATAGCATTTCCATATGTGCATATTGTATCTTTTTAATGCTTTTATTTTTTGTTCTTTCTGAGCATATTGTTGTTTAATGCTTGTGAAATCATTCATAAAAACAATTTACATTATTAAATGCCATCCGGGTTTCTTTTTGTAGTCTTTTGGTATAGGTTTCCCTTTTATTGTCATGCTTGAAGAAATAAAATTAATTCATATGTTTTGATTCACGTAGGGATGGGAACAACTCTGAGTTTTCCCAAAACTGAAAAGTTTTCTGAAGACGGCGAAAATGACTGTCTTAGATATGGTTTGTCTTCGATGCAAGGGTGGCGCGCATCAATGGAAGATGCGGTGAGTAATCAGTAATCAATTACTTGGAACATAGCTTTTGGGAAATGAAATTATGTTGAATTTTTTATTCCCTTTTCTTTTGCTAGCATGCTGCACTTCTTGATGTGGATGCGTCCACTTCGTTTTTCGGTGTATATGATGGTCATGGAGGTGAGCTTTGAACAAGTTTGTGCTATTTGGATGAATGACAGATTGCTGCTTTAACTATTTCTTACATAAAGGAAGAACATTCTAGGCATTAGAGTTTAGGGCTTAGTAATAGTTAGCTTAGCTACATGCATATTCTAAACATGACTAAGAAATTACACTTGAATTCTAACTGGATTGCTTTATTGCTATAGAATTGCCAGTAAATATGATCAGGAACTCTAAATCTCTACAAGAATGTGGATAATTTACGAGTTCCAGCAAATTTCGCAAAATTCTTGCCATAACTTAAATTACAAGTATCACTGTCTCTACCTTTCTTGTTCTTAATTATACATAACACTTTCCCGAAATATGCATGAAATTGTACTCTTCGACTTTGGAGGAAAAGGAAGGGAAGGGAAGGATTTCTATTGTAAAGTGAAGTCTCTTTTACTTTTCAAACCCTTCGCCTCCGAAACTCCAACTTGGAAACACACCCTACATGTCCTATCAGAATACTACTGAAATTATGTTTAGTTTTGCAATCAACAATGTGTTCTCAATGCTTACTTAACTCCAAAATTTCCAGGTAAGGCGGTTGCAAAGTTTTGTGCTAAGTATCTTCACCTTCAGGTGCTTAAGAGTAAAGCATATCTTGATGGAGATATAGCAGCTTCTCTTCAGAAATCTTTCTTCAGGTTATACAGAGACCCTTCCCCCTTGAGTTTATTTCTGAGTGTATTCTCCTGTTCTTTGTTCAGCAATTATCTCACTAAAGTAAGTTTTGTGCTTGTATGTGGTAGATGAGCTCAGAGAGAAAGGATTTGGTGATGTTCCGATATTGGAATTAGAATTAGAGAGACTGAGAGAGTTCTACTGATCTATTACATCAGTATATATATAAACCAGCCTACCAAACCATTAACTAACCAACTAACTTAACTGACTTTCTATTAACATAATCTACATGTCACTGTACACTGAGCAAATAGTATGCAGTCTTTGAATATTTAAAGTGAAAACCTTCATTTGGCTCATAAACTTTGTAATGTTCTCTTTCTATTTTGTTAACATACAAAAAGTGTACTTATTCACCCAAAACACAAGAGGGGAAGGAGGTTATAGTTAAATAAGTGCTAACATAATCAATTATATTTTATATGTAAAAGTGATAGTATAAATAAGAGACTGCTAAAATAATTTTAATCTTTTAGTCTTACCAAACATCATAAATATTCCCTTGCAGATATACCAGTCACTTGAAAAATATTAAAAAATAAAGTCAAATTATAGAGTTAGTGCATGTATATGACTTGGTGTATCGTTGACCAAAATAGCATTTGGAAAGGGTGGGAAACAGAGTTATGAACTATTGTTTCATTATCATGCAGAATGGATGAGATGATGCGGGGTCAAAGAGGTTGGAGGGAATTAGCAGCCTTGGGTGATAAGAATATGAACAAGTTCAATGGGATGATGGAAGGTTTTATTCGGTCTCCACGCGGCAACAACAATGGTAATGGCCAAACTGATGATTGGACTTTTGAGGAGGTAGGCATGACATGACAATTGAAGAACAATTAATTTTAGTTTTCCTTTTTCTTTATACTTTTCTTACAACTTACCATACCTTAATTTGATCTTATATTTTGTGAGTAGGGGCCCCATTCTGATTTTGCTGGACCAACTTCTGGAAGCACAGCTTGTGTAGCAATTGTTAAAGACAACCAACTTTTCATTGCAAATGCCGGTGATTCACGTTGTGTTTTATCTAGGAAGGGTCAGGTAATAACTTCGTATTGAAATTTCTTGGATTTCTATCATGCTAACTGCTTCCTTGAATGTATATCTACACTGCATGCTGTGTTTTCTGTGAATTTCTAGTGTATATTTCGAAACATATGTCTCTTGAATTAACTGGTTAGGACTATGTCTCTTAAAGATATTGTAGATAATTAAATATATGATATATTCTTTTATTCTAACTATGGCTGTTTTCCATAGGCATTCAATTTGACAAGAGACCACAAGCCTGATCTTGCAATTGAGAAGGAAAGAATCTTAAAAGCTGGCGGTTTTATTCACGCAGGACGAGTTAACGGGAGTTTAAATCTTGCAAGAGCTATAGGTATTTACCCATCGCAGTTTAAGCTTTTCCTCTTCTTCTTTATATCTTCTTTTCTTTTTTTCAAAATTTAATCAGGAATATCCATGAACTTGTCAGTATGAAACGACACAATCAATGTGTATCAATGTTCCGCAGGTGATGTGGAATTTAAGCAGAATAAATTTCTCTCAGTTGAAACACAGATTGTTACTGCAAATCCAGATTTAAACACTGTAAGTTTGTTCTTGTTGAAATCAGATAAGTTCCAATGTGATACATTGATCTACCATAGTTTCCAAATTAGCAATATGCTAGTCCTAAAACTCATAATAAAATGCGTATGGTTGACTTTTAGTTTCTATTTTGAGTTTTTAACTTGTAGAATTAGTCTGCTAACTTATATTGGTTGACTTTTTTTTTAATTATAGGTTGATCTTTGTGATGAAGATGAATTTATGGTGCTCGCGTGTGATGGCATATGGTATGCTACTAATGCTTTTCATGTTTTCATTTAGATTTTTAATGTTATCTTGAATTTGGCAGAATAGTATGATTATTTAAGAAATGCAAAGCGAGCTCAGTGTTGCCCCAAGGCAAAAGAAACATTGATGTGTTAAACCGAAAAGCGCGTCACTTTGATGCGGTAAGGTGATGCAACATCATAAGTGAAGTGATGCACACATTTAAGAAGCAAAAACTGATTCTATCCATCTTAACAACAAATCATCACATAAACTAAAACTTCAGTCATACAAAGTGTGAGAAACTGATGTTGTGGATGTATTTCCTTTTTAGTGTCTCTTGTTTAAATCTCTGAATTTTTTGTTAACATTTGTTTCTCTTTGATTTTTCCAGGGACTGCATGTCAAGTCAACAATTGGTAGATTTCATACGTCAAGAACTGCTCTTGGTGAGTTTTATACAAATTTCCTTTATGGTTTAGGTGGTATACTTTTCGAAATTTCGTCTTTGAAACTTCATTCATGGTTTAGTGCAATTCTTGATTTCTTGGCACTTTCATGATGAGAGTTGTGTTAGTTGTATTGGGAATCTTGTAAATTCATTTTCCTTGGAATGGTAAAAAAAAATCAATAACAGTAACACAGTAATACTTAACCTCTTAAGGTTACATTTAATTTCTATGGTGTTTTAGTTGATGTGATTGCAAACAACACATGTTACCATTTAACTTGTCAGGAAACAAAACTTTCTGCGGTGTGTGAACGAGTACTAGATCGTTGTTTGGCGCCGACAATTACTATTGGGGAGGGATGCGATAACATGACCATGATCTTGGTGCAGTTCAGAAAACCTTCCCAGTTCATGAACCAACAGAAGAGCAACACTCTTCAAATGAAGCAAAACTAGAAGGAAGTCAAAGTTAGGATTTAGCAGCTACAATAATTCCAGTGTGTGGTGGTGTTGTGATAGTGTTGACCACTTGTTAGAATCCATCCATATATTTCTACAATTCCAACTAGCTAAGTTTTGTACCCTGGAGTGGATCCTCAACTTAACTTTTTACTTTACATGGTTAACAGCATGATTTCTCCTGTATAATTTGTTGGGTCCCATCTAGTAACTGTTACATAACAGAATGTATAGACATTGGAATACAGTTACAGTAACATGTAAGCCTACTTGTCTTGTGTCAAAATTTGCTCATTTTTTTTTTTTCAATCCAAAATCTTGGGACAATTTGGACATAAAAAATGCTATATATACAAAAAATAAAATAAAATAACCACCAAATTAGTCATTATTTTTTAATATATATTTTATATTACGCCGTGTAGCATGGTTGTTTTTGAACATAATCAGAATTTTGGTAAAGTTAGTACAGTTTATTATATGTTCAATAATTTGTCTTAAAATTAATTAATTAAGATTGAAATTACATATTTATATTATTTTTTTAAGATGCATTTTAGGTTCTATTTATTTTATAATAATTTTATAATTGAAATTAATCGCTTAGATAGCGTTTGTTTTTAAATATTGGAACTTGGGACTGAGACTAAATATTGTGTTTGGTTAATAGATATTAGAACTAGAACTAAAATTAATTCTAGTATTTTCAGTACCTCCGAATAATAGGAACTGGGAACTAAAATTAAAAAAAAATTACCCTCATTTAACATTCATCAACTTAATTTAACATCTATCTCATAGTTTCTGTTTCCTAGTAAATTTTAAATCAGACACAATAATAAATTTATTTCATTCTCAATCTTTTGATCTCATTCTTTCTGTCTGAGTCTCCCAGTATCTCAGTCTCTCTCCCGAACGCTATCTTAAATATTATACACCATAAATCACTGAAATGCATCCTATTTTATTTACGAATTGTGTGTTTGTGTAAGAATGAGGGAAGATAGCAAGCTTGGGCCACGTCAAACAAAAAGCGAATATCAAGACTCAAAGAAAGAATCAAAGAAAGATACAAAAGCTTAGTCAATACTGGTTTCCTTGCTCCCCAAGTATTTAGGAGTCACAAAACCTTGGGTTTAAGACCGTTCATTCCTTTAATTAGAATCATAACGAATTTCAATTTCAATTTCACTTTCATTTTCATTTCATTTATTATAATTATCACATGTGTAACAAACAAGTTAGTTAGTTAGTTATACGCTCCGCGCTTAGTCGGTTACAGAAAGAGAGAGAGAGAGAGAGAGAGAGAGAGAGAGAGAGAGTCACAGCACAACTCATCACTTCACTTGAGCTGAAATATTCTATTGATTGATATAAATATCTCACTCTCTCGTAACTGAATTGAATCTAAACACTCTTACATTTCTTCACAACAGCGAAACGAGTTTTCTTCTTTGCGAGCTTGAATTGAACGTAACGAGTCTCCGATCGAGAAGCCAAGAGTAGCAGTAGTAGTTGCTGCAAGCAACAACAACAACGACAATGGAGTGGTGTGATCATTGTCTCGTCTATCAACAAACCCTGGTTGAACGAGTCGCCGGAACTTCTCCCAAGAACTACAACGGGTTCTTCTTCTTCTTCTTACCATGGATTCCTCTGTTTTTTTTTCAATTAATTAGCATAAATAACATAGAATATAGTTCAGTTCAATTTCTGTGTAGAAAGAAACTAGAAAGACTAGGGTTTAGGGTTCAAATCTACACTTCAATTTGCATGCATTGTCGTAATTGCCGTCTTTAATTCTTTTCTTTTCCTTATTTATTTGTATTTTGACTTTAAGATGTAAATTATTTTCGGAAAAGAAAAAGATAATGATAATGTTCTTGGAATGTGGTGTTTGGAGAAACTATTTTATATTATGATCTGATTCTTTTTTCTTTTTTTTTAACTCAATCATTATTTATGTTGTGTTTGCAGCTCTTGTTCTCAATGTGGGAAGATTCTATGGGACATGACTATCGGCTTCTTCCAACAAATTAGGAATAAAAGCAAACGCTTTAAAAGAATGAAGAGGGTGAGAAAGGCCAAGGACAATCGAAAAGTTAAGAAATGCGTAAGTACTGTCATATTCCTGTTAAATTTCCTAGAATTTCAATATTTGAATGCAGTTGCAATGAGACTATTTTGTTGACCTGCTGTTTCTTGAACAATTGCCTTTTCTATTTGAACCCTGCCTAGACACCTTATGATTTTGGTTGATAATATGTATGGTGTCTAATTGATATGTTCAAGGTTTGAAATTCTGTGAAAGATGAATTATAATGACAATCATTAAGCCTTACCTTGAATCTTAATGTGTATATTTATGTGTATACTCTGTGTGATCTTGTTTACTTCTGCACTTAAATTGATGCTATCATTAGTTATACATCAAACTTTATGCTATCATTATATTTATATGTATGCTGTCATTACTAACGATAGAATAACGGCATGGTTTGGCAAGATCCTCTTTTTCATTTCTTCCTCTTTTTATTTTTTTTATTTTTTAAATATTCTTTTCTGCCCCTGTTCATACTTGCTTTATGCAATCTGTCCAGATCAATATTGAATTCCTAATCTAAATGCATAGAGTATCAGATCAGATTTTATGTGGTAGTGTGAAACTATTGGTATTTTAGTTTCCTTTGTCGTCCTCTGTTAGCAAAATCATTTTTTGTCTTCTAATACAATTCCTTATTATGGAGACATTGTGTCACTTCATGTTCATTATCTGTTTGTTTGATTGTTTTATTTCAATCTGTCCCAAACTAATAACCATAGTCCTGTCATTATAATTATATGTATGTTAAGCAATGTTATTTGCATAATAAAAAAACTAAGGTAGCATCTAATCTCTATATTTTTTTAGATTTGAGTTTGTAAATAACGTTTTCTGTATTTGTTATATTCGACCCATTTTCAAGTTATGTTTTAATTAATCATCAGATGGTTGAATTGACATTTTCTGTGTGTGTGTGGATGTTCCATGTAGGTTATAGTAGAATCTATGGATGAAGAAGATTCTTCTATGGAGGAGGATGAGGAGGAGGAGGAGGAGGTGGAGGAGGATGAGAATGGTAACTTCTTTGTTAAGAAAAAAAAGGAAGAGAGAAATATCCATTCTGACATCAACTGAAGACTGATGGGGCATATAGCTCAAATGTGACATACCAAGATCTTATCAGAACAACGTTTTTTACAGAGTTTAGTTTCCCAACTTTTATGGTCAAAACTCAATATGTCTCTTTCATTGAAACCTCATTCCTTTGATTCATGAGGCCCCATAATTCCTGGTTGCTTTGTTTTCTTGGCATTCATCTTTTCAATAATGTTAGAGCTTTCTATTAAAAACTTACATAGAAAAGCTCTTTCATATTACTGTACTGTGTTTCAGAAGGCTAATTCTTCCTCTTTTATTACTGTTTAGATACTTGAATAGTTGAATCTATGATTCAGTGTTGACTTGATGTCTTGAACCTTATAGTATCAAATTATTGTTACTCTATTATTTCAGTCGAATTTAATTTTGATATTCTGTTTGATAATTACCTTTATATTTATTGCATCTGTGTGATATTTTATAGTGTATTATCAAAATTAAATTCTATTTTAGTGTTCTCCTCTCTCATTACTTAGGAGAATAGGACTTCGGGTTAATGGTTTTTTTGTCTTTTTCTTTTTTGCTTCTTTTGGTTAGTAAGTATAATCCATTATAGAGGCATTCTGATAGTTGTTCAAATAAGAAATATATATTTAAGTGATAATTATAGATTCATATTTTGATTTTCAAATTTATTATGAATTTAAAAGATAGATTTATAAATATCTTTAGAAGTATCTCAGATTATTACTTTATTTAGTTAATGTCCAAGATTCTAGATGATGACAAACCTTCTCCTTTAACTTAAATTCTTTAAGATTTGGAAGTACCAGAAAAATTACAATTTCTTTTTTTAAAAAAAAAGAAAAGTGTTTTTCCAATTATAATATACAATTCACAAGTGAAAAATATTATTTATGCACTTAAATTTCAGTCACCAAATTTTATATGTGAATATATGTATCATCTAAATAATTTTTAATACTTTATATTTTAATATATATTTTATATTAATCATTAATTTTTATATACACTTAACATAACTTTTTACAAGTACCATTCTTCTTATTTTATTTTGGTTAGTATTATATTATTGTTAACCTAAAAACAATTTGAATGAATAATTCTTAAAATAAATTATAAAACTTCCTAAAACTTGTCATCGAATCTCAACAGTTAAATATAAAAGAAAATAAAATAATAAAGATTTAGATATATAGATAATGTCTTAAATATATCATAAAAGAATAATAGAAAAAGTCTATTTTACTCATCTATTTTATCTTTAGAATAGTAATTATATAATTTTTTTAACTTAATTTTGACATATTAATAATATAAATTTTTTATATAATTATTGTGCATTAGTTAATTGAATATATGTTTAAAAAATAAATTAACAAATATTTTCTTCCCAAAAAAAGGGCAACAATTAGAAGAGAGGGATGCTGCTAACTCCAAAGACAGAGATACAAGTACAAGAATTGAAGAAGACATAAACATGTGTGTTTTGAATTCTGTTCTCTTCTCAATCATATCATATCGTATCATAATCATATCATATCTCCAAGCCACAACAACAACAACTCAGTATCTTCCCACATTTACCCTTCTTTGAGTTCTTTCAGTTTCAATTCAATTCAATGGGTCCATTCTTTCGCTTCTTATTCTCCTTCCCTCCTCTTCTTCTTTCTTCGCGCACACTTTGCTTATGCTACAATAATAAACACATTAATCACCCTCCTCCTTCTTTTCCTTTCTTGTTTCCTTTCCTTCTTTCCTTTTCTTCTTCTTCTCTCTGCTGTCACGAGATTCTTCACCACTGTCGCGTTGAGTCTTTTAATAAAGAAAAGGAAGAACCAGTGTCTCTCTTGAGGGTTTTGTTTTTTACTTCTTCTTTCTTCTTTTCTTGGTTGAAGATTGTTCTACTTGGGTATTGAAGAGTTAAAGATGAAAAGGGCTGCTGTTAATCCCCCTCAATTTTGTGGTTCTGTGAAAAATTCCAAGCTGAGCAACAAATACAATGGTTTGTTAGAAGATTATTTAGATATACAGAAGGTTAGTATTTTATCTTGCTGTTAATTATTATGGATTATTAATAGGTTTTGGATTTTAATTTGAGAATATTATTTGAGGTTTTATTTTATGTTGGCCTAAATTATGCTTTGGTTATGGAAAATTCTATGGTTAATCATAGATTCATAGCCTCTTTATAAGATATAGATAATCAAGAAGACTGAACTGAAAACATGATTTTTACTCAGTTTGTCATAGGAAGTATATCTTTTTGTATCAGAAGCTCAATGTTCAGAGATTCAATCTCTCGGGTACTAAATTGATGGTTTTATACCTTCATTCTAGCATTTGATATTAAATTATGGTTTGCAACCTTATAATCTGTTTCTACCTTGTTAGTTTTGATCTTGGAGGAGGATATCTGTGGTTGAAAGCTTGTGGGATTTGGGCTATAACATTTTGGGTTCGAGTCAAGCGAATTAGGATTCTGTGTTTGGTTTATAAGACTTTTCTTGCATCTCTATGATTGATAATTAAGAGTTTTTTCAATATCATATTCTTATCCAGAAACACAGAAGTTTGAAGTGGAGGACATTATATTTAATTTGTCTTTTTATCAAAAAGAAATAGAGAAGATTGTGTGTAGATTTATTTATGTTTGGTGTGTTAGTGGTGTTCATTGCTTTCTGATTTCTTATTTTTCTCACAGTTGTTTGATTTTCCGGTTTCTAAGATGCTTACAAAAATTCTCTCACAATGCTGCAGGAGTATGTTTTGAAGAAAAGGAAATTGAAAGCCGAAAAGCAGAAGCTAGATATTCTTATGGAAGAAGTTCGGTATGAAAATTACTCCTAAGAGTTCATTGATTGTTAATTTGCATTCTTTTATTGAATTATTCTGTGAGCAATGCTTTTCTATTTCAGTTTTTTGAGGCAACGGCATAGATATTTAACAATGTTACACTTCTCCAAGGTTGAACAATATCATGGTCCTTCCGTCAATGTAAATATTCATGATGTGCCTGTTAGGACGAAGGAGAGTGTTGCTCAAGATAAGGTATTGACTTCATTTGAAATCCCAACTTATGATATGAAGCAAATATCATTCCCACATCATTGATTTTCTCCTTTGAACCAAGAATCATTGCATTTTTTGTTTAGTTTATTAAATTGAAATAGTAAACAGTCTCACTGTAGACACGATATATAATGGAGAGCTCAGTTGTGTTTTAATCCATGTAACCAATCCTACCTAGTGGATAAGTTTTTGTTGTTGTTGTTTAACTGAAACAAGAATGTACGTTATTGCAGACAAACCGGAGAAAAAACACCTATGGAAAAAAGAAGCTTGTGAATAAAGCCCCAACGATTATAGAGAAGCAACCTAAGAATGTCAAATTCAATGAAGAGAAGAGTGGAAAGGAGAAAATCTTGTGGCCAGATGAGTTAGCTTTGAAGCTCTGAAAAGCAAAGAAACACATTTTTAGCTGAGGAGAAACCTCTCTTTTGGTGCAACATCCTTTTAAATAGTTTGTTTAGGGTTTAGTTGTAGTTGATTATTGATGAGGTCTAAAATCACTTGAGACCATTGAAACAATAATATAAAGGGCATGTACAGGCACTTTGCTATTTAATATCTAAAAATTAATTTCTTAATCTCCAGAGTTACTCTTGTTATTTAGGCTGGTTTGTTTACGAACAAGACATGGATAGTAGAACATAGAAACTAAAATTTAATGTCTCTATAATATGTTTGAAAATGTACAAGACACATAAAAACAATGCTAAAATTTAATGTAAAAGATATTTTTATCCCTTTAAAAAGAAGTAATGGTGAAATAATAAAAAAAACAATTTATGGATAAAAAGAGAAAAAAAATTTTAAAAAAATCATGTGTCCCTCTCAAATTCTATGTCATCCATCTTAGTCCTTCATTTAAAAATGGATATAGAAACAATGAAAATTGTGCCAAAGATAATATATCCAGTGCTCAAGTCTCTATCTCCAAACTAGTTTGTCCATCCATCGTGCCCATGTCTCAATGTCCTGTCTTCGGAAATAAACGCAACCATAGTTGTCAAGTTTCTTTGCTTAATTTTCATATTAATCACTTGGTTTAACATCTCACAATATGTGGAGTAAGACTATATTACAAAAATCGCTAACATTTGTCTTTTAAAATACTTTATTTAACCATCCCACTTAATTCTCATAATCTTTTTAGGCTCACGAAAACATTAGTTTCTATGGTTGAATTTCGTTTACGCCAAACAGGTGTCTATTTGATTTAAGGTTGGTAGGATCATAATCATAAGGATATGTTTATTTGAAAGGGTAAAAGTGGGGTAAAATTTACACCTTGTTTTCCCCCCCTAAACCAAGCACTCACCTCTAACATTGGAGGAGGCACCATTAAATTGATCGTTAGGAGCAATTGAAAAAAACAAAAGAAGAAGATACATAATAGGCGAAGGCAAAAGTTCAATGCACTAATATAAGGGGAAAACATGTGTAAGCAAATTATACAAATTCATGGACCAAAGTATTCAAAATTAAGATGCACCCTAATATTTCAGGGAAGCCGTAGGTAGCAAGGTGTTAATAAGCTCCAAAGAAAATTTTATTTGAATTGGCCAATCAAAATGGAATTTGTATAGAATTAGGGTTGCCCAGCAGCGGAAAATGGGGTTACCTGCACACAATTCCACAATTGATAGTGTCAAATTAAGGTGGAGCGCATGGACTAGATCATGTCCCCAACATAATCACATTCAAGATAAGAAATCTTCCACATCTAGCAAGAATGATATATATTTTACATTATATAGGAAAAGAATAGCTCAACAAATTGGACAATGAATTATTAATGTTCAAATTCATCCTTGAAAGATATCTCATTCTTCAAATTGGTCCTCGAAAAATTTTGTTAGTCATATTAATCCCTGAAAAATACAATCGCCAGTCAAATTAGTCCTTCCACCAACTAGATGTGACATGTCATGTCATTTTTGCAACATTGTCAAATAATTACTTTGTAACACATGTTATCTAATTGCCGAAAAGACTGATTTGATTGACAATTGTATCTTCAGGAATTAATATGACTAAAATAATCTTCTAAGGACCAATTTGAAAAACGCAATATCTTTTAAGGACAAATTTGAACATTAACTTGAGAAACTATTGATTAATTGGAATAGACTCCATTAATACATGGATAAACAAAAATCATTAACCAAGAAACAGAATAAAGAGATAAATAAAATCATCCGGTAACAAGCATTAAAGACAGCAATTAATTGTTAACTTTGGCAGTCATAACTAAATAGCTGTCAGAAAATGACAGCAATATACCAGAAAGCTTTTTCGGATGAGGCAAAGAATCTGGTAAATGTAGAGTTTTCTTTCTTCCTGTGAGAAAAACTAGTATAAAAAAGCACAGAAACCTCCAAAATTTTGCTTCATTTTTTTTAAGCCTACAGCTGCTATATCTAGGGAAGCCTTAGTGAAAAAGGATTAAAGGAAGGCTACTATCATTTGGATCAAACTCCTTTGAAGTTGTTAATCGCTTTAGAGAAAAAAAAATAATAATCTAATCACTCTAAAATTAAGATGGTGGAACCCACAAGTAATAGAAGTTACAAATTCGAAGGTTAATAAAGCATTATTTTACCACTTTACAAATTTATCAACTTTAGATAATCTTTTTCCCTATCATTTACCTACCTCGTCATGACACAAATCCTTAGAACTGTACCTCTCCTTATGGGATAATGGGCAGACTCCAACAATTGAAATCTTATGAACTAGGCTGCCATAGCTATGGTATTTTATGCATCTATGCAATAATGATCTTTGCCTTATGAGCTGGTCACAGGTTCAAATCCTATAAACATATGCTGCCAAGGTAAGACTGCTGTATCTTCCCTCTCCTAACCCTACCAAGCGAGAGCTCTGTGCACTAACATCCCACTTTTTGATGCAGTATTGACTGGTAAGCTGACACTGTTTATTTATGTTGGCTTTTTTTACTTTTTCAGATTAAACATAATGAAAGTTCTTGCATATATTGACAATTTTACTTAGCAACAATCAGCAGCAAACTTCAGCAACTAACCTTTTAGCTTCACTAGTGATCATGCTAGGAATGCATGTTACAAATGGTCAAAATATTAAAGAATTTCTTTCAAAGCATCTCCTAACTTCTGTTTATCTAATTCCATTCCAGGTGTTGCACATTATATGGAACCATTGGGACAAGATACTTATTTCATCGGTCACTCAAATTATTCAAACATGGACAGACATATTTTAATTAAATAGTTTAGCTAATAATTTTTAGTCTGATTTTGGAAATCCAATTTTATGCTTGATTTTGTTCAAAAGAAACCAACCTCTTATGAGTTCACAAGAACTGTTCAATAACACTATTTAACATGCTCATTTGCTTTCTCATGATTTCAAAGATAATAGTTAAATATTCCTAATCAAGATTGTCAATAGTATACGTTTTCTGAAGAAACAGACCCGAGACTTCAATAAGAGTTTTAAGCTAAATTTTTAGGTTTCTATTAGCATATAGCATGTACTTAGTGGAGGAAAGGGAAATAAGATAAAGAAAACTATGAGTCATAAATTCATAAAATTCTAATATAAGTGAATCGTGCTGCTAACTTCCTGTAGCAGAGACTTTCAGAACAGAACTGAAGAGTAAAACCTCACAAATCATGAAACAACATCCAATTGAAAGAACCTCGTACGCTTTCCTAAACTATCATCCTAAAACTCCTATGAACCAAATCTTTTATCCCCTTCAGAGAGCTTGTTTCGAGCGTGGAAAAAAAACCACGATGATTAATTCCAGATGCAAAAGCTGGCCAGCATTAACACCTGCCAGCATTACCATGTAAAAGAATCACCATCATAAAGGAACTATTTTTCACTCATACAAGTTTCTCAAATGAAAGTCAAAATGTGAGGAACAAAAATCTTATACCTCGCATCAAGAAATTGCTTATCCGTAATCTTATGAAATTCCGCTAAACTCAAAGTACATCACACAAATAAATTTTCGCACACATATCCTTCTTAGGGTTTGCTACATGGATCAAACTGTGACATTACATCCTATCATAAACTATACCCAAATTCTAGGGCAAATTGTTTAACAGATTTTTTAAAAAAAAAAATCAATTTCAAAGAGAGTTTAATCCAAAAATCAGATTAGAAAGGAAGAGACTCATCACAAAAACTATGAAACACAAATCAAACTTCATCCAAAAACATTATGACTCGTGACATATTTCTAACAAGCGATAAAATGACTCATCAAGTTCAACTATTCAATGCATTTTCTAATCTCATTACTCAAATTTAAAAACCAAAACAAAAAATCAGATTCACCTGCCCTAAGACTGTCTCCTCATCCGTTTCCTGAGCTTCTTGTACTTGTGCTTGTTCATCTTCCGCTTCCTCTTCTTCTTCACACTATCAGCCCACAGCTTCCCCGAATCGTCGTCACCACCGTGCGAATCCGCAGGCGAGGGAGGAATAATTGGGTGAGTGGGATCCAAGAAAAACCCAAACGGGAAGCTAGGGAAAACCACGGAGGAACAAGAAGAGCCAGAGCTCTCCGTTTCTGGAAGCGGATGAATTGGTGGGAAAGGGCGTTGAATAGAAGGGGTTTGAGGTTCCGAGGGTTTGAATGGCGGAACTTGTGAAAGGCGTTGGAGGGAAGGGGTGAGGAATTTAGTGTTGGGTAGTGATCTTGTGAGAATCTTTTGAAGCGCCGAAGCCATTGAAGGAATCACGAAGAAGAAACTATCCAACCTCCTTCTTCTTCTTCTTCTTCGCTAGTTCAGTGTTGAGGTAATGCTGTGAGTTAAGCCTGTTTACTGAATTTTCCCTAAACCCTTTTTTTTTTAACAAACCCTAATACATATAATTAGTGTGTTTTTGGTATTCTATGGGTTGTGACTTGGAATTAGGCCCATCTTCAGTGGCTATATTTCAAGGAGGTTTTTATGATAGTGAAAGTATAAGTTTGGGCGGTTAATAGATTGAGAAAATTTTGGGAGCCGATAGTTTATTAGCCAATAGGTGTCTAATAGGTTTTTTCCTTCTTTTCTTTTCCTCTTTTACCACTCATTATTTCTTTAATTACACTCATAGGCTCCTGTTCCGGGGTGAATGCAGAACCAGATGAGCCCAGTCCGCTCCAAACTTGGGCTATTGAGATGAATCCAATTGGTGAATCTCCAATGAAACAGGTGGGAGGGAGAACCTGCAAAACACTCCGAAGCTCAAGTCAGACAGAGTTTAAGCAAAGTTCAAGTATAGTAGAGTAGTGTGTACAGTGATCTCAAACCTATGTAAATAGGGGATATTTATAGGCACGAGTATATCTGTAGTGGTGAAGGTGGGAAGTACATGGCCTAAGGTTTTGGAATCATGCATGAGAGCACGTCTCTATTCTGTTGCAGGGGAGAGATTGTGCCTCCTCTTATCCTTGCTGCGCACGCCAGATCGGGTCGTGACTCATGGGCCGGGTCGGATCGGGCTCCTCTTCCAGCAGACGAATCTGGACGTCTCTTGGGCATGTTAAGGGGTATCGGCCCAACGTCGTCGGCTGTCCGCATATGCCTGCCCGTGTTACAAGTCGAAAGTGCCCGACTTATTTATACAAGTCGGATGTTTTGGGCGACTTGTGAGGAGAACATGGATCTGGCCCATGTTCTTGCATCTACTGGAGTGTTGGACCCTTTATTATTGGGTCGGATGTGGATCCTTCCTTTGGGCTAATCAAACAGGTATGAACACTGCCCCTACGCGGGGTTGTAGTCGGTTAATCACCACACGGCGCGTAACCGACTGTAATCCATGTTGCCTTGAAACGCTCCTCCGAGTTCGTAGCGACGATCTGTTTGGCCCTTTTTAATTCGAATTGAATTTCGAATTTCAAAATTTGAATTGGGGAGAGAGAGGGAGATGAAGCATTTATTGGGGTCTCTTCGTTTCCTCTGTGGTATTTACAGTTGTGCCCCTATGCCACATCACGTATAAATAGCTGAGGGAACTCTACCTTCTTGCTACCAATTGCTTTTTCTCGTTTCTAATCTCTGACACCACTTCCTCTCACCGTTACTGTTCCCTTCAAGTTCCTTGCTTCTGCCGTTGCCACTGTCGTCGCTTTCTTCCTCTGCATCGCCGTCTTGAGCTTCGTGTTGGGATTTCCTCCTCTTGCGTTGCCGTTGAGAGTCATGGTTCTCTTTCCTTCCTCATCGTCAATCGTGCCATCTCCTTTCTTAGGTACCATCCACCACTCCATTTTTGCTCCTTCTTGATTCTCTCATTGTTTTGTGAACTGATTGGTTTCGGGTAGGCTATAATTGTTGTAGTTTTGCCTTTCTTAGGATTTGATGAATGTGAGTTTTGGAAGGTGGATCGTTTCTTCTTCCTTCTGGAAATAGAGGAGTGGCAGGGGGAGACAAAACGATTCGTTGCATACTTCTCGATTTCTGTGCTTTATTATTATATTATTGTTGCCCCTGCATGCATAGATAACTGTCATCATTATCGTCGTTTTATTGTGACTTGTGCGTCTTCGCTTGGGTAGAGGTCGGGAACTCGGGATCGGCACCAATCGTGTTCTTTTCTGAGTTCTCACGCGTCATTTGGTCTTTCATATTGCTTTCTTTGTTGTGTCATCTGCCTTTTGAACTGTGTGTGTCGAGAACTCGGATTTGCACATATCGTGTTACTTCCGAGGTCTTGTTTCCTTGTGTCTTTACGAGTAGTATTTTTTCCTTTTTTATTTTGTAGGCTTTTAGTTGTCATGGCTCGTGGTGATATCAACGTCAGGCCCTCCAATGTTCCGGAAGACATGGATTGGGTAGACGACTTGGTTATGCTCCCGCAGTTCGTAATGGATGAGGAGCTGTTAGCGAAATTTAGGGAATCCCATGCAGTATGTGGGACAGTGTCTGAGGAGAGTAGATACGAGCTAGTAGCTCCCAACTCGGAGGAGAGGATTTGTTACTACAATCTTCTCCATCCCGAGGAGAGACATTTCATTTACATGTATGAGTGTCTCTTCTCCAAGTTGGGCGTCCGAGTTCCTTTCACTCAATTTGAGCAGGATGTCCTTTACGAGTGCCGAGTTGCCCCTTCCCAGCTCCATCCGAATTCATGGGGATTTATGAAAGCCTTTCAGACGGCTTGTTGGTACCTGTATCTCGATCTTTCTCTTAGGGTATTCTTTTACTTCTTTCATCTTACCCAACCTTTTTCTTCTCGAAAGAAATGTCAGTGGTCGTCTTTCCGAGCTCGTGAGGGCCGTCGGATCTTTACTCTCTATGAGGAGTCATTCCACAATTTCAAGAATTACTATTTCAAACTTCGATCTGTGAAGGTGTCCGTCCGTTTTATGAGAACGAGAAGGGGGAGTACCAATTTCGGTTGTATTGCTACTCGGGGTCGGAAAGTCCCAAGTTCGACTTCGATGATTTAGATGAGGTGGACCAAGAAATAGTGACTGTGTTGAAGGAGTGTTGTGTCAAAGTCCCTTTTAACACAAAGACTCTCCTGACCCGATCTCCGAGCTACATCCGAACTGAATTAGGTAGTCGTTGGTTCTTAGTTGTTTACTTTTGCGTGTATCTTGTTGATGACTCACGTCCTTGTTACTTTGCTTTTTGTTGTAGAGAAAATGACAAACAACGCGGATGCTTATAAGCGCATGAGAGCTAGGAAGAAGAATCAGGCTAACCGTCTTGCTGCCGCTTCTTTAGGTTCCAAAGAGTCTTCAAAAAACACTGCTGATCATATCAATAAGGTTCCCCTCCCGGGTCCGAGAACCAGTCGGAGACCAACAAGACCGAGTTCAAGGTTCCTCCTACTCCGACAAATCCTGCTGATTCCACGACTGACAAGCCGAAATCGAAGAAGAGGAAAGCCTACGGCCACTCTTACGGGTCGATTTATTCTCCTGACTTTGATGCCGTAGGTTTTACCGACGAGTTTATCATGGAGAATTCTCAAATTGCTATGGATGAGGCTGGTCTGAAGAACAATTTGGAATTCATCATGAAGGCTGGCATTAAGGCTGCTGGTATATCCAGGGCCCTTCAGAAGAAGTTGGCAAATTGTCCCCCGACTTCTCGAGCTGAAGTGGACCAGCTGAAGAAGAAGCTGGCTTCGCTCGTCAAGGAAAAGGAGGAAGCCGAAGAGGAGTTGTCGGGAGTGAAGGTCGAGCTAACAAAGCTAAAGAAATCGGTTAAGGAGGCCGACCAGTCGAGGAGGAAAGCTGAGGCTGAGGCTGCCGTGCTCAAGGTGAAGGTCGGAGCCTTGGAAGCTGACTTGGCCAAGCAGAAGGAGGAGTACGAGGAATTGGAGGATGATTCAATCAAGAGCAACGATAACATTGTTGAAAACCTCCGACTTCAAGCCAAGATCCTTATTCCGACCTTGAAGGTGCACCTCCTCCATCCGGATAATTATGTGGCTGGAGATCGGATCTTGTGGTGCGCAGATCTCCTTCCTGAGTCCGAGGGTCCCTTCTTTGAGGATGAGGCGGCCGTGGTTGGTGATGCCGAGAAGACCGGGCCTCAGTCTGGAGCTGATGATGGGGAGAAGGACCCATCAGAGGTCGGGGACGGCGATTCCGAGAAGTCTCCTCCTGCCTAGCTTTTTCTTCTTTATATTTTAACTTAGTTGCTTTTGGAGGCCTTTGAGCCTTTTGTAATGGCCGGATATTCGCCCCTTTGTGGGCTTTTGTAATTTTGGATATTTTGCCCCTTCTGTGGGTTTAAGTTATTTTGCCTCTTGGTAGGCTTCTTTTGCATTTATTTTATGCTTCCAAGTTACGACTTCTTTATTCGCTTCACTGTACTTGCTTTTATCTGTTTCCAAATTTTGCAATTTGTACACATCGTATTCGCGTGACTTTTGTTTGTTGCTAGTCGTTGATCAGATTTCATAGCTTATACACGGTTGTGCTTGCCTTTATCTATTTTTCGACTACGCGTCCGTTCTAGTCAGATTCTTGCAATCGCTTTTTCCGAGTTATACCTCACTTAATTTGTCCGAGTTATTTCTTATTGCCAATCTTAATTCAATTGACTTTCAAACGTAGATGCGTGTGATTTCACTTTTTTTTACGACTTCGAACTTATTTATTTTTTGTTCGTTCGTCGTTTCTTTTTACGACTTCAAACTTATTTATTTTTGTTCGTTCGTCGTTTCTTTTTACGACTTCGAACTTATTTATTTTGTTCGTTCGTCGTTTCGAGTGATACTATTCGGACCTCGTCGCTTTGCATTTTCGAAGAACTTAATCTTCGTATTGCTTATGCGCTTTTTCGAGCTTGAATAGTTTACAAAGGTCAGACTGTAGACGACTTCTTGTAGATGTTCTCAACAAGTGTTGCAATGAATGGTACTTTTTATTCATGAAGTTGAATCATTACATCAATTGAAACGTAAAGAACAGCAAAGAAATGATAAAACTTCGTGGCAACGTAGCCCCACTATGATGCCTCGTTAAAACCCCCCTCGAGAAAATCCAATGGGATAAAACCGCGAGATCGGGAAAAAGAGTACATCAGGGAGTGAGTTAATAGTAAAAGGAACGAAGGTTGTGACTATGCCAAGTCCTTGGGAGCTCATCACCATCCATCGTGGCTATTTTATGATAGCCTTTTCCGAGCTTGTGCTTGACTTTGTAAGGTCCCTTCCATTTGGCGGTGAGTTTGCCCACTCCCGAGGTCGGGAGTCCGATGTTGTTCCTGATGAGGACGAGTTCTCCGTCCTGGAAATGTCTCGGAACCACTTTCTTGTTGTAACGAATTGCCATTCGTTCTTTTAGGGCCTCTTCTTTTATCTGAGCTCTGTCTCGGATTTCTGCTGAAAGGTCGAGCTCCTCTCTTTGGGCCTTGCTATTGACTATTTCACTGAAGAAGGTGACCCTAGGGCTTTCTTCGCTTATCTCAACGAGGATCATTGCCTCCAGCCCATAGGTCAGCTTGTATGGGGATTCTCCTGTGGTGGATTGGGGAGTGGTTCTGTATGCCCATAGCACATGAGGGAGTTCTTCTGCCCATTTTCCCTTGGCCGAGTCCAATCTCCTTTTGAGACCTCGGAGGATTACCTTATTGGCTGCCTTTGCCTGGCCGTTGGCCTAGGGGTGCTCTACCGAGGTGAATTTGTGGTTAATCCTCATCTCGGAAACTAGCTTTCTGAAGCCGGAGTATGTGAACTGTGTACCATTATCAGTGGTTATGGAGTGTGGAATTCCAAACCTTGATATTATATTCTTCCATAAAAACTTCCAACTTTGCTTTGCTTAGATCGAGGCCAGAGGCTCGGCCTTGATCCACTTGCTGAAGTAATCTATTCCGACTATGAGGTATTTGACCTGTCTTGGAGCCTAGGGGAATGGTCTGAGTAGGTCCATTCCCCATTTGGAGAACGGCCATGCGGAGGTCACACTGATTAGCTCCTCGGGTGATGCCACGTGGAAATTGGCATGCATTTGGCATGGAGGGTATTTTTTGACGAACTCTATTGCATCCGCCTCCATTGTTGGCCAGTAGAAACCAGCTCTTAAAATTTTCTTTGCCAAAGATTTTCCCCCGAGGTGGTTGCCACATATCCCTCCGTGGACTTCATATAGAACTTCCTGGCACTTGCCCGTCGGGACGCACTTCAACAAGAGGGTGGAGATCCCTCTCTTGTATAGCTTGTCATGAACTAGTGTATAGTGTTGTGCTTCTCGGACAAGCCTTCTGGCTTTCTTCCTATCCTCCGGTAGCTCGTCAAATCGAAGGTAGTTGAGGATGGGGTCAATCCATCCGAGGTCACGACCTGTGATATCTAGAACTTCCTTCTCCGACCTCCTAAAGGAAGGCTCGTACAGTACCTCATGGATTAAGCTCCTATTGTTCCCGCCAGGTTTCGTACTGGCCAGCTTGGATAATGCGTCTGCTCTGCTGTTGTCTTCTCTTTTTATGTGTCGGATCTCCGCTTGCGGAAAGTCGGACAACAGTCTTTTGGTCTCTTCCAAATAGCACTTCATGATTAGGTCTTTGGCCTGATACTCCCCTGCTATTTGGGAGGTGACGACTTGTGAGTCACTATGAATCGTGACTCTTCTTGCTCCCGCTTCCTTTGCTAGCCTTAAACCTGTTATCATGGCCTAATATTCTGCTTGGTTATTTGAGGCTTTGAAGTCAAATTGTAGGGAGAGTTCTAAGCTGACATCGTCGGGCCCGACCAGTATAACCCCGGCTCCACTACCACTTTGATTTGAGGAGCCATCGACGTACAGACTCCATGCATCGGTGTCTTTTGCTACACAGTCGTCAGCGAGCTTGGCGACGAAGTCGGCGAGGCTCTGGGCTTTTATTGCTGTCCAGGGTTCATACACGATGTCGTACTCGGAAAGCTCTACTGCCCACTTCAACATCCTCCCAGCTAAGTCCAACTTGATCAAAATGCTTTTTATTGGTTGATTTGTCCGTACCTTAATGGTGTGACTTTGGAAGTAAGGTCGAAATCTTCTAGCTGAGATCACTAGGGCATAAGCCAACTTCTCTATCCTTTGGTAGTTGAGTTCGGGTCCCTGCAGTACCTTGCTAGTAAAATAGACAGGATGCTGTCCGAGTTCATCTTCTCGGATGAGTGCCGAGACAACCGCTTTTTCCGCTACTGACAAGTATAAGATCAGACACTCCCCATTCCTGGGTTTGGACAGTATTGGGGGACTCGCTAGGTAGCTCTTGAATTCTTGGAAGGCCTTCTCGCACTCTTCGTTCCAGGCGAAGTTCGCACCCTTCCTTAGCACTGAGAAAAAGGGTAGGGCTTTCAAAGCAGAACCTGAGAGGAAGCGAGACAGAGCGTCTAGCCGACCGTTTAACTGTTGGACATCCTTCAGAGAGGTCGGACTCTTCATCTCTTGTATGGCTGCGCATTTCTCAGGGTTGGCTTCTATTCCCCTCTGCGTGAGCATGAAGCCGAGGAACTTGCCGGCTTCCACTGCGAATGCACATTTTGTTGGGTTGACACGCATGCCGTGCTCCCGGATTGTGGAGAATACCTTGGTTAGTCCTCCTATCAAATCCTCCTCTGCCTTGGCTTTCAGAAGCATGTCGTCCACATAGACTTCCATTAAGTCTCCGATGTGTTGCTTGAAGACCTTGTTTATAAGTCTCTGGTAGGTAGCCCCAACGTTCTTTAGCCCGAAGGGCATGACCACATAGCAGTAGTTCACTTTGGGAGTTATGAAGGTGGTTTTCTCTGCATCTGGGGCGTACATGGGGATTTGATTATATCCCAAGTATGCGTCCATGAAAGATAAGTACTTGAAACCGGACGCCGAATCCACCAGAGCGTCAATGCTGGGGAGGGGATAAGGATCCTTCGGGTACGCCTTGTTTAGGTCCGTGTAGTCCACGCACATCTTCCATTTGCCATTTTGCTTTTTTACGAGGACTACATTCGCCAGCCAGGTCGGGTAGGTGACCTCTTGGATAAATCCTGCTTCTAACAGGGCGTTTACTTGTTCTTCTATGGCTCGTGTCCTTTCTTCTCCTTGTTTCCTTCTTCTTTGCTGCACAGGTCAGGAGCCTGTGCGGATGGATAGCCAGTGGGACATGAGTTCTGGGGAGATGCCTGGCATGTCGGATGCTTTCCAGGTGAACAGGTCGGAGTTCTTTTTTAGCAGCTTGGTGAGGTTCTGTTTTAGCTCTTCGGGGATATGGGCCCCTATGCTGGTGACCTTGTCTTCCTCCTTTCTGATCCGTACTTGTTCCAGTTCTCCTTGCGGCTCTGGTCGGAGATTTTCTTTAGACTGTGGCCTCTCGAGTTCTATCACATAGCTCTTATCCGAGAGGTTCTTGGCTTTCTTGTCAACTTGTGTGTTATAGCACTTTCTTCCTGCTAGTTGGTCTCCTTTTAAGGTGGCTATCCCTCCATCGGTGGGGAACTTGAGGCATAGATGAGGAGTGGAGACCACAGCCCATAGGCGGTTAAGGGTTCTCCTTCCGATCAGTGCGTTGTAAGCTGAGGAGACGTCGACTACAATGTAGTCGTTTGTAGTCGATTTTCAAGGTGGTGCAACACGGCTCCTCGCCGAAGGTGGTATAGAGGCTCACGTAGCCTAAAGGCTGAACAGGTATGTCTCCGAGACCAAATAACATCTCGTTGTATACCCGGAGTTCTTGAGGCTCTAGCCCCAGTTTATCAAAGGCTATCTTGAAGAGGATGTCAGTGGAACTTCCTTGGTCCACCAGTGCTCTATGGACATGAACATTAGCCATTTTAATCGTGACAACAAATGGGTCGTCCTGCCCCGGGATGATTCCTTTGGTATCTCCATCTGTGAAGGTGATTGAAGGGGTGTTACTCCGCTCTTTAGTGGTTGGATTCTTCTGCACACTATAGAACTGTTTCAGGTGCCTTTTCCGGGAGCTCTTGGATGGTCCTCCGGAGGCGAATCCTCCCGAGATCGTATATATGTGCCTTGCCTCGCTCCGAGTAGTGTTGTTTTCCTGAGGTCTGTCGTCCAACCCCCTATCATTGGGTCTGTCCCCTCGGCTATTATCACGCCTCGAGGATCCTTCCGACTTGATGAACATATCAACTTTTCCTTCTCTTGCTAATTTTTCCACCACGTTTTTCAGATCATAGCAGTCATTTGTGTGGTGGCCGTAGACTCTGTGATATTCGCAGTACTCATCTTTGTTACATGCTTTCCAACTTCTGATCTGTCTAGGGGTTAGTAGCTTCTCCACATTGCATATCTCACGATACACTTCCACCAAAGAAACTTTGAGTGGTGTGTACGAGTGGTATTTTCGAGCTTGACTCGAGTATTCCTCCTCCCCTCTCTTCTTGTATTTTTCCTTTCCGAGCTCTTCTCCGCCCCTTTTGTTGTTCCTTTCTCATTCTCCGCTGGCGGGCTTCCTGAGTTGTGATGCCTCCTCCAAGTTGATGTATTTCTCAGCTCTTTCCTGGACCTTTGGTAAGGAGGTCGGGTGCCTCTTTGAGATTGACTGTGAGAAGGGTCCCTCACGCAAGCCGTTGATCAGTCTCATGATGGCTGCTTCGGTTGGGAGCTGTTGGACTTCCAAACAAGCTTTGTTAAACCTTTCCATGTATATTCTCAACGATTCGCCTTCCTTCTGCTTGACTCCAAGCAGGCTCGGAGCGTGTTTGACATTCTCCTTCTGAATTGAGAACTGGGTAAGGAACTTCTTGGATAGCTCTTCAAAGCTCGTGATGGATCTCGGCGGGAGGGAATCAAACCAGATTTGCGCCGCCTTGGTTAATGTCGTTGGGAAAGCTTTGCTCCTAGTTGCATCTGAGGCGCCTGCTAGGTACATCCGACTTCTGAAGTTGCTGAGGTGGTACCAGGGGTCGGACGTGCCGTCGTACAAAACCATGTCTGGATTCTTGAAGTTCTTGGGAACTTCTGCTTTCATGATTTCTTCAGAAAATGGGTTTCCAGGGTGCAGGTCGGAATATTGATATTCTCGTCGTACCCATTTTTGCTTCAATCCTTCTTCCAACTTTTTGATCTTCTTTTCGGTTTCTCTTCTCCAACGCAACTCGTCATGTAGCTTCCTTTCTACTTCACGTTGTTGCGCCAGTTCTTGTTCTAATTGGTTTAGGCGTCCGTCGTGCTCGTTAACCAAGCCCATATATTCATAGTGAGTTGGCTTGGAGTGGGGTTCCGCGGAGCGTCGTGGGGGTGGACGCGACTTCCTTGGGGAAGGCTGCTTTCCTGAGCCCCCATGGCCCCTACTTCTGGAGTTATTCTGGGATTCTGAATCTGAAGTTGTATGTCCATCTTCTTGGTGATCCGCCGTTTGTCAAGACTCAAGTTCGGTCCCCGGCAACGACGCCAATGTTCCGGGGTGAATGTAGAACCAGATGAGCCCAGTCCGCTCCAAGCTTGGGCTGTTGAGATGAATCCAATTGGTGAATCTCCAATGAAACAGGCGGGGGAGAGAACCTGCAAAACACTCCGATGCTCAAGTCAGACAGAGTTTAAGCAAAGTTCAAGTATAGTAGAGTAGTATGTTCAGTGATCTCAAACCTGTGTAAATAGGGGATATTTATAGACACGAGTATACCTGTAGTGGTGAAGGTGGGGAGTACATGGCCTAAGGTTTCGGAATCGTGCATGAGAGCATGTCTCTATTCTGTTGCAGTGGAGAGATCGTGCCTCCTCTTATCCTTGCTGCGCACGCCAGATCGGGTCGTGACTCATGGGCTGGGTCGGATCGGGCTCCTCTTCTAGCAGACGGATTTAGACGTCTCTTGGGCCTGTTGAGGGGGATCAGCCCAACGTCGTCGGCTGTCCGCATATGCCTGCCCGTGTTACAAGTCGGAAGTGCCCGGCTTATCTATACAAATCAGATGTTTTGGGCTACTTGTGAGGAGAACATGGATCTGCCCGTGTTCTTGTATCCACTGGAGTGTTAGACCCTCTATTATTTGGCCGAATGTGGATCCCTCCTTTGGGCTTATGAAACGGGTATGAACAGCTCCCTAGCATTACTTAGATTTGCTTGGTTTAAACTTTAAAATTTGTCCGGACCGAAAAAAAAAATTTAAAATCTATAAAAGGATTTATTATTCTTCTTCTGAGAAAATTTAAGAAGGAATAATGTCACGTTAGGAACGAATAGCGAGCCAATTAGTGTAATTAGAAAAATAATGAATGATATGAGGGAAAAAAAAATATTGACTTTCTATTGTCTCTCTAATATTGACACTTTTTCTTTAAAAAATTACGTATATTCTTTGTAAAAAAAAATTTACTTATATGCAATAAAAATATAAAATTTAAAGTATTTAAAATAGTTAAATTTGTTTCTAATAAAAGAGTAATGATTAAGAATTCTAATTCATTGCTAAAGATATTTTTCTAATACATAAAAGAATAAAAAATTTAAATATATATGTTATTTTTTAACAAACATCAAATTTATATTTTGTTTATAATTTAAATAGATTTAAGTAGGCAACTGATTAAAATTAATAAATTGAGATTTTTAAAATATTTAGTCTATTTTGTGATGGATTTTTTTATTTATAAATAAAATAAATATTTTATTTATCAAAATAAATAATTTTATGAAAAATTACCAAATTATGCAACATGTCGTTAGCACTGATCGTGGCATTAAACTGAGCCAGTAGTCACGCAGGCACTGGTGCTCACTGGACAATGGACACGAAGAAATTGGACCAGTACAATTACATGGAAGTTATAACCATTTTCTAAATTTGTGTACTAATTAATTTTCATGTATTCCTTTTTCTAATGGTACTTGTTAATTTTATACTCTTTAATTTTTATTAAAAAAATTAGTTCCAAATATTTGACAAAACGGGATAAACAATAAAATATAAAAAAACATCAATTTAGGTTTAGAAAAATAATAATTAAATTGTTTAAATTATAAAATTTAAAATGGGTAATGTTCAAATTATAAAAAAGTATTTATTTTATCTTTTAAATTATACTACAAACACGTTTTTATTATATAATTAACTTTTTAATTTTTAGATATTTTGTGTATTTATATTTTTTGTTCTTTATAACTTACTCTCATGTACTCTAGCATACTCTAATATTGTTTTTGTTAGAAAATTTAAACACTTATATAAAAAAATTAATTTTATTCTTCTATCAGTGGATAAATGACAGGTTGATACAAGCCAAGAGAACAATAGTTCCCAAAACTAAAAACATTTATGTATATTTCCTTTAATTTTTATATTAGCCCTAAATTTTTTAGTTTTTCTCTAGTATATTATGTTTTTATTGTTTATCTTTTATCCCATTTTTATATTAACGCTAAATTTTATTGTTTTCTTTAATGCGACGGTCAGTGCTCGCAACCCTGTAATGTTGGACAATAATATTTTATTTATAAATAAAAAAAATTCATTTTGTGATAGGTCACACCAAACAAGCATACAGACTGCACATGTCATCACTCTAGAATAAATAAATCCTTGTAACTAGCTTTTGCCAACGTGAGAGATCATGGAGAAATAGTGTTATATCACAAAAAACATACATTAACCAGAGCGTATCATGTTTTTGGGGGCAGGGATCCTCCTGTCTTTCAAAAAAAAAGTTGACAAAAATCATATTGTGTCTTTACTCTTCTCATTCACTCAATATTTTTTTTGGGTCAAAAACAAATTAAAGAAGAAAAACAAGGATCTCTCATCAGATCACTCCATAGACCAAAATATGTCATTATAATATTTTTAGAGTTAATTATTTTGTTAATTATATCTCTATAACTTTACCAATTTTTTAATTAATTCTTTATTTATAGTTTAAACATTTATAATTAGAATTTTAGATAAAAATTTGTAATTAAATATTTAATAGTTTTATATTTCAAAAATATATTAATACTAAAATATTCTGTTTTTAAAATATTTCATAATTCATCTTACATCGCACATAAACGTTTTAAAAAAAAATTTATTTTTAACAAATATAATTAAAAAGACTTAACTGAAAAAATTTATTAAATATAAGAATTTAATTACAAACCAGGCTTTTAAACAATAAAAACTAAAAACTCTAATTAAAAAATTAATAACTCTACAAGAACCAAACACAATAATTAAATCTAATTTTTATCTTCAACCTTCCTCTCTGCATGCGTGTATGCATGGATATTAAGAGTAGATCGATTACATACAAGATGAAAGAGATGAACCCAAGGAAGAGATTCAAGAACTGCTTCATCATTCTCTCTAATAAACTCCTTTAAAGGAACGGAAGAACACTCTCGTTTTACTGTCAATCTCAGCAGCAATAGCGCTTTTGATAGACTTATTATTACTAGTATGTTGTTGTTGCTTCTTTGATTTTCTCACCCCAAGCCACTTGTGTATTCTGTTCTTCACAGACTTTTCTTGATCACTCTTGAATTTCTTCATAGGGTTGTACACTGCAAGGTACTTTTGGCGGTAGAAGTGGCTACCGCCATCATCATAAGTGATCTTGGATATGGCCAGAGCCTCAACCTCACTGGGAGGAGGAGAGAAGGGATCAATCCATCTTCTTGATGAAGAAGCAGAGCTCTCTTTCTTTGAATCCGCGCTGGTTATTATTAGGTTCTTCAAGAATGCTGCCATTAACTTGGCCTCTTTATAAGACTTGTTGTAATAATAATCTATCTGGCTGGTGGCATTTTCGTCTTTCTCTAAGCTCTGCTTGCAACTTATTATTCCGTTCATGGAAGCTGGATTATTGTATTGCATCTTCCTTCAAAGCTTTAATTTACTTCCTTTTTTATTTCTTTCACCAACAAAAATAATTAACTGTGAGTGCTTTCTATTCTGGCTTCTATATATAGCAGTGTCCTGGAATTTCAAAATAGGATAAAGCACGTTTAAACTTTTATCTTATTTTCAAATTAAATCTTGATGTATTAGCGTAATTTCTGTTTTTATTTTATTTATTTATTTGTTTATTTAAATTTAAGTTAATTGATAGGAGTAAAATCTCCTATAGGTTAGAATTGTAGAAATTGGGAAGAGAATAGGAGAATTAGAGGGGATTAGAAAAGAACAATAGAAAGAAGAAGATAATTCCATTAGAGAGGAATTCCAAAAGAAGAAAGATAACAATGTCATTGATAATTTGCATAGATGATTACATTGATTACCTACTATTTATAGTAAAATACTAATATTCTACATCATTCTAAAAACTATATCATGCTAATATACTAATGGCTTAATTATATTTGTATCATTAATCTTGTTTTAAAATGCTTTGGATAAAGAAAACTTTATTTCGTCTTATTTTTAAAAAATTATGTTTTTAATAGAAACTTTTTTTTGTTTTTTTAAAAGAAATGTATTGTTGATTTTTTTAAAAAACAAATAATTTATTTTTTAAATAATTTTTTTATAAAACACATTCAAATATTTAAAATTTCATAAAAAGTATTTAATTTTTTTTTCTTAAAAAAAATCTATCCAAACCAAAACTAAATACAACAATAAAACTACTTTTAGCTTAGTAAGATTTAAGATGTAAAACGGTTTCATTAGATAATAAGCATGTGAAGGGATCTTGCAAGATATATACAAAATCTCCATGTTGTGATATAAAACTTACAATAAATATTCATGTAGACAATAAATATATAAACACATGATAATTAATGATCCTCTCTCATGCATCCTCAGCTGGAATGCAAGTGGAGTAAATTTATGTCTATAATGTGTTTATGTGTACAGTAATAAAATTGTAAAATTTATTGCTGTTTATTTATACTGATATATTTTTTTTTTGACATAGATGCTGATATAACAATCATGCTAGGTGCACAAGTGATTTTAGTAACCAAGTGCAAAACCAAGTGGTTTCAGTAACCACACGCTCAAACAAGCCCACTCTCACCCCCAAAGCGCGTGATGAACACGCACTCTCTTCATCGTTGCCGTCGTCATCTTCATCATCCTCACTCGCCGTCGTCGTCTTCTTCTTCATCATCTTCCTTCTTCGTCGCCGTCGCCTCCTCCTTCTCCTCCTCCTCCGTCGTCGTCTTCTTCTCCTCCTCCTCCTCCTCCTCTTCCTCTTCGTCGTCGTCGTCGTCTTCTTCTTCTTCTTCTTCGTCATAGTCGTCTTTGTTTTCTTCTTCTTCTTCTTCTTCTTCTTCTTCTTCTTTGCTTTTAATTGCCTGATTCAAGATTTGATTGGGTTACTTGATATTTGTGTGCATTCTAAATGATTATTTGTGTGCATTCTGCATGGTTATTTGTGTGCATTCTAGTTTAACTTCAATGGTTATTTGTGTGCATTTTGGATGGTTATTTGTGTGCATTCTGCATGGTTATTTGTGCATTCTGGTTTAGT
>JASCZI010090623.1:34086-48246 GCA_036250425.1 Stylosanthes scabra | reverse complement strand
TGTAGAATGGAAAAGGGGAAAAAGTTGTTTTTGATGATTGAAATGGTAAAATTGGTTGATTACAATTATTGGACTAGCTAATTGTAGTGCACAACAAGATGATTTACACATTGATGCAGTCCATGATTTCTTGAAGAATAACCAATCTTCCTTATGGTAAGATATTTGCTTGGTTTGATATAATCCAGAGGAAGTCATTGTAATGCTTAGGGTTTAACACTTGCCTCTGGTTAAACGCATTTGTGTGGCTAGCTATATAACTGACACATTTAAATGCATTCGACAATTACATTTAAACGAATTGCCCGAAGGCTGGTTTAAGATATTAATTTGTGTGGCTAGCTTGTAAAGCTCGTACTAGTAAAATGATATAATGGTCTCCTTAACTTGTGTATCTGTGATTCGCTTTTTTTCGCCCCAAGTAATTGAACATTTTGTTGAGGATCAATGCTTGTGTTTATAGCTTGTGTGGTTTCCTCTGATAGGTGGAAATTCAAGTGAGGAAGTTGTATTGTGTTAGCAGGGCCCTTCCAACTCTACCAATTAATCTCGAGGATGCTGCTCGAAGTGAGGCTGAAATTGAGAATGCTCTTAAGGTACATTGATTGGAGGTGTCTGCTTCTTTATTAACCTGTTTGAATCCTTCTTTGTTAGGGTGATTTGTTTGCAAGAGCTGATCTTCTACTTTTTTTATTTTATTTTAATTTGTTTTGTGCATTATTAAATTCTGCTGCATGTCTTAAATCGCAGTTGCACATCATTTCTCTTCATGCATTGGTTAACTAGTTCTCTTAATGAATGCAGGATGGTGAACAACTTGTTCGTGTTAATCAGGATACACGTTTGAATTTTAGAGTACTTGACCTCAGAACCCCAGCTAATCAAGGAATTTTCCGCACTCAGTCTCACGTTGGAAATGTAAAGCATTTCATCTGAATTTTATTCTGAAGAGTTTAGTTATTCATGTTCATTTTTAAATTTACTGCAATAAATGCATACCAAGAAATTTAAGGAATAGATTTTGTCCATGATGCCAAGTTGAATGATCAAATTATTTTTGGTTGCATTCTTGGGTAGGCATTCAGACAATTCTTATTATCTGAAGGCTTTGTTGAAATCCACACTCCAAAGTTGATTGCTGGGTCAAGTGAGGGTGGAGCTGCTGTTTTCAGACTGGACTATAAAGGGCACCCTGCATGCCTTGCCCAATCACCACAGCTCCACAAGCAAATGGCAATATGTGCTGATTTTGGCCGTGTTTTTGAGATTGGTCCTGTGTTTAGGGCTGAAGATTCCTTCACACACAGACATCTGTGTGAGTTTACAGGTCTTGATGTTGAAATGGAGATTAAGAAGCATTATTATGAGGTATATTTCACTTTTAGGCATATGTTTCTGTGTATGCTTTTGAAATTATTGACATACATAACCTTACTTACTGATATTGAGTTTTTGAGCAGGTTATGGATATAGTTGATAGGTTGTTTGTCTCAATATTCGATAGCTTGAACCAGAACTGTAAGAAGGATCTTGAAGCTGTGGCACGCCAGTACCCATTTGAACCTTTAAAGGTAGGCCTATCTTCTACTCTTTTTTTTTTTTTTTAGTATTTGCATATATCAAACATTCTTTTCTATTCTAAATTCTAATAAACTTATGTCTTCATAAAAAATGAGTAAATGTTATTAATTATCTCATATTGTATTTATTATGCTAAGGACTAACAGTTGAAATTTGTTAATGCAAAATGAAATGCTTAAATTCTTATACGATCTTATTTATGATCTGATCATATCTCCTTCAATATGCAGTATCTTCGTCAGACTCTGAGGCTTACATATGAAGAAGGGGTTCAGATGCTCAAGGTAAGATTAAAATTTTCCATAGTATCTAATTCACAAATCATGCACAAAAATGTTTATTTTATTGAATGGGGTTACTTTCTTCTTTATTAATAAGACATAAGCTAATGGAGGGATTATACAATAACAATGATAACAGCAAAGTCTTGTCCCACTAGTTAAGGCTGGCTACATGTATCGGACAGCGCTGTTGTACTGTGAAAAAGTTATGTTCTAGTTTGTAATTTCTAATTTCAACTAAAAATTCAAGGGGAACATGATTCACAGTAGTCAACTGTTTATTAGAAAATGCCATGGAGTCCCTATTGTTAATTGAAAAATAATTGGGCTTGAGGGAACATTTATGTCAACACTTCATTCTCAGTCCATATCGTAATCATGCGCGCTTGCAAGTTAAAATGGGTTTATAGTCCGGAAAAGGATGAAATTACTGTATTGATGCCTAATTAGGTTAATAGGTTCCCTATGTTCTGTTCTAAGGGGTTCATTGATGCTGAGATCTCTATTTTTTCTCTTATAGATAGTTCTCAGTTTTCTTTGCAACTTTTGAATCATTGACCTCAACACTCATAATGTGTTTTACTTTGCTAATAAGAATTTTAGAAAATGGTATGTCTTGCATGTACTAATAATTCTTCTTCACAGGATGCTGGAACAGAGATTGAACCTTTTGGTGACTTGAATACTGAAGCTGAAAGGAAGTTGGGGCAGCTAGTTTTAGAGAAGTAATTCCTTTTCTCTCTCTCTTACACACACACACACATAACAATAAAGTGTAAATATTTATTTACTTTTTAAGTGACCTATTATTTTGGATTTACTTAGGCTGTAATTTTTTTTATAGGTATGGCACAGAGTTCTATATCCTTTACCGGTACCCATTGGCTGTAAGGCCATTTTACACAATGCCTTGCTATGATAATCCACAATACTCCAACTCATTTGATGTCTTTATTAGAGGTAAGCAATAAGCAATGATGTTATACATTGCATTGGTATGAGAAATGATTGCATTATACACTTTTCATCTATACTGTATCCATAAGAGAAAAATTGTTAACTCCTAGAGCACATTTAATGTGTTCTAGAAACATTATTAGCCACTTATTCTTGATATTTTATATAGTTTTTAAACATTATAAAAGAAAATAAATGGATATAGTTGTTCTTGGAGCATGCAAGTATTTCTCATAGCTGTCATTGCTTCTTCATAGATATAAGTATTTCCACAGAAGCATGGAGTTTGTTACTGGTTTTTTATTCAAAGCTCTGTGTTGCTTGTCCCTTAGGTGAGGAGATCATTTCAGGAGCTCAGCGTGTCCACAACGCAGAAATGTTGGAAAAACGAGCTGAGTCTTGCGGCATTGATGTCAAGACGATATCTACATACATTGATTCTTTCAGGTATTCTTCACGGCCTCTTGCTCAGTTCATTTTTCCGTATTCAGTGTTTCTTGGTTTAATCTGGCAGTTACTATCTCCATCCCACAGTAAATATGATGTTAAGAAAATTGTTACGTCTAAGAATCAATATATCTAGACATAATTTGTGTCCAAATGAGTAAACTGTTATTTTGACCCTTAAAATATTAGTTTATTGACAAAATGGTTCCTTAGCAATTGATAATTATTTTCATGGTACCTGAAAATCTGCCCACAAAATGAGAGGGCTATTTTATCAGATATTTCTAGGGAAAAAATAACAGTTTGATCCATGTCACAGAGATTCAATGAAGTTTTATATTGGCCGTAGAAGGCCTGACAAAATTCTCCCCTTTTATCCGGACTTTCTTTCTTCCGGTTCTGGAACCAGTTATGTAAAGTTTGCAACAAACTTGACATTAGAGTTCACTAAAATGGCGAATTACAAAAAACCTAAACATTATACATCTTGTTGGAAAACTAACTTTAAGTAGAGGTTTATTCATCTAAATACATTGATTTTTTACAACTCTCTAACCTACGGTTATAATTTATTATTTCAACAAATTGAATTTCTTTATATAAAAGGCTAATTGCTTTGTTGGATGTTTCAGATATGGTGCGCCTACGCATGGTGGCTTTGGAGTTGGCTTGGAGCGCGTAGTAATGCTCTTCTGTGGCCTGAATAACATCCGCAAGACATCACTTTATCCTCGTGACCCTCAGAGGATTGCACCATGATAGAGTTATACCGAAAACAGTGGCTTGGAATTTGCATTGTCACAAAATTTCTTATTCCAAGAATTTCTTTTCCTTTGAATTAGTAGCCATGGAGCTGGTGCAATAGATCACTTAACAAACCATGCTAATTTTGGTCGACTTAATGTAGTTGCCACTTTGCAATTCATTGCCCCCCTTTGTTTGTTGGATGCACTCTTTGAATGTTCAGATTTTATGGGTTGGATTTTCTTTAACCGAAGTTTGAGGCGAGACTTAATACGAATATCTCCCCGAAATCTTTGTTTCATGTTCATTTGATGAGGAACCATATCCACACAAAATACCCTTAAAGGACTCCTTGGAATCACACCTGCAAAATGCACCTCTAATACATTAATACCATCAACCCCAAATTGCAAATTGCAGATCAATGCTCACACATCTTTGCCGGTGACGTTGCACTTTCTCTAATATATACTCTTAATTTGTTCAGATTATAATAATACACAAGATAACTTATTTTTAAAATTTATTATTGAAAAACCTTGTTAAATTGGTTGATTAAATGCAGAAATTTTCCTCAAAATAAATTATAAAAATGTTTTAATTCCAAAAAGAAATTAAAAAGCCTTTAATTACTTAAATCCATTTTTTTTTGGTATTTGCACCAAGTTTGTCCGAAAATGGTATCTTCTTAGTACTCGGTGCAAATATTAGAAAAAAAAAGCAAAAGAAAAAAAATTTCAATAATTAAAGCCCTTACTTTCTTTTTGAAATTAAAACATTTTTATAATTTGTTTTAGAAATTTTTTCAAGAAAACTACCTTCTTTACCGGTTGACTACCCATGAAAAAGGGAGAACAAAACCTTCTAAGAAATCCTAATTGAAAGTTAATAATTAAATTTGTTATAGGTTTTCATTGACATTTTGCTTCAACACTAAAACTGAAAATTTGTTTTTTTTTTTTTTTTTTTCTATTATTCTCATTAGAAACCGGCAAATAAAAAAATATAAAACTAAGATAAGAACCTGCCTAACAAGAACATTTGATAAGTAAAACTGTAAAATTTGAAGAAGAATATATACGATTAAACCAAAATATAAACAAAACTTAAGAACAATTTAATTGTTTATGAAAATATAAATTTAACATTAACTAACTAAAAACTCTAAACTCCTATGCCTACCATAAAGAATTAAAACTCTCTAGCTAAAAGAATCCAACTAACATGAATTATCCACCTTGGATTTAGCTTTATCACTTGCAGACTTAACAAATCTCTTCCAGTAAGAATGATTTTACCACACAACAGACATCTCTTCAATGGGAACTCCCTTAGTCTCCGGAAGAAACTTGTAGATAAAGCAACTCATGAGGAAAACAAAGAAAGCAAAGAAGATGAACAAGCCAAACTTCATGTGGCACAACATGGAGGTAAACACTTGAGCAATGACAAAAATGAAAAGCATGTTGACTGAGACATTAACACTCTGAGCTGCATATCTGACTTCAAGTGGAAATATCTCACTAGTGACCAGCCATGATAGAGGACCCCATGACCATGCAAATCCCATCTCATAGATGCAGATAAATCCCACAACAAGAAAAGCATACCATTTTGGCAACATTCCAGGTTTTCATCTATTCCAAATTTACTTGCAATTGCCACCGTTATCACAATCTGCATCCATTATAATTAATAAATTTAAATATGAATATTAGCGAGTTTACATTATTCTATTAGTCCTTTTAAGTTTTACCAAATTTCTAAAATTAGGCACTAAACTATTGACATGATAACAAGCACTTAATTGAAAAATTATAAATATCAGTCCCACTACACATCCAAGCATTTATTTCAACCAAGTGATTTTTGTCCATTCTCACCCGACTAAAAAACACGAAATCACGGGCGCTTCTGCAACTCCTTCCCATTTCTACTGTAGTGCTTCTTCCTCCTCCTCCTCCTCCTCCTCCTTGCTGTTGTGATCGTCGTCGTTGCTGTCGTCTTCTTCTTCTTTCTCTTCTTCATCCTCTTCATCCTCCTCTTCCATTGTTACGTTGTTGCTTTGTTGGTATTGTTGCTGTTGTTGTTGTTGATGAAAAATTTAATTGGATATTCATATTCTAGAAAACATAAATGAATTTTGAAGACAAGCAGAAATGAATTTTAAATGAAAATAGAAATGAATTTTGAATTAAAAATGAATTGAATTTTTAAGAAAACAGAAACAAATTTTTATGAAAAACAGAAACAGATTTTTATATAAAACAGAAACGAATTTTCATATAAAAACTAAATTGGATTTTCACGAAAACATAAACGGATTTTCATGCAAAAAGAAACGAATTTGGTGATGAACCTACGTCTAGACGTGATCTTGTTTAGCTCCAATGTGATGTTGTTCACGCCTAGGCGTGACTCTGGGTCACGAAAACATAAATGGATTTTGAATTAAAACAGAAATGGATTTTCATATAAAATTGAATTGGATTTTCATGAAAATAGAAACGGATTTTGAATTATAGTAGAAACAGATTTTGAATTGAAAGTGAAACGGATTTTCATATATAAAAACTGAATTGAATTTTAAACAACACTTACATTGATCCAAAATCAATATTGATTTACATTGATTCATATTCATCCACATTCATATAATTACAATGTCTAAACTAGGGACAAATTTAAGGGGGTTGATTAATGGCCTTGCCCCCAAGAAAATTTCATAACTTTTATGGCCTTCCATATCTTTCATGGTCCATGCATGGTGCGAAATTGTTTGCAGGAAAATCATTTCTTTTTCTTATTAGTGGTTGAATATAAGTATATTAGATTTTCATCGTGTGGTTTGGTTATGAGATGATTTTCATGTGTCCCAATTGATTAGAAAATGATATTATAATTGTAAAAGTGATCCACACCTTTTTCATAGGATCCAAATGACATAAGTTTGCAGGAATTTCGCCACTTTACGCGTGGCTAATATCACGAAAACCACAAAATTAGCCTCTTATTGAGGCGAACAATGTGCAAGTGCAAAAACAAATTGAAAAACGATAATTAATGTCAAATTAATTTTCTTTTTGGAAATAAATTTTTCTTTTATTTTATTTATGAAAATTTTTCATTAAAATTTTAATTGTGATTATTTAATTATTAAAAAATTACACATACTTATAATTATTATCCGTGCATAATACGTGTGGATCAATCTCCTTTAAAATTGTTAATCATTTTAAAGAATAAAGTAGTGTTTATGTTTTAGTCACCTTTAAATAAAGATGGGTGGAACCACAAATAATAAATATTACAAAATGAACAGCGATTAATTAAAGAATCACTTTACAATTTTACCAAGTTAACAACTTTAGACAATCTTTATCCAATAAGCAATGCTAGGGAGCCAACGTTAGGGAGTCCATAAGGGGCCCATGAGTGTAATTAGGAAAATAATTAATAATAAAAGAGGAAAAAGAAAAGAAGGAAAATTGATATTGGCTCCCTATGGGCTCCTTAACGTTGGCTCCCAAGACTTTCTCTTATCGAATACGTGCGTAACCTGTACATACACACGGATAAATATTCTAGTATTTATAAATTTTGTAGAAACTATAGGAATAACAATAATTTGACACCTATAAACTAATAATTAAAACAATAATTATAAACAACCAAGTGAATTTTACAAGCAAGCTTAACCAAGTCTTCCTAACTCACGTGCCTCTTATTAACTATCAGGATTTGTTATTTTCGTTTTTTGAAAAATGAAATCCCTGATTTCTCGTTTATTCTGTTTTTGCATAACATGCGTTATTAACAAGCCTTTATTCACTGTCGTTCTCTCATTGTCCTAATCCTCTCATTTCATTTTCTTTGTTTCTGATTTGATCTGTGGATGGATGCTCTCAATTCATCACTATGGTGATTCCGTTTTTTGTTTCTGATTAGTTTGAGGACGAATGCTATTAATTATGTAAATATGATTAGGAAAATGAGTAGTAGCAGTAGCAAGAAGATGAAGAGAAGGAGTAGCAGCAGTAGCAGGAAGAAGGAAGAAGGAGGAAGAAGAAGAAGATTGAGTACATTTGAGTGATAACTTTCAATAATTCAAAATTCGTTTCTACTTTCATTCAAAATCCGTTTCTATTTTCATTCAAAATCTGTTTCTACTTTCATTCAAAATCTATTTCTGTTTCCTGAAATCCAATTTTGTTTTCATTCAAAATTCGTTTCTGTTTTCATTCAAAACCCGTTTTTATTTTTATTAAAAATCCGTTCTGTTTTTATGAAAATCCAATTCAATTTTTAATTCAAAATTCGTTTATGTTTTCATTCAAAATCCGTTTTTGTTTTTATTAAAATTCCGTTTCTGTTTTCATGAATATTCAATTCAGTTTTTAATTAAAAATTCGTTTCTATTAAAATTCTGTTTCTGTTTTTATATAAATTTCGTTTCTATTTTTTGTTAATATCCAATTTAGTTTTTTATCAACAATAACAACAACACAACAACAACAACAACAACACCAACAACATCAACAATTGAGGAGGAAGATGAGAAAGAAGAAGAAGATGAGGAAGAAAAGGAAAAAAAAAGAAGAGGACGAAGAAGAGAAGGAAGAAGAGAAAGAAGAAGAGGACGGAGAAGAAGAAGAAGACGACAGCAACGACAATGACGATGATGGCAGCGACAACAACGACGACGGCAGCAACAATAAAAAGAAGAAGGAGGAAGAGAAGGAAGAGGCGCTGCAGCAGTTACAGAGAAGAAGAAGAAAAAATGGGTGTGTGTTTTCACGTTTTTTAGTGAGGATGGTTATTTTTTGCTTGGTTAGACTTGGTTATGGTAAATGCTTGGATGTGTAGCATTACTGTAATTAAAAATAAGGATAAGTAAAAAGAACTTATGAATTAAATTATGTACCTGACAGATAAACATCTGAACACCACCTTCAAGAAAGAGCTTACGGCCTTCCAAATCTATCAACAATAAAGATTGAAATAAAGCTACCAAGAGCTTGAAACCCTCCAGTAATCATGGAAGACATAAGGGAAGCATTGCTGCCAAAACCAATGGTTCTGAACAAAACCAGAGCATAGAAAGTAATCACATTCATGCCAGTGAGTTGCTGAAAGAAAGGAAGGGCTATGGCCATCACAAGGTGAGGCCTATACTCTCTCTTCAATAGACTGGACCATTGGTGTTCCACTGCCTTAGATGATTCACTTGCCTCCACAAGGTCCTTGAATTCTTCATCCACGTCACCGGTTCCTCTGATCTTGATCAGTTCTTGCTTGGCTTTCTTGTCTTTGCCACGCCATATCAAGGAGGAAGGCGAGTCGGGGAGGAAGATTGTGCCGATGATGATCATTACGGCCGGGACAGCGGCAAAACCCAAGCTGTATCTCCAGCCTTTGCCGTTCTTCATTTTGGCAAAGAAATAATTGAGAATGTTGGCTACAAAGATTCCAATGGTGAGGGCTAATTGGAACATCACGTTAAGTGCTCCTCTGTATTTGTAAGGGGCAACCTCAGACACATAGATTGGAACAGACTGCGAATTGAATTCACAAAAAAAATTGGCAATTAATTTTCAGTAAATAAATAATAATTTTCAGAAGTGTATGATATTCGAAAATAAAAAGTATTTTACCTGATTGGCACATCCAATTCCGAAGCCAAGCAACATGCGACCAAGGATGAGCATCCAGACCTTGTAAGCGAAGGCATTCAAACCGGCACCGGCGAGGAACAGAACGCCTCCGCATAACATTGTAAGACGCCTTCCCCACCGTCGAGTTATGTATGAAGAACAAAGTGATGCCACCAGAGCAGCCAGATATAAAGAGGAAGTAAAGAGTGTCAAAATTTGGCTGTCAAACTTACAATACTGATTGTCAGATGGCTTCATGTTCATCTCCTTTTCATACACGTCCGGGAAGAACTTCTTCAGAAAAGGATCCATAGATGTAACTCCACCTACACATTCAAACATTCAAAGAAATCAGCACACGTTGATATACAAAATTTATATACATGAAAGTGTGTGGCTAATTTATTTTATGTTAATTTTTTTTAATAAGAATATATATACCTGAGATGCCAAGATCATAGCCAAAAATGAGGCCACCAAATGCAGCAACCATGCACGTCATGAAAACTCGGAAGGTGAGTTTTCCGGGATACTCCTTCCCATCGGCAGAGGCCTTTCCAATGTATCCACCGGCCATTGTTAAGGAAGAAAATTATTAGAATGATGATCACTAAAACAAGAGAAGGAAAATAATATGTTGAGTTGAGTTGAGAGATGCGGTAGAAAGTAACACAAGGACTGGTTTTAATGTTTTATAGGCAGAGAGATAATTCACTGAAGGCTAATTATTTTGTAAGAGATTTTTCAAATTTTGATTTTTGGTATTGTTTATCTTTCACTAGATTTAAATTTTACTGTGAGATTAGATGATATACATATGTTAGTGCAACTTTTATATATGGAAAAGTATAAATAATTATTAATTTTCTAACCAACAAATCAGCCAACAAAAAATAGAACATTCGAAATTAATGTAACATCCATAATGAAAGTTATGGAACATCTAAAATCTAAAGCAATCTCAACCAACTTTATATTTTTTTTAAAAACAAAATACTCGAAAATTAAAAACAAAATATCCGAAACATAAAGAAATAAAACATGCAATTTAAGTTATTGACTGATGTAAGCTGAATTTTTATTGATTACCTAACATAGTTGTTTTTATATTTATGTATATATTTTGTTTCAATTTTAAATTTTATATAGAGAAAATTAAATCGAGATAAAAACGGGTTATGAGATATACTAAACATGCTATGTAAACAACAATATCGTCATAACAATAAAAATTAATAATAATTTCAACTCTAGGTGCGTGTAGTACACCACATTTAAACATTAAATAGGATATGATGTCATTATTTATTTCCTTTCATAACCTATATATGAAACCAATTTTCAATTATTTCCTTTCATAATTGAGTAAATTATTAAAAAAAAAATAAGTAGCTTATATGCAATGATACGCAAATAAAATAAAAAATAAAAGATTGATTTATAATCTGTAAAATGATAATTACTAAATAATAAATTTTAGATGTTATATATTTATATAAAATTATTTATGTTATATATCTAAAATTATGGATATTATTTATTATTTTCAAGTACAGATATTAAAAAAATTATACTTTTTCAATTTTTATTAAAAAAATTTAGATGTTATTATTTATTATAATATATTCTATAAATAAATTATTACATTAAAAGCTTATCTACCCATATTCAATGCCATAATTCCTCTCTGTTACAATAAATATGGAGCGTGGGATAACTAATACTAAATAACAGTAATTGTAATTAATAAAGTCAAAAATTGAAAATGTTGACTTATTTTGGCTAATACCTTATTTACCAAACATTTTTCATACTGAATTATATATATAATATAGAGAGAATGTATCTAACGAGGAAGTTTTTTTTACGTGAGAAATAAGAAAGTCTAATAATAGCCATTAGATTTTAAATATGTGATTAGGATTAAATTTAAAAATTAAAAAGAGAATATATATGTACTTTTGTGAGAAAAAGTAATTAATGTCTTCATATTAAAAAGAATAAATAATTAATTTTAAAAAATATTTATAATTTTAAATATATTTTAATTATATTATTTAATAAATGATTCAATTATTAATGAAGTACTCCAATAAAAATATATATTATTTTAAATGATTCAACTCATATATTTATCTGTTAAATACAGGAATACTTAACAATTGTCCAAAGAACTTTTGAGTGTGGGGAGCTAGACAAAGAGAACAAGATAGAGAGAATGTGCTTTCCGAGGGGCGAAGCACTCGGAAGAGTCCGAGAGCTATTGCTGAGAAAAAAGATTGATGTATGTGAAGAATAGCCCTAGAGGTCCAAAATTAAGATTATGGAGCTCTAGGTAAATATGGGGGGTAGGGTTTAGAGAATGCGTACCTTGAGGGGTATTGCCCCCTGCTTATATAGTGCTAGGTGGTGAAGATCCATATGGGATCTGTTGTGATCATATTATATCTTGCGAGATATGATTTGATTCCTACCTCTGTGGGCCTTATTGATTATGGTCTTATTTAAGCGGATTGCGCCTTGGGGCCAGTCCGTAACATTGCCCCCACTCGGGAGTGTGGGCGTTGCCCATTCTTCCAAGTAGTTTATTTTTTTGCTTTTTTTTTCATTCAATGCTTCTTGGTACTTTGCTTGTTTATCTTCATGGTCTTCCGGAAGGTATTTAACGTTCTTCTTGGAAGTTGTTAGTGCCTTTTTTCGAGAAGTTTGATGATACCTATTGGAATGTGCTTTTCCTGAAAGTGTTCATGGCTTTCCTTCCGAGCAGCTTTATCGGCCTCTTCTCGGAAGGTTCCTTTTTCTTCTATGAAGGCGCGCACAACCTTCTTTGGAAGTTAATGTATTTTGATTGCAGGGGTAAAGTGCTAAATGTCATTGTTTGATTTGCTCGCTTCTAAAGAGATGTTCCCATTTCCCTTTTGCTGATGTTTCATAATAATGATGGCACTTATTTGTCCCCCGAACCTTGAGAAACTTATTTAACAAGTTCTCTTGGGGTTCATTTCCTCTTTTATTTATCTATCTCTCTCCTCTTGCGAGGGATTTTTTTTTTTAGCAGCGCTCCAGCCACTGCTTTTTTGCTAGCGGCCAAGTAGAGAACAAGTGGTTTTCCTTCTTCTGCCTTAATCAAGATTGGTGGTACCACCAAGTACTTTTTAAAGCTTTTGAAAGCTTTTTCGCATTCGTCTATCTACTTGAATTCTGCTTCTTTCTTCATGAGTTAGAATAGCGATGCTGCTTTTATTGCAGAGGTTGCTAGGAATCTTGAGAGTGCTGTCAGCCACCCGCTTTAGGCTTTGCATTTCTTTAAATGATTCCAATTGCATCATAGAGATGATGGCTTGAAATCTTTCCGGGTTAACCTCAATTCCTTGACTGGTTAACATGAAGCCGACACATTTTCCGTCTTCAACCACGAAACTGCACTTCGCTAGGTAGAGCCGCATCTAGGGTTTCCTGAGTTTGCTCCAAACTTTGTCTAAATTTGGGATGAAGTTTTCTTTAGCCTTTGTCTTGACGAGCATGTCGTCCACGTATACTTCTAATATGCCTTCTATTAGATCTTTGAACACCTTATCCATGAGCATTTGGTAGGTTCTAGACTTGCTTCCTTACTTTAGAGGTTTTTTTCCGGGTTCATATGTTGCAACTTTTGTGCTACCGGTTTGTTTTCGGGTAAGATAGATAACTTGTGGTTGGAGGAATTTGGGTCAATTCCTAGCATCTCAGCTGTTGTCCAAGCAAACAAATCCACGTTCCTTTTTAAGAAGTGAGTTAGCTGCACTTTTACTTCGTCTACGGAGTTTTTTGTTTTTTGCTTTCATTGTAGCATGTATGTCTTCTAGCCCGATTTGAATTTTTTTCAGCTCTCTCACTGGTTGTGTTCTTTCCAGTATCTTTCTACTGGGTGGTTCTAAGTCAATGAGATGGACTCTGCCTGCCGTTTCCGGCTTTGGGAGCTTTGGTAGCTGATATTTGGAATCATGCATTGTGGCAATATGGCACATTTCTGCTTCCGATTTATCTTCTCTGAGGGCTTAAATCTCTCCATCATTAGTGATGAATTTCTTGGTGAGGATGGATGTAGTCATGATGGCTCCAACCTTATACATGGTGGGCCTTCCTAGTATTTCATTGTATGCAGAGTTGTGACTTACCACTAACTCTCTAACTTTCATGTTCCTTGCATCTGGAGAGTTCCCGATGGTGAACCACAAAGTGACGAAACTATCTGGGGTTAATCTCTTTCCGGGATATCTAACTAAGTAGTCGGCATGAGCCTCTAGTAGGGCTGTGCACGGATGGAATCGGATATGGCCGTTTTCTCGATCCGATCTGCACAGTTTTGATCAGATCAGATACTATATCCGCATTTTTGGCCTTCGTATCCGATCCGAATGCGGATATTATCCACAGGTTGCGGATCGGATTGCGGATATATCCGCAAATATGAGGAGTTTGAAAAAAAAAACCTGCCAGGATCGATTTCAACCCCG
>JASCZI010090623.1:0-25811 GCA_036250425.1 Stylosanthes scabra | reverse complement strand
CTATTTCAATCAAGAGGTATAGTTTGCCGTCACTCATTGATGGTGTTGGGTTATGAGAGAGTGGACAAGATTTCACCAATTTATATTCTTGGACGTTGGAGCAAAAGTGGGATTGTAAATAGGAGCTATACAAGTATCAAGAGTAGCTATGATGCTCTGGTTTTGGATGAAAGGACAAAGAGATACAATGGTATTATTTCCAGATCATACACATCTGCAGAAGAGGCATCATGATTTGAAGTGTTGACTGCTAAGTATCATCTCGCATTATATAAATTGGATGCTGAGATGAAGGAATTTAAAGCCAAACTGAAGGAAAACCCTACAATAATACATGAAGATGGTTCCTTGAATGAGATTAGTGATTTGCAAAGCCACCGCATGTTAGATCTAGAGGACGTCCAAAGAAAAGGTTGGGTTCAAACACAGAAAAAAATAGCAAGTGCATCAAAAAGAAAGAAAAGAAAAGTTGTCTTTGAGTTTTGAACAGTTGTCTTCAGTTTAGTGTGAATTTCCGTTTCTGTTGTCTTGGACCATTTCGTTTCTGTTTTTGAGTAATGAAAGCTTCTTGTGTTGTCTTCAGTTTAATGTATAAATCTCGTTTCTATTTCGTTGTGTCATTCCGTTTCTATTTTTGAATAATATATGAGTCCTTTCTTGTCCTCAGTTTTAAGAATAAATTTCGTTTCTCTTTATTTGTGTCATTCCATTTCTATTTTATAATATTAAATTATTCAAGATGTTGTTAAACCTGTTTCTGATCTTGAATACAATAAAGCAATTTAATTAACTAGAGAGATTCAAAAACAGTGTCATCAAACATCTGGAACGCTAAAGTATTAAACATCCAATCTCAAAAACATAAACAAGTTGTTAAAGCAGCTATCTAAACTATTCTAGATTGTTCAATGATGCTTTTTTTCCAATTCAGCAGTTGAAGGTTGACGATAGGGGCTTTTCAGGGCAGCAGAAGGCCTAGTCTGGCATCGCGATCTTGCTCTTTCTCTTGCTTCTGTTATTGATTCCATACTCATGCTCTGTACTTGGTTCATCGCGATATCTCTAATTGTGTTGTGCTCACTAAAAAGAACCTTCGCAACAATCTCCCTTCTGAATTCATCAAGCTGATCCTACAATTTGGAGTGAAAGAAGTCGGTAATATAACATGATTATACTAGTTAAAAGTATCAGCATTGTTGACACTTACTTGATCCCATTCTTCAATGGCGTAGCAGGTTTGAAACATGTAAGCACCCGCTATCCCTGCTGTATCAAGGAGTTCCATCCATTTCATCACATACACGCCACAGTCTGTTGGGTTTGGCTATTTTGGAACATCAACAGGCCTTAGTTGCAATGTGTTTGAGTTTTTCTTTCTTATAGATCGGGACCCTGCCCACACTCTCAGCTGATCAAGCATGTTACACTGGAACAACATAAACAGAAACGGTATTATGTATAAAACAGAAACTGAATTTTAAATTTTAATGAACAAGGCAGAAAACACTAAATGCTTACGGCAAATCTGTGCAACTTTTGTCTAGTCTGATTTTGATTAATTCCATGAATGGAGTCTATGATAAAGAACTCCCTTTGCTCCACATCTAGGACATAGAGCCACCAATGATTTAAATATACAACAGGGGCATGCAGCTGCATTTACATAGACAAATGTTATTTTTGGTTGTTTTTACAAAGTATATTGGTTAATTACGTAAGAACAGAACTTACGGCACTAGTGTCTTCAGCTTTTCTTTGTCAAGTAATTCCATGAACTCCTGGTCCTTGAGTGAGCTTACAAGGTGAGGCTTCTTCATTTTCTTATCAAGATAGTTTGATCCATACGTCTCAAACATCAGACTCTGCACCATTTTTCAGAAACAGAAACGGAAATATGAACAAAACAGAAACGAAATTATGAATCAACAGAATCAGAAGTTTAGATAATACCAATATCTCGGGTGGAACACAATATACGTCCCTTTGATACCTCTCCACCTCTTCTCTGTTTAGAACATGGCACACGAGACTAACCATAACCATGTCAATACAGGACGAGGGCTCCATTGTCATGAAATTGTACCTCATTGCCTCTTGAGTTTGTGGTCCTCGAAGCTGGAAAATTGTTTCGTACTTATTATCGTTGTTTGTTGTTGCCCATATGAAACACTTTTCTTCGATGGAGGTTGAGGCAGTCTCTGGGATCCTACATTGACCTTGATCCTCATTTTGTGGCTCGTTTTCAACTTGTGTTGAGGGCCCGTCCTGTTTCATGCTCATGAGCACACCTGTTATCATATCGTCAGCCGATTTTGTGGGATCCTTTTCAGCACTTGTCCCAGCCTCATCTTGCAACCATGGTCGTAACGTTAGTTCTGGTTCCAACTCCAATGGACTACACCAAAATACAGTAACGGTATAGAATACTAAAACAGATTCGATATTTAATATTAAAATAGAAACGGAATTAGTGAAACACTTGTATAACTCACATATTCATAGTGTTCGGCTCAGGCTCTACTTCAGTGGGTTCTTCAAATATTGTTCTCTGAGGTTCAAGTTGTTGTTCAGATTGTAAGGGCCTGTATTAGAAACAGATACATAACTAAGATGAGTCTGACGATATGTTAAATCAGAATAAAACTTAGGATGTTCTATTTACACGACGACGGTTAGTGGTTCAGGCTCTGTGGCGTTTTGAATATCTTCAGCTAGGGGAGGGATGTCCACAGCAGCATTTGATGATTTAGGTGGTTGGTCATTGTGTATGGGCCTGAACCAATTTTCAGATAAAAGTTAACAACACAAATCTTAGATACATTTATATTTTGATTACATTAAAGGTTTAGCATCTAAATGATCACAATTAGGGGTTCAGGTTGTGGTTCTCCATGTTGTGGTTCTTCATGTTGTGGCTCTTCTCGCACAACAGTTTCTGGTATAGGAGGGACCTCAACTTCAGTGTGGTTTTTTATTCCAGCATCAGTTGTATTTTCATGTTGAACTCTGCGTCAATAGAAACGAAAATAAAAACAGAAACGATATTGATACTAAAAACAGAAACGAAATTCAATCATAAAGAAGTAAATGATGTTTTACTCTGTTTCTTTATGTGGTGGTTCAGATGGCACGACACCCGGTCCTTCTACTGCTACATTGTCATTTTCATCCCTTCCGAGGCTGATGGTGTCAAATGAATCAAACATTCTAGTCGCTTCAGAGACAGAGCCCCCGTCTGTATGAATCGCTTCATCCCTTTCATTTATGTTGGTTTTCTTGTGTCGTTCTCCTTATGTTTTTCTCTTCTTAAACGCCATAGCAATCGGAATGTGTTCTGAGGGGTCGAACCTATGGAGAAAACAAATTTGAACAAAGATAAATGAAAAATCAAAAACATAAACGATATTGATACTATAAACAGAAACGGAAAACAATATAAGTCAGAAACGGAATTTTAAATCCCACTCATGTTGAGCCACGCTTTGCTGTGTTCTGATCACTGGTGCATTTGATCCTACAACACCACGATCATTCCGTTTCTTGCTCCTTATCTCCCTTTGTGGTGGTGGTTCATCGTGAGCATCATGCTCAAGTTCAGGTTCTGGTTCTAGTCCAATTTCTGGTTCAGAATTTGCTGCCAGATTTGACTCGGTAGCTTCCGAGTCTGAATCAGAATCTCTTCTTGATGGGGGAACCCTCATGGCTGGATTCTTTCTCTTCGACGTGTCCAGAGGATAAATGCCCGCATGAATAATTTTATGTTTTCTTCAGTGTCAAGCGGTGTTGTTTGTACCAATTCTGTGAATGTACTGCTGTCTTGCCTTGGAAGAATTTGTGTACGTCCTTATCTTCTTGGCTCAAATTCTTACTCACAACTCTAGTCTCATAAGGAGTTCCTATTCAGAAGTGAAGAATGTGTGTAACAAGAATTGTAAAAAAAGAGAAACGGGATATAAATGATAAATAGAAACGGATTATAAAACAGATTAATGGTATCTTTTGAACACAATCCAATGGCATCCCTTATTTTCCTTGTGGTGAGTTTAATAGCTGCTGCATCCGAGTATATTGTGTTGTCATGTATGTCATATCGGTCGTATATCTGCTTCAGCAATTGTTGATCCAAGTTGTTGGCTGGGAGATGGGATAATGCACCAAAGCCCATCTCATTAACAAGCCTTAGTTTTTTTGGATACTCGTTGAGGTATTTAAACATTGAGGCGACAGTTGTAGTGAGGGACCTAAACAAATGACCTTGCTGAAAAAAAAAAATTCACAGATTTAGGTCACAAACAACAACGGGTTAACATAAGGGTATCACAAACAGCAACAGTTTCTCACATTCTTGCTGCTGCCTTCCTCCTCGTTGTTTGTCGCCTTCTTATCATGTTTTGCATCTGATTTCTTTGGCCTTCCCATTGCTGAAGCAAGTTTTAGAAAGAGAAACTGAATTAATTGGAAAACAAAAACGGAATATAAAGATTCTAAAAATCAGAATCATTTTTAGCCACCATTTAAACACTAATTTGATCTAATAGAATGCATAAACAATTGAATTAGAAACATAATCAAGAAACGATTTAAACCCTTAATTCACTCATAGTATCAAATTACATCGTAACGTTCACTGTTTACCTTTTTTTGGATCCCTAGTTTTAACCCAAATTACACAAGATAATATATGAATCCAAAACAGAAACGGAATCATATTAAAAAACAGAAACGAAATATAAGAGAGCTGCAAACATACTTCAAATCAAAAAACAGCAACATCTTTATACTAATTTAACACCCATAATTACATCCTTTAAATACAGAATCAGACTTAGGAACAATTTTTGAACCCTTAATTAACTTCTAGTTTCAAATTACATCCCAATGTTTCAACGATTTTGAACCCTTAATTCACTTCTAATTTAGACCCAAATTTAACAAGAAACGAAGTGAATGTAAATCAGAAACGGAATCAGAGTTAAAGACAGAAACGGAATCAGGATGAAAACCAGAAACGAAATATAAGATAAGCAATGAACATTCTCACTACCAAAAACAGCAACATTCTCAATACCAATATAAACCCTAATTTCATCTTTTGAATAAGAAAGCAGATGTGGGAACGCAACCAAGAAACAATTTTCAACCCTAAATTCACCTTCATTCCCAAATTAAATTCGTTCCCCATTAAATACAATGGCCAATCAATGAAACCCGACCAACAACACTTAACCAGACTCACAAAATAGAAACGAAATCCAAATGCAAGTAGAAACGAACCCGTACTAAAAGCAAACCCTAAACAAGCGATTCTTGGAAGAACGATGTTATAATGCGTTAAACAGAAACGAAATTTGAAGACTATGAACAATGATTACACTAACCTTGATTTCTCGCAGTGAAGTCTTCGATTTTTCTTGGGTGTTTCTTCGAGTCCTATCCGAGTCTTCTCTTCCGTTTCGTGTTGTTGGTAGTTTTGATTTTGTGATTTTAATGTGATACGGTTTACGTTTTTTGTGGGAGAGTAAATGAGAAACTGAATCAAAACCTTCCGAAACCATTTCTTAGCGATTTTCAAATTTCATCGTTGTTAATAGAGCGTGTAACACACGCACGCGCCTTTGTGAGAGTGGGTAAAAAATGCTTGGTTTGACTTTGTTAATCAAATCACTTAGATGTGTAGTAGTATTGTATCGTCTAATAGTATTTAATAGAATAAAAAAGTGATGAAAATTCAAAATTAAGATATTATTGTATATTTAAAAATAGTAGAATATAAAAAGAGGTGGCATGTTAATACAAGATTCCATCCTCCTCACATGACTCCAAAACTACCTTTTCGTCGTATTCTTTGAGCTTCAAAAGAGTGGTGTTAGAAAGTAGAAACTCACAGCATTAAACTAAACTAAATTGCCTAGTTAACGTGACTATGTGAGAAAATAAAATAATTAGGATAGAGTAAGAAGAGTGACAAATATAAATAAATAAATAAACAGAGTTTATTAGTTTAATGGCTCTATATATTATTGAACGCCGATCTATATGATAAATTTTCAAGAGAATATATATATAGCCGGGCTACAAAGGTCAACATTATTCAATATTAGCCCAATTTGAAAAACATGTCTTCGATCTTTGAACAACTACAGTGGCGGCAAATTACAAATTAGAGTATTTTGCCAAAACGAAGACCGACAATACTAAGATAATAATTTAGAAAAAGTTTTAAGTATATCGGTGAACCAGTATATCTATAATCTATAACCGTTGATTTTAATTAAAATAAAATAAAAAATATATATAAATCAAAATCAACGATTATAGATTACAAAACTTTCCAATAATTTAATAGAATAAATTTGATTATCATTATACATTAATAATATTTTTAAATACATCTACATCATTGGCTAATATTACTGTCTTTATTTCATCTACAAATTAGAGTATTTTATTGTGTTTAGTTTTTTTTCCCCGATACGCTTTAAGTCCCATCAGATCAGCTAGAGCTAGAAATTGATGCCTAATCTCGTTTGAATTTACCTTCAAATGGGTTGAAAATTAGTCATAAAACCGTTATATATAGCCATTTTCTAATTATCAAATTCTTATGTAATGTTGGGTTTTTTAATCAAATAAAAGAAGAAAAAAATACAATATACATATATTTTTTTTTTTTACAATGGAGGCCGAAGGCCGAGAGAGAAAAAAACTAGACAGATCTGGGGAAGGCTATCCCGCAGGCATCAGCATGGAGGTCAATAGACACCTAAACTGTTTCCTTTCTCCATGTCCAAAAAAAAAAAACTGTTTTCTTTCTTGTCATACTAAACAAGATATTTTGGGTCATACCGAATGAGATACGAGTAAAACAATGTCACTCCTGACAACAATATAAATAAGAAAGAGCAAAAATGAAAAATTTTCTACGCGTGTTTATATCTGTATAAGTATTATATTTTTATTATTTAATTAAAAAATCCTTTAATATTTATTTGATCATTATAAAAAGCAAAAAAGAATATATTAATGAACAAAGGAAATAGTTGGAGTACAATGGTATCTGCGTAGAATATTTTTTTTTGGTGACATCTCCAAGGAAATTATTAATAAAATTTGTGGATTGGGCTGGTCATTACTAAATAGGGCTTTAAAAACTATGCATATCTTTAATGATTAAACCTAATTAGTTCCACGTCAAAAAAAACCCGATTAGTTCCAATACCCAAAACGCCGAAATAAGTTTACCAAAAAATGGGCTTAAGCCCCGTTGGTACAACAAAAAAAAATTCCCTAAAAAAGGCCAAAATAAAAAAATTAGTTCTTCTCCAAAAATAAGAAATTAATTACTTATAACTCATAAGGTGGTTTCCTACGGATCCTTCAACAGTTCAACCCTGTAGGATATGAATTAATCTGTCGCGGATTGGAGCACTTCCTTATGTTATAACAACATATTTGTGGTTTGCAAAAGCACCCAAAAAAAAAATATTATGATTTGCACCACCACCACCACCGTATCTGTTACGTTTTCATAACTTCCACGATCAGAAAAAAAAGTTTTCATAATTTCATTCCGTTGAAAGTCATGAAGGGTTTTGTAGTACCAACATGGCAACATCTTAAACGTTGAAACCAAGTTTCTTATTTACAACTCTGAATTGATCCAACTATACATATATGATGTATGATATATAACACGTACACATTCCATTCTTTCTCTTCTTTTATTTCTCTATCCTCAATTACTTCATTAAATTTAAATAGTTGCTACAAAAGGATGAGTGTCTATGTTTGGATTTTTTTTTGGTGTCTAGTGTCTATGTTTGGATTGGGTATGAAAAAAATGCATCAAATTATTTTTGTTAAAAATTTAAACTACCATTATTGTGTCAGTTATTACTTCATATACATTATCCAATTTTCATACCGTCACCTTGGATGTGCTCCACAAATTTAGATGTGGACCTGCTCTTTTTTTTGTTTTTGTTTTCTTTTTTTTTTGGGTATACACTTGCTTTAAAGGGACTCAAACTCCAGTCCAAGAAAAAAAGGGACTCAAACACACCGTTATGATGGCTAATTTATGTTGTGGGGTATTACATACAATCCACTAAACCAGCAAACTATACATGTTATTGTCAGAAGTCACAACAGAATAGGGGGTTTGGTAACAATAATTAATGCAGCCTTTTTATATGAACTCTAAAAAAATCTCCAATGAGAGACTTAAAAGAATGATGAACAGCATAAGCATTAGTAAATTTGGGTTCTTGAACCCACCTGATGCTAGCACTAGCAGTATAGCAACAGTTTCACAAGGACCAAACTGTTTCAAACACATTTAACACATTCAGAAGCCTGTGCAAAAACCATAACAATCTATGAACTGTTTAAGTTGCTCATTAACTTGGGAATAAGGTGTCAATTCACTTCACTAAAACACAACCATAGTTCGATCCTAACTATTTGCCATGAGACATACTATCATCTCTTTAACTTATCATATCCAATCAACTCTGGGACAACATACTTAACTTGACCCCCAAATGCAGTTTTTTCCGACTAATGCGAATGATAAGATGAACATATATGTCAACAACAACCAAGTTGTCCCATGAGGTAGGTTCGGCTACATGGACTAAAATGAAGTTAAATGATCTGTCATAAATCATATTTGTTAGGACAATTGAGAATATGCATCACAAAGCAATTTAGAAGCATATGTCCACAAAACAGAAACATTCACATGTATCATGTAGAGTTGAGCAAGTAAAGGCACCAGTTAGTAACTAGAACAAAAACAACAGGATACAACCATGCCCTTCAATGTCATCAACGAGATCACCATTTCAAAACCAACTATCTAACTTGGTCTAGCAAAACTATCAGAATTCTAAACCGGGGATCACTGAGTTACAGTTCAAATTTTAGAGCAAAAAAGATAACCCTATTTATACATCTCACTATACATCAATAATCAACAATAATAATAATAATAATAATAATAATAATAATAATAATAGTAATAATAATAAGAAACGATCAGTTTTTTACTAGTTGAGGTCGACCATATAGATCCAAAAATACCATTATGTTCTATCTTCTATCATAAAAATGATAAAATATGACTCCAAACGAGCCCTTTCTAATCTTACTATCCATATCAACTAAAACTCCAACCTTGGAATTGTGGTAATTATTGTTATCATAATTTTGAACAACAATCAAAAGCAAAATTTATCACATAGAACATACAACATTAGCACTCACCTAGATTGTAATCCAACCATTCAACACAAGTAAAGAATGTTCATCATTCTGTATAGAGTGGTGGTTTTAAATTGACAGTGCAATTGCAGATCTCTTAGTTTCATTTCACCACAGAATTTGCCAACTGAATTTCAAAATGATGCTTGAAACCATAAATAATTCTCTTCCAGCTAAGAAATTTGGGTCATCAACCATTTTCACCTCTTCACAGCCGTTTCTTCCTTCTGCCCTAGCTTCTGCAAGTACACATTAGCATTGTCCTCGAAATAATCTTTATGATGATAATCCTCTGGGACAAGTTCCCTAAACTTCTCAAACTGTCTTTCAGCTTCATCTTTCTTCTTCATCATAGTATACACCACACCCTTACACAAGTAAGGCCTAAAATCCTTCGGTTCTTTTATCACAAGCTCCTCATACACCTTCAGTGCACTGGATAATTCCCCTTCCAAAACCTTAACCTGTATTAGAAAGCTAGTTAAGTATGCATTTATGTTACAGTGAGTTATTAGAGAGAACTTAGTGAAGTACAACAAGATCTCCGTAAAATACGGTAATGCTAGGGAGATATTAGCTCAAATTTATCTTATATAATTTATACTTATTACATATAATATTAATTATTCCAACGGTAATTAAGAAATTCAAAATAAAAAAACTTGGTATTTTGAGCTACATTTTCTTTTGTCTCCAAACATTTTTGCTAAAATATCACATTAGTGGCAAAACAATCAATGGAGGATTGAATATTTGTCCATAATGAGTTATCATCTCTGACCACAACAGATTTAACCATGAAAGATATAATCTAGCTCAACACCCATAAATCATTAGGTTGGTTAGACCCAAAATGGGTAAGCTCAACACCCATCAATCATTAGGTTGGTTAGACCCAAAATGGGTAAGTCAAGCTAGTTTATATCTTTCATGATTAGAAACTCTCAACACTCAAATCTTTCATGGTCTGAAACGTAAATATATACTTCATTATTTGTCCATGGTTATGCTAAAGAGACAATCCCAACATTATCTTATTTAACTAAAGATCTATAATTTTATAGATATATCATCTATAATTACACACTTGTTACATTTAAATTACCCAGTTATTCCAACAATAATTAACACATGCAAAAAATATCTTTCTTGTCCCACATAGCAGGGAGATTATCTTTCTATATCTACAACTCTGCAACTTGAAAGTTTGCAATTTATTCATTAGTTAGTTAGTTAGTTAGATAGATAGATAATTAGTTATCCTCTTTTGCTATAGTTAGTTATGAGTTGGTATGGGCATGGAAATAAACACGAATTGAATTGCATTCAAAGTTGATTACCTGAGCAATTAGCAGCTTCAAGTCCCTTGCCTCAGAATCCCTCTCTTCCTTCTCCAAGAACTTCACAGCTTCTTCAAACCTTGGCAAGAAATCTTTGGTTGGTTCCTTCAACTCAAAAGTCGCCACGAGAAGACCGTGGAGCGCAATCACGTTGTAAGGGTCTCTCTTCAGCACTTCTTCGAACAAGCTCCGCGCAACCGCGTGCTCGCCCTCGAGGGCACGCAGGTGCGCCTTCAGCAGCGGCCAATCAAGTTCCTCCGGCTCCATTTCAATCAAACGGTCAGCCATCTGAACCGCTTCGTCGATTTTGCCCTCTCCGATCTTTGCTTCGATGAGGGACTGAATATCATCAACGGTGCTGTTCTCTTCACCCGAGACATTTTCTTCAGCGGGGATTTTTTCTTCGGCGGAGGAATTTTCCGGAGAAGATTCCGTCGCGGGAGGTGGCGGTTGCGTTGCGGCTGTAACGGCAGCGGCGAGGGCGGGAGAATTGAAGTGAAGGCGCATGAGGAACAATGCAGCTGCGATGCATGCTGATTTGAGGATGGGTGCGAAAGGGTTTAGGGTTTGGATGACGTGGGTTAATGCGTTTTTGGGTGAGTGTGAGGCTTTGATTGGTGATGATCGAAAGGAAGAAGAGAAAGAGTAAGAGGAGGAAGATGAAGAAGATGGCAGAGAAAGTAAAGAAACGGAAGAGAATGGTGTTGTTGAATGGTGGTGATTAAGAGAGAGAAGGGGTTGGTGGTGGAGGTGAGAGGGTTTCAGTGACTCCATGGATGAGGCTGAAGTGGAAATTGTGAACTGCCAAAGCCAAATCGTCAAAATGTCAGGTTTTTTTTTTTTTCAATAAATAAATTTATATCAATATTTACCAAGTCAGTCATGTATAACTAATAGAAAATTTAAAAGCAAACGAATTTTATTATTCATGTCAATTATAAAACATGTTCATTGTATATATATTATTCTGTTTCGTGCATAAATAGAATATTACTACTAAAATGAACAGAAAATTTAAAAGCAAACGAACTGTCAACTATAAAAATATGTTCGTTGTATATATAAATTTCTGTTATTTTTAACTTGGATGGACTTGGGTGTACACCTAGATTTTTTTTTGTTGACGTACACCTAGATTGATTGTTACCAAAATAAATAAGCGTAGGTGTATTTTTTTTTTTAGGTTACCTGGGTAGTGGAACATGGAGAGAAATGTTGCAGGTGAAGTGTTGCTGGATGAGCCGAGACATCAGGTCTGGATTTCTGGACCACTGCCACTGGGATCCGTGATTGGCGCAGGTGGGGGGTGCCGCTGACACATGCTGCGGCACTGGGCCATTCTAGTGGCTCCACAAGTGACCGCGACACTGGAGTACAGATGCCATGCTTGATGATTGCTGCTTTATCTATTCTTAATGTTGAAAAAAAACATTTTATTTTACAAATTAAAAAGCCTTTACATTTCATGCTAAAAAAAAATGCATCAACTAACTAAAATTACCTACTACGTCATGTAATCAAAAGAAACAGCTACCAATGTTATACTATTTTCACCCTTTTTCCATCAACAATTGATGCTTCACCTACTATCTCATTCAAACACACCGCAGAGTTACTATATCTTCATGACCAAGTGCCACTGAGAATCCAATATCGTTAACCATCAACATTAATACAAGCAAGGCCACTCATAAGTCGAAGGCCAAGTACCTAAAACATCTATTATCATCGAGCTTCAATTCCAACACCAATAATGTTCTCTAATACATCTATACGCTTTCCTTGATAGATATAGCATGTTCCCACTTCTAAATGTACTTGAATTTTTCTTCTCTTATTTGAATATAAAAGGGAGCTTTTCTTATGCAACAAAAAAATTTAACATAGGAGAAATAGTGATAGAGAAGGGAACAAAAAGGCCGTGGGATAATAGCAAAGACAAATAACATAGTATATTGAAAAAACTATTATTGATACATGTTCATATTTTTAAATGTTTTGTTTCATGAAACTTTTATGGTACAAGCAACAGGTTGGGTAGAAATTCTAAAAAATATTGTTATGTCTCACACCATATTACTTACTACATTAAGTATACCAGATTAGACAACTTCAAGAATTTAAAAAATATAATCACGTCAACAATAGATGAACCAAACAGTGACCACCATCAACCATGGCATCTTTACTTTACTAGAATTGATATAATTTATTTCAATGTTCAAACTTCAAGTTTTCTATCGTGTACTCTAGTTATAAGATTTAGCAAAATATTGAATAAATGATTATGCATAAAATTTACAAGACATGTAAACAACAAGGACCACATATATAATTCCATCTAAAGCAACATTAACCCTTGACCAGTGCCACAGCAAGATCTTGAATAACCAGGATGCTTCAGTGCCGCGGCACTCCACCTACAACATCTCTCCATGTTCCCGCAGTACTACCCAGGTAACCTAAAAAAATAAATACACCTACCCTTATTTATTTTGGTAAATATTGATATAAATTTATTTATTGAAAAAAAAACCACAAAATGTCAAATAGCCTCATGATCTAAATAGTGGTCTGATATGAATTAACACAATAATCAAAACAATAATACATGTACTGGTATACACATATATACACCCCATTTTTATAAACCAAAACCACTCTCACACAAAAGAAATTGAGAAACACGCGCCATAATAAAACGCGCTACCACTCTCACCTCAAGTAACCATTTTCTTTCAAAACGAAAAAAGTCACTCTTGTCTTCTCACGATTCTTCAAGCACAGAAACACTCTCAAATCATCTTCAAGCACAGAAACCGTCCAAGAACAGAAATCGTCTTTGTCGCCATTCTTCAGTCTTTGTCTTCGTCTTCGTCAACTTCACCTTCTTCGATTTCTTCTGCATTGTTGTTTCCATTTTCCTTCTCTATTCTCGTCTTCAACTTCAAGTAAGTTTTACTTTGATTTATGTTCTCTATTCCATTTTCTTTTTTATTTTACTTTTTCTTTAATTTCTATTTTCGTTAATTGATTTTATGTACTTGAATCCTTTCTATTTTAGTTAATCAATTTTGTTCGCACATTGTTCTTTTAGTTTCGTCGATTAGATTAGGTTAGATTAGATTAGGATTTTTGTGCTATTCAAATTAAAATCGAATGACATTTAGTTAGTTTTGATCAGATTAAGGTTTTTGGTGCTATTGGTCAACATTTCTGTTCTATGCCTCACTGTTTTAGTGCAAATCACAATGTTTACTATGTGAATCTGTGAATGTGTAAATTATACTATGATTTATGTTACTTGGATTATCAAATTTTAGAGTTTATAAAGATGCTCACAACGTGTTTGATAGAATGTCTCATTGATTTGCTATTACTCTTTTATTAGTTTTGAAATACGGTGTTGTCTTTGATTTTGTGGCAGAACAAGATAAGGTTCCTTAGTTTATTACTTATCACTATGTTTTCTGTGTTATTTAATTATGTTTAAATGGCACCTAAACAAGCTGCACCAAAAAAGAAAAGAGATGTTGATGAAGCAGAAAAAGGACAAAAGACATATGATGTATATCCTCAATAACTTATAGTTCATTATTCAATATTCTCATTATAAAAATCTAATGGTCTAAACTAATTTTCAAAAACATTTTGCACAAATCATCTAAAATAAGATGCACACCACAATCTATAGTGAAGATATTCAAGGGACTCAGTCATGCTCAAAATCAACTAGTCCAGGAGATGGGATTTGGGGCATTAGCCCATGTCCCAGATTTAAACATAAATCAAACACTACAAATGGAACTTATAACACCCCGATTTTCAGTATGTCGCAACACTGCTTACGATCGTGATGCCACATTTCATAACCTAAAAATTTCTAAAATTCTAAACCATATTATTACATAGCAGCCTGTCGTGAAAAGCGTTACCGCGTCAAGCAATATAATCAAGCAATAGATATATAACGATTCCTTCATAAACGAAGAAATCCCAAGATAATATATAATCATATAAGACAACACTATTCTTACAGACTCTAGATACCAAACTGTAATGGATTCTCCCGGCCTGACCTCACATACACAGGTCTCCTAAACTAGGACTCGGGACTAGAAATAGAAAATAAACAACAACGACGATAGCAACACCTAAGCCTTTATTGTTCTAACAAGTGAGGCACTCTAAGAACTCGGACTTGACGACTGTGGCTGCCAAACTCCAGACAGATTGTAGCTCGAACCATCGCGACTAACAGACTGTCGGTCAGCTGCTTCCACTGGCTCATCCGGTATAGAAGCTTGGCTGCTACGAAGAGGAGAAGGCTCAAGAGCATGCCCTAGTTCTTCGATATAACGTTGGTAATCCTCTTCAGCGTCTATGTCCATAGGTAGGGAAAGTGTAGCAGAAATCCCATCTTCAGGGTTATCCTCTTCCTCCGGTTCCTCTTCTTCCTCCTCCGGATCTTCTTCCGGATCTTCCTCACTAGACTCATCCTTCTTAGCAGAGGGTTCCATCCCTCCAATCTCCTTTTCGTCATCTGCATCGCACATCCAACCTTCGGATGGCGAAATGAGTTCCCAACTCCTCGGTTTCCTCAATGAGCTACTAGTTGTACCACGGCGGAAAGAACAACTACCCTTGATAGATGACGTTGAACGATCGCGTTGGGCTACCGAAATTCTTCTCGGAGACTAGAGCGCCATAGGACTTCTGGACGAACGAGATCTCCCGATAGATGACTTCTCGTCCTTAGAAGAACTAAGAATCTTATCGGCCATCAGCGCCTCGATCGGAATCTCGTACGGACGATCAGGGTCGAATCGAACACAATGGAGAGGATGAACGAAAGATTCATCATCGAAGTGATAGCGCCTAATCTTGAAGGTTCCCAGCTCAGCATCGGCGTCCATATCGTAGTCCTCGAACTTCTTGCGTTTCTCGTACTCGTAGAAGATAACGCCACTTCCCATCTAAGCGTCGGTTAAAGAAAAAAAATGGGGGGTGAGAACCTATCGTTCCGACTTGACTCCTAGGTCAACTACTCTATCCTAGGGGCTCACGTCACGTAGGTAGAGTAACCGATAGCAGCGAAGCATATAGCGAGCAAATAGCGACAGCAGATAGTAAAGCAGACGATGGAGCAGAACAAAGACTCAAGAAGAACGACACGGACAAACACGCAAGGTAAACAAGGCAAACAAGACAAACAAGGCAAACAAGCCAATGAAATGCGGTAAACACACACAATCAAATGCGCAAACAAGTATGATGCATGTCTGGTCCTAATGCAGGCCATGAGCTCATGCGTCGGTTTACTTCCCACACCCGACGACTACTTAGGGATAAACCCAAGTATGGTTCATTCACTGTCAAATGTCGTGGATCCTTGGCTGATCCAACGCGGCCATGTTCGTTGGCTAGAACATGTAGCATAATGGTACCCCAGGTACTCAAAGCAAAAGGGTGAGGGTCCCGTCACCAGCAAATTAAATAGCGCAAGCAATTAATAAACCGCATCGATAAGAGGAACATGATGATCGTTATAGCCTTTAGGTAGCGAGCTTTCAAGCTTAATTCTCAGACAAGCGGGACAACACCCAGCCCTTGTAGCTCTTATCATGTAATCAAGCGAGATGTCACACAGCCCTTGCATTAGCATTTCTCTAGCTTTAGCATTAGCTTCTTAACATAGCATAGCCTCTAGCGTTCACCGGTTCATTCTATTGAACCGTTAGCCGGATAGCATCTTGTAGCCGGATTAGCCTTCGGTCTACATGACTTAGTTGAACCAACCGGTCTGACAGTAACGCAAGTCCGATAGGACCGATACTTGGTCGATTGCCAGAACAATCCATTTCAAGGGATTAAACCGGTCCAGAACCATGAACCACTTCCAAGAAAGAAACCTGGTTCGATCGCCGTGTCCCATACCATCGTCGACCAAACCGAATCGGTACCAACCGTCACATCTAAGTTTACTCTCTCAAGTTTGGGGCTTTCTTATCGTGTGGCATATTTGTGCAAAAAGCTCTATTATTCTCTTGAAGCTTTTACTTCTTAATTCCATATGATTCAATTATGAGAGCCTAATATAGCTATGTGATTAGTAGCTTATGAACATCTTCTTCGTGGCTTTTATTAAATTATAATGTTTGCACTTATAGGTTATAATCTTAGTAGCTTATGTTCATATATCTTAATAGCTTTTCAAAAGCCAAGTTTTATTATTAAAGCCTCTTAGCCAACAACTCTTTTCAAAAAGCTTCTTTATAACTAGATAGATATATAAATCAACAAGACTACATGTACACTTCTTTTTGGTGTACACCTCCAACCAAGTCTCAAACGAACAGGTTTTTATATATACAACAAACATGTTTTTATAGTTGACACGAACAAATTTTAAAACTTGTTCGTTTGCTTTTAAAAACCTGTTCGTTCTAGTAGTAATATTCTGTTCGTGCACGAACAGAAATCTATATATACAACGAACATGTTTTATAGTTGACACGAATAGGTTAAAAACTTGTTCATTTGCTTTTAAAAATCTGTTCGTTCTTGTAGTAAAAACCTGTTCGTTTGGGACTTGGTTAGAGATGTACACCAAAAAAAGGTGTACACCAAAATTAATTGTATATTAAATATATTTTATCCAAAATATATTTATCATTCTTAGTACTTAGCTTATTATCATATAAAAATACTTTTAGCTTTATTTATAATAAGGTAATTAGTTTTCCAGAACATTATATGGATTCTTTATGTATATAAGCTTATGAGTAAAATACTTATTATACTTAAAATACATATTTTATTCTTCTCTTATCATGTATATATACTTATTTATATATATGTTATTAGTTTCAAAAGGCTTTTTCATATTATAAATATTATAAATATATTTTCTCCAAAATATATTTATTTTTCTACGTCACTATCTTTTATTATGAATTATCACTTTCATTAATATTATTATCTTCATTAATTCTTTTATAACTTTTCACTGTAATTTTCATCATTTTTATTATTGGTTAGCTTCAAAACTAACCGTTCTTTACGGATATTTTATTTAGCTTATTATATATTTTAACACCTCATTTTATATTCATAAAACATATTTTCTTTAGAGGATTTCCAGAAACAAAACACTTTGATTAAATCTCATTTTTGACCTTAGTGTTATTTTCCGAGAAACCGAAATAACACTAGTTTACTAAAACTCGCATAGAAAATTCATTTTAAATCCTTTTCGAATCAAACCAAAGCCATTTATCTTCTAACACTTATGTATACTCACTGTAAAAACAGTTTTGCGATATAATATATTTAAATGACGATTCTGCCCTTACCATTTTTCCTTAAAAACCGAAATGCACTAGTTTACGAAAATATTTATAACTTTTTCGTTTCAAAACCTATGAAGGTCAAACCAGTTGCATTTCGTCACTCACACATCCCTCTATCTCTAGTAAAAACAGTTTTAACAAAAGATATTTTTGAAATGATGAAACTGCCCTTGAGGCCCTTGTACCCGATTCGGTTTTTAGCTAGTCTAGGTAATTAATTTATTTACCTAAGGTAACTTTATTATTTGAGATGAAATTTTATATTTAAGTTCATTAGACACATATTCAACCCCCATAAGAATAGTTTTGAAAACAACTATTAAATGACGCTTTTACCCTTTTTACTCCAAAACTACTAAAAATACTTTAAGCCACTTTAAAGCTTATTTCTTTTTACTTCCGAGGTTAAAACTATTTCAAAACATATTTATTTAAATAATTTAATTCTGGAAAATTTATAAAACATATTTATTTACCATTTTACCCTTAGTTTGAAAACACAATTGTTTATACTTTATTATTTTAATCTTTTAGAACCGATTTTTATGTATTTTAGTAAATCTTTTAATTATTATATTTTTGCCGAAACTTGAGGAAACCCTCGGCCATATCAAAAATATAGCAAGCACAATTTTTTATCATCATAGCTTATTCATTAAGCACACGGCCGATTGGCCTTAAAGCATTTTAAGCCACTTTTGGCAAGCATTAGCACAATATCTCAAGCATAGCAAGCATTATCATATATCAAAGCATTCAAGCAAGCATAGCACTCATGTTTTCAAGCAAAGCTTCAAGCTTTCAAGCATAGCATCACATACTCATTTTAAAGCTTTAGTCTTTACCGAGCCTTTTAGCATATAAGTCATTTTCAAGCATATATATGACCCAAGACAAAATCTAAGGACCGTAACCCCGTTACCTCTTGTAGGTCTCTTGTAATAGCCAAAGAATAGACACCAAAGCCCCTTGAGTACCATGGTTGGACAAGAATCCCTAAGCTTAAGACCTATCAAAATATATGGCAAGATAAAAGCTTTTATGAGCAAGGGTTCTTTAGGTTAACAAGCAAGCTAGGTCTTGCACTCACCTCTACTAAAATCAACGAAAATGAAGGTAGAAAGGAGTGATGATGACACAGCCAAGAGAGTTAGGAAGGAGCAAGCTTTGTGTTGATGAAAAACCTTGAAGATGATGTTGGTGGTGGTTTCGGCCAAAGAGGGAAGGATGGAGGAGACTTGTTTTGATAATTCTAAGATGATATTAGTGAAGAGAATGATAAGAGGAGAAGAATGATGTATGATGTGGTGGTGTTGCTGTATGATCTTAGTGTTTGGTGTTCTTCATGTTCATCATTGTTCATATGAACATTCAAAGTGTTCTTGAGAAAAGTGGGTGTTTGATCTATGAAAGTAGGAGAGAGAATGTGTTTTTTGGTGTTATGAAGTGTTGAAAATCTGAAATGGATTAGTGAGAGGAGAGAGAGATGTTCGAAAATATGAAGAGAGAGGTTAGAGGATTTTTGGTGATGTTTTTGGTAACATTTTTGGATGAAAGCTAAGTGAATGGTAAATGAGGTTAAGTGAATGGTAAATATGATTAAAATGAATCAAATAACTTGATGAAGAGAGGGAGGGAAGCCACAGGTTGGAGTAGTGGGCAAGGAAGAGAATTTTTGTTTGTTTTTGTTATGAAGAATGTGGTAATTTTGGTGGTGTAATAAAATGATAAAATATAATAAAGGTGGTAAAAAATTATCATTATATTTGTAAAGGTCGTATAGAAAGAATAAATGGTAAGCTTTTGCATGTATCTAAGCCATGCAACCAATGAGAGAGAAGCCTTTATGAAACGGTGTTTGAAAAAGCAAAAAGCAAGAGAGAGAAAAACTAGAAGGTGTCATAAAATGTCTCTAGGGCATTCTTGGCTTTACGTCTCCAATCTACGGGGTGAGTAAGGTCCAAAGATGTATTATAGCGTCGTGCTATAATTTTAAAATTTCGTCATATCTCACTTTTTACTGAAATCACGACCGGACGATTCGCGACGGAAACAAGCGTAGCTAAAACGGTTCGAAATTCACACCATGAATTTCGCCACCCTTGAGCTATCAACTCGAGCTTAGTTAGGAAATTATAAATTTTCGTCGGAGATATTTTCCTTGATATCCTCCACTCATTCTAAAGACGGCCGAAACGGTTAAACCGTCGCCAAAAAACGTATCGTCGCTAAAAATAAAAAATCACCGAAACAAGCATTCATTGGGAATGAATCCCACAACAGACACAGCTAGGGTGTAACACCCCAATTTTCGACACCGTCGACTGCGCCTACAATTGGGATGCCACATTTCCTAACCTAAAAATTTCTAAAACTCTAAGACCATATTAATACATATCAGCCTGTCGTGAGAAACGTTAGCGCAACAATCAATATAAGCAAACAATATATATATAACAATTCCTTCATAGGCGAAGAAGTCCCAAGATAATATATATAACATATATAACAACCTTATTCTTACAGACCCTGGATACCAGACTGTGACAGATTTACCCGACCTGACCCCACATACACAAGTCTCCTAAGCTAGGACTCGGGACCAGGAAAAAGAAAATAAATTACAACAACAACAACAACATCCTAAGCCTCTATTGTACTAACAAGCGAGGCACACTAAAGACTCAGACACGATAATGCCGGTTGCCAAATTCCAGGGGGATCATAACTCGAAGCGTTATGGCCGGCAGGCTGTCGATCAGTTGATTCCTTAGTAAATCTGATACAGAAGCTTGTCTACTGCGGAGAGATGATACACTCCGATCTCGGCAAGTGTACCGAATCGTACAAGTAATACCAAGGCATTCAAGCAAGCATAGCACTCACGTTTTCAAGCAAGCTTCAAGCTTTCAAGCATAGCATCACATATCCATTTTAAAGCTTTAGTCTTTACCGAGCCTTTTAGCATACAAGTCATTTTTGAGCACATATATGACCCAAAGCAAAATCTAAGGACCCTAACCCCCTTACCTCTTGTAGATCTCTTGTAATAGCCAAATAATAGACACCACAAAGCCCTTTAAAGTCACGGTCAACAAGGATCTTTAAGCTTGAGCCCTAAACAAAAATACGTGACAAAGATGGAAGCTTTATGTGAGTGTGGGCTCTCTAGGATCATGAGCTAGAATGGTATTGCACTTACCTTCTCAAAACAAGAAAATGAAGGTAAGAATGATGATGATGAACCACGGCCAAGAGGAAGAGAATGAGCAAGCTTGATGTTGACATAAACCTTGAAGATGTGATGATGGTGGTTTCGGGTGGAGCTAAAAGAAATAGTAGGAGCTTGTTCTTGATATTTCTAGTATGATGATGATGAAGAGGATGATAAGAGAAGAAGAATGGTGTATGATATGATGGTGTTTAGGCTTTGGTGTTCTTCATGATGTTCATGATGTTCATATGAACATTCAAAGTGTTCTTGAGAAAAGGTGGTGTTTGATATTTGAAAATAGGAGAGAGAGAATGTGTTTTTGGTGTTTTTAATGAATAAAATCTGAAATGGAATTGATAGTAAAGAGAAAGAAGGTTTCGAAAATGAGGAGAGAGGTTAGAGGATTTTTGGTGGTGTTTTTGGTAGTATTTTTGTATGAAAGGTTAAGTGAGTGGTAAATGAGTTTGAGTGAGGTTAAGTGAATAAGTAAAATTGAATATGAGAGTGAGAAAAGAGAGAGAGAGCTACGGTGGTGAGTGGTGCCCAAGTAAGGGGTATTTTTGTTTTGTTTTTGTTATGAAGAGTGTAGTAATTTTTATGGTGTAATAAAATGATAAAATAAAATAAAGGTGGTAAAGAAATAATATTATATGAATAAAGGTGGTATAGAAGGAATCAAAGGAAGCTTTTGCATATATCTAAGCTATGCAACCAATGAGAGAGAAGCCTTTTCAAAAAGGTGTAAGAAAAAGCAAAAAGTAAGAAAGAGAAAAGTTAAAAGGCGTCATAAAATATTTCTAGGGCATTCTTGGCTTTACGTCTCAAATCTACGGGGCGACTAAGGTCCAAAGATGTATTATAGCGTTGCGCTATAATTTTACAATTCCGTCGTATCTCACTTTTTACCGAAATCACGACCGAACGATTTGCGACGAAAACAAGCGTCGCCAAAAACGGTTCGAGATTCTCTCCTAGATTCTCGCCACCCTTAGCATCATAGCTCAAGCTTAATTAGGAAATTATAAATTTTCCATCGGAGATATTTTCATCGATATCCTCTGTTCACTATAAAGACGGCCAAAACGGTTAAACCGTCGCCAAATAGCGTACCGTCGCTAAAAACAGAAAATCACCGAAACAAACATTCATTGGGGACGAAGCCCACAACAGACACGGCTAGGGTATACAAGACCCATAAACACGCCATCAAGCATCCAAAAACATATAATCATAGACAGTCGCACGTTTCTGTCAGAAACGGGAAAAGCAGAAAGTCAGGGTTTTACATAGGGTATACGAGACCCTTAAACACGCCATCAAGCATCCAAAAACATATAGTTACACACAATCGCACGTTTCTGTCAAAAACGAAAAAAGCAGAAAGTCCGGGTTTCACAGAACTGGTCCATTGTTTTGATGAGAAAACAAATATGATTAGTACTCTATATTTGAAATTTCCTCTAACTTCAGAGATAATTGGGCAAGCATTGGGGCTGAATTCTATAGGTATCAATAATCTATTTAATTTTCTGTGCTATTTGTTGTGGTTTCTGTGCTATGACTTAAAATTTCTGTGTGAATGTATTTTAGGTTCTTCATTCATTTTTCTGTGATATTTCTCGCAATTTTTATATTATTTCTACTATGTAGAAAGCCTCTATCCAAAATATATATAAAAAAAGAAACACAAAACAGAAGAGGTGGCAAAAATACTGAAGCCATTCAAACAAAAAAGTAAGCTTCAAATGGTTGAGATGGTACGAAGAACCAAAGAACTAGATGATGAAGAAAGTCGCAAGAAATTCAAGGGAGCTTTCTTACTATATATCCAAAAGAATTTTCTGTGCGCTACAACATGTTCAAAATTATCCCTAAGTCACATTGCTACCATATTAGATGTCTCAAGAACAAGTGAAATAAATTGGGCAACACATATACATAATTTCCTCTTGGACGGTATTTCTAAATTCTGAGAGAGAAATAAACAATCAATTGAAGGATGCACATATCTGTTGGTACTCATATATTTTCATTTTCGCCAATATGGAGTGAATCTAAAGACTGCCCAGAAAGACCATGGGTGATTCATTGGACAAGGGAAATGTTAATTGAAAAGATACATGAAGAATCAAAATTTAAAGCGGTAAGTGTTGAATTACTTAGATATCTAAGTCTTATTATACAAATCATTAATGAGTTAATTAATTATGTGTTTGAAGGGGCTGATTTCACAAGGGAAACAGAGAAAGAAGAATGCTGAAAAGGACAAGAATGAAGAGGAAGGACATAAATCAACATAGAGAAAGAGCAGTAAAAAACCTACAAAGTAAGTAGATGTGTTTATCAATAACACAGAAATATTTGTCCATACCACAAAATTTACTTGCTCATAGCACAGAAAAATTGATCATGTAGCATAGAAAATGATTATATGGTTTTTGAAGCTTACTTGCACATTAATTAAATCCGTTGAATTTTACAAAAACACATCTAAACCCAAGGAACCAAGATCAAAGAAAAGTAAGGTTGTTGGAGACAACAATTCAACTATAAATTTATCAAGTGAACCCTCACAAACCAACACAATCAAGCTCCAAGACTCCTGTTGTAAAGAATGTCTTTACTAGAACAAGAAAAAAAAAGCAAGAAGAAGCCACTAAAACAACTCAGGAACAGCAGGAAGAGTAAGTACCCATATTTATGCTGAGTTTGTGTTTTACTTTGTTATAATGAATAATTTTTGTGCTGTTCTTGATGATTTTTGTGTTATGGTTGTTAATTTTTCTTTTTTTATACTCAGATTGGATTAAAGATATCAAAAGGTTCTTAAAAGAATGGAAAACCAAGAAAAAGAAACATCCAAGACGTAAGTTCCTTGTTTCAAAAAATAGAAACAAATATTGTTGTCTATGGTTGTCTTTAGTTAAATATTCTTGTTTTGTAGATATGAGTGATGCAGCTCGGGATGGGCCTTGTCGTTAGAAGCCCTTCCTTCGTGTTATCACCATTTAGAAAAGGTGTCACAGGAGTACAACCAAGTTTAAAATACCGAGTACGGGACTCGGGTCGTTCTCCCTAGAAAGCAGAAACAAGAGGTTTATTTTTTATTGGGTTTGGTTGCAGTTGATAGTTGAGAACATGGCACAATAAAAGCAGATTAAAATAGCAATGGATAAAAGAATGTCCAACCATGGATTGAAATATTGTGCGTCCCTATGATCATTACCGATCCCAGGTTGGATGAACTGTCACTTAGAAGGAAGGAACCACCACAGGGTGGCGGAGTTAATCCTTATCCGCAGATCCTAGGCATACACAACCGTGAGGATTCTGATCTTACGATAGACTCGAGTAAACCCCGCGTTACTGGGATAAACTCACCAACGATGCATGCATGGGGGTTGAGTCTATAAACAACACTTGAGTAAATCCTAATGTCACCGGGAATAACTCACCAGTGGTGCATTACGCACCAAATTGAAGTTGTAAACAAAACTCGAGTAAATCCTGCTGTCACCAGAAAGCATTCACTAAAAATGCATTTAGACACCAAATTGAGTCTGTATCATAAGTTCCACACCCTTGTTGGCAGGGGCGTAGTGTTAACGGTATAAAGATTAATTTCGTTCCTTCCATCCATTACCCTTTAGGGATCGGCAACTAAGGTCATTCGCACTTTCAACCCATAGCCAAGACACTATAGTTACTACTCGCTATTGACGGAAATCATAATTGCAGAAAATAAACAGGCAGCATAACAACAAGGCATAATGATAAAATAGTAGAAAAAAGCGGACAGAGTAACGATAGTAATATGATTGAAATTGAAATTAAAATTCGACAGAGTAACAGTAAATAAAACAGACAATAATAAAAGTGATAAATGTTTGGCTAAGTAATAAAAAGGGACAATAAACCTAAATTGGAACCCTAAAACTAATCTAGAAATGGGAAGTGGGCTCCCCTTGGAATGGTGAAGGCTCCTCTATTTATAGATGCTGGAAATGACTGATGCGTACGCACAGAGGTTTCTGGTGCGTACGCATTGGTGCCGAAATCAGCAATTAGGCGTGCCGCCCAAGGCTATGGTGCGTACGCACTGGCTCTCTGATGCGTACGCATAGGGTCCAGCATTGACCTTCTAGGTTTTGTTGCGATCTTCTCGTTCCATTTGCCCTTTTCAGCTACTTCCGCTCCGAACTCCGCCTCTTAAAACCTGAAATACATGAACGCACACATCAAGGCATCATGCAGAACGGGAAACGATTTAAAACACAGTAAATATTGGCTAAAATAGCAGATAATTACATTTATAGCCCCAAGGAACAACTAAATGCAAACAAGCCTATTTTGCTAGTATTTAAGTGGTGAGAGGTCGACAATTAGTCAATTAATCATATGAAACATCCCATCGAAATGGGGTTTATCAGGGATCATGCTTTCTTACCTTATATAGTTTCGGCGCTTTTACCGTATTTAAAATTCGTGGATCGGGAATTCTCATCCGTATTGTATTGTTTGTTTTTCAAATACAAGTTCACGTTCTGGAAGGCAAACGAAGCAACGTTTATTTTCCGCCGTCATAGAAGTTTTTTTCCATTACTGTCAGGATATATATATATATATATATATATATATATA
>JASCZI010090622.1:541193-565999 GCA_036250425.1 Stylosanthes scabra | reverse complement strand
GGGTTACAGTATGCAACCATCACAAGGCCAGATATCACTCACTCTATTAACAAACTAAGCCAGTTCATGGCAAACCCTGCCATTGAACACTGGCTTGCTGTTAAAAGAGTCCTAACATATCTAGCTGGCTCTGTAACAGATACATTTAATTTTTACACAAGCAGAGACTTACGTTTTACCGTTTTTGCAGATTCCGACTGGGCCAGTGACCTTGATGACCGGAAGTCCACCACCAGGTATTGTGTGTTCTTTGGCTCGAACTTGGTCTCATGAAAATCTTCAAAACAGCCGACAGTCAGCCGCAGTTCTACCGAAGCTGAGTACAGGGCTCTCGCCGCCGTGTTCACTGAGGTGCTGCGGATACAGAATCTCCTATCTGAACTCAAACAACCGTGCACAATACCACCGACTGTTTTCCGTGATAACTTATCGGCTGTCCACCTTGCATATAACCCAATTCTACATAACAGAAGCAAACACTTTACAGAGAGGAGTGATTCAATGACGTAGTATTAGAGTTACTATGGTAAAAAAGTTTGGAATTTGATTTTGGTGGAATTTGAAAAGAAATAATTTCAGCATAAAATAAACAAATAAAAATAAATCCTATGCTAAAAATTCACCTAAATCCAAAAAAGAAAAAGAAAAGGACGTATTTTATAAGGAGTCTTTATAAATGATAATTTGGAATGAATTGAACCAATTTCATTGTGAATGTATCGAAATTTTTTCAAAGATTGATTGAATATAGATCAATTCGGAACTCAGGATAAAACTTGCTCATTTGAGTTTCGATATGAGTTAAATATGAGTAACCGATGGTTCTCGCCTCGCCCTATATGCATATACATGTTATTTTTATGTAAAACTTGCTTACTTTTATCGAAATGTCTATCACGGACCGACAGGGACGAAGCCTCATAGTGGGAAAGGGGAGCAGTGGTCCCTCCCAAACCTTTAAAATTTTTTAACCAAGAATTATTATTATTGTTAGTTGGCCCCTCTCAAATTTATATTTTGGCCCTCTTTAAAAAAAATAATTTTATACACATTTAAATTTATAATTAAAAGTTTAAAATAAAAGAAATATCTTTCAATCTTAATTTCTTTTTTCTTTCGCAATTAGTGTGTATTACTTTTTAAAAAAAATTATATTCTTAATATTGTTGTCTTATTTTAGATTATCCAATTATATTATATATTAATAAAATTTATGTCTTTGATAATTAAAAAATGTTCAAAACAAGAATAGAAATTATTTGCCAATGAACTGTAGCTTAAATGGCATATGTCACCTTTCCCTAGTAGAAATTTTGGGTTTAAGCCTCTCCCCCAATATATCTTCGATAAAAAAAAAGAATAGAAATTATTTAGTGATATTTTTTTCAAGTAATTTTACATATTACTTTTTTTTCCTAAAAAATCTTATCCTTATTTTTATTAAGTATTATAATAGCATAAAATAATATATACAATGCTTTCTTCCATATATAATACATGTATAAAAATAATTTTAAATATAGTAATAATAGATATATTATGACAAAAGAATTAATATATATATTATATATTTAAAAATACATTATAAAATTTTTAATTATTAAATTTTTTTTCTTAAAAATTTTTTAGCCCCCTTAAAAAAATGGTCTAGCTTCGCCCCTGCAGACCAGGTCATGCTGGACCCAGATAGAATATTCTAAATGTGTGGCTCATATTCAATTGTTATCACGAATTTTTTATTTTCAATAAAGCGTTACATTTTTTATATGGAAGATAGCTATCATGTCCATCATGGACCAGATTATGCTTTCACAATCAAAGAAAACTCCTACTTTTATATGTTACATGTTGTGAACCATTTAGAATATTTTAGTACTTAATTATATTTATGAAGTACTTAATTATGGTTAGAATCTTATTTATCAGTTCAGTTGAATTTATTTATCTTCATGATATAGATTTTTTTAAAAGAAAAAATTATAAATCAATTTTCTTTTTTTTTAGATGAATTGCACCGCCTTCAATCGTTGATTCACATCACGAATTTACACACTTAGGTTTTAAGAGCGGACGGCGCTAAGCAATTATTCTAGGGAGCCAATAAATTTTTTACCAATAATAATTAATAAGATATAGAAGCCCAATAAAAGAATGTTAATCCATAAAAGATGAAATCTAAAAAAAATTAATTATATTTAGTTTCAACAGTGCTATGTAATCAACATTACGGAGCCAATAATTAAGTTATTATCTAAAATTAAAAAATTATCATCCAAAATTAAAAAACGTTATTATCCAAACAGAATTACCTGCACAATATATAAATTATCATCCGTAATTCATTTATCATTGTCACCAAGTATATTAATTACCAAATATAACTTTCTCTTCTAGTTTTGTGATTACTGTTGGTTAAAAAAATGTTTGCAACCAAATTTCTCTTTTGGTAAAAGCAATTTAGTGTCGGTTCTTTATTTATGGCAGTTCGGTCAAACTAGATCTAGTAACTTCAATTTTGTGTAATAAAATTAGCATACATGTAGGTAATCAAATCCGGACAAAACAAACATAATTAATCCGAGTACTACTAGTTGGAATTATATTAAAATATTAAAATAAAAATAATAACAAAGAAGAAGAAGAGTAACGCAAAAGGAAGAATTTTTTATTTTTGATTGAATAGAACGAATTACAAATAATGATGAGAAACCCTATTTATAGGTAGCATCACAATTGTGGCAATTCCAAAGATTTAGAGCAAAAATCATACCAAAAATCTAAGTCATCACATGCAACACTTGAAGATGATGAAGAGAACAATGGAAATTGGAACAAGTCATCACTAAATTCAATGTCCTCAAATTTTCTTGCTTCCTCATCATTGGAATTATCCGATGACAAAACTTCAGACCAAAAATCCTCGTCCAATGCCAAATTATCATCATCATCCTTATTATTATTATTACCATCATCTTCGTTATTAATCGATTCCCCACCATTATTATTATTATTATTAGTAATATTAGTGCTACCACTGCTTGAACACTGTGTGGTAGGGGACATTGGGGTTCCCTCAATTTTGATGTGTTGTTCCACTCCTTCTTCTTCTTCTTTTTCTTGCTTTTGTTTTGAAGATTTTTTGTTGGACTTTTTGGTAATTTCCGAGTTGTTCTTCCTCTTCTTTGTGTTCTTATTATTGTTGCTATGTTCCTGTGGGGGCAACCTCTTCTTCAAGTGGGTGTGCCACACATTTTTAATCTCGTTATCAGTGCGACCCGGTAATCTTGCTGCAATTGCTGACCATCTACATAATTATTTAGATTAAAACAACCAAAAAGTTATATTAGTAGATGCTTATATATAATAGTTAATCTTAATTAATTAGCTTAATTAAGTAATATATATGTATAGCACATGATGATCAACTTGATGGGCATGCATGGTTTTTTATTGCAATAAATAAATAAAGTAGCATCTCAATAATTAACATCAATTATTAAGACTTGTCTTCTTCTTGTTAACACATAATAAGAGAGGAACTCCCTTTCTCTCAATTTTTTTCCCTTTTTTTTTTCTTTCAATTACCTAAGCTATACACAACAATTCAGTTATTGAATCAATTATTATTTATATAAAATATATATTAAAATATAAATACATAATAACTAATTTAAAATTAATCTTTTATGTGTATATATATTGCAATTTTTTCCCCTTTTCACTTAAGCAACTCTCTTTTTCTATACAAATAAGTTAGTAAAGTATATGCTTTTGAGATATGGATTTAATTTTTAAACTCTATCAATATGTAAAAAAAATTATTCATATAATTAATTGTACATTATTATAAGTAGGAATGATTAATTTTTAAATTTATTATTATAAAGATCACCTAAATACATTAAACAAAAATTGGATTATTATTTAAATTTTTTTATAAAATCATTAAAATGTTAAAAGTAATATAGTCTTAAAAACGAATTAAATGTATCACAATAGATAATGTTTCATAAATCTTAATAATTAATTTTAATTATAATTAATATATATATATATATATATTAAAATTAACGGTTAAAATTAATAAAATATCATTAATCATGTTACATTTTATTTGCTTCGAATGATTTTGTATTTTTATATATTTAATACTTCAAAAAGTATAAACTTTTATTTATTTTTTAAAATTTATTTACTTCAAAATTCTGATCAAGTGGAGAAAGTAGCAAAGTTTGAAAATCAATTAAGTAGGTTGAGTTTTGAAGACAACGTGTGCGCGGAAATCAATGTGTCAGACTTAGATTATACAGCTTGTTATAATTTTAATAAGCACGTGATAAACTTGAACCATATTATTAAAGAATCTTTACTATCAAACACATCGATGATGGCAATGATTTTGTTTAGCGAGATACTCTCATCTTTCTTACTAACTTAGTCAAATTTCAATAAAAAATTAAAAATCATTCTTCATAAGTAATTACTATATATATTATAAATTGATTAGATTTAATTAAATAGAATATTTAAGTCACATAGTTTTTATTCTTTCCAAATTATTATCATTTATCATTATCAAAGATTTAAATATGAATAATTTGAATTATAAAACATAACTTAATTTGAAAAGAATTTTAAACTATCATTTTCTTGTTAACTACTAATGTATACTTCTATTAATTGATTTAAATTTTTGAAATAAGTAATTTTATAATATGCTATTAAAATTTTTATAATAAAATACTTTAAAATCTGATTTTTTTTATTTGAAAGAATTAATATAATATAAATTAAAAAAAGAAAAAATTTATGTGAATTTAATTGGATAGTTATGTAACACTCTTATAATATTAACACATCAAAATTAAATTTTATGACAATTATAAATTAATTCGATACTCATTAAAAATTGAATTAATTCGACAAATTATCTAAAATGTGAAATTTTTTGGATACTTTTATCTTATGTTATATTTACTTTTATCTAATTAATCTAATATTTGATAATATTAAATTCGTTTATACCTTTTATGATTAAATTAAAATTATTGATCTCTCAAATCTTTTCATTATTTTGTTGTAACTCTTTTGTAAGCGATTAAGTGATGAGATGTACCCAGTTCATAATTTAATCCAATGATAATGGAGTTGATATTCATATTTAAGTTGATGATAGCACTAACTTTTGCAATATATAAATATATATTAACATTATTGTTTTCAACTTTTCATATAATAATAACGGAAAAGGACAAACTAAACAAGTGGTACTTTAACAAAACCAATATATATATATAAAAAAATATATTAAGCCTGCTAAGAAAAAGTAAAGAGGCTGCTAATAAAGTTACTTTTCTTTGTTTTTTTCAATTGATTAAGTTCATGAATGTGGTGGATATGTATGCAATCATTTATCAAGTAGTAGCATCATGAACAATATTATTATTTATATTTATTTGAATACTTTCATTGTAAATATAATAAGAACAAAACCACAAAAGATGATAGGTGCTAAAAAAAAAAAAAAAGGAAGATGGAGAAATAATAGATCACTATATTTTGAGTATCTTTTTAATTAAAATGTGGAATATTGTATTTATTTATATATTCTTAATTATTAAATATATAATAGATGAATTATGAATTGACTCGATCTTCTATATATATTTATATATGTATAAACAGCTGGCCAAATATTCAACACAAGAATCAAAATGGCAGATACACTTTGGATTCCGGAGCTTAAGATTTTGTCACATTCATTAATCACAGTCTTGTGAATTCACAAAACTTGAAACTAAAATTAAGTAAAATAAATGAGAGTATGATCTTGTTTTTATTTTTAATTTTTTAAATATTAAAATGTTTAGGTAGAGTAAAAATTAATTAATAGTTAAATTTTTTTTTAAAAAAAACGCCATATCTATACTTTTTCACTTTCTAAAGCTCTCTTTTAATAAAAATATTGATCTCTTATTATTTTTTTTAAAAAAGAAATCTACTTTATGAGAGTGCATTATCTAATTAAAATTTCAGTGTTTTTATTGGTGAAAAGTACTGAAGACATAAACTCACTAGAAGGAAAGATCAGAGGGAGAATGAATGAAGAAAATTAAATGAAACAAAATAAAAAGTATATGTAAAGTGTAAAGAATTTAACAAACTTTTACCTGTTCCCCAACATTTCATGTAACTTGATTATTGTCTCTTCTTCCTCACTTGTAAAGTTGCCCCTTTTGATATCTGGCCTCAGATAATTTATCCATCTCAGTCTGCAACTCTTTCCACATCTCAATAACCCTGTTAAAATTTATTCATGAAATTTCTCCTTCTTGTATTGAAAAAAATAATAAATAAAGGACTGTACAAAAAATATTTAGTGTATAAATATTTCTGAATTATGATAAGTGTATATTAAATATCAGCCAACAAATCAATCATAAATATAAAATATATATTTTAAAATATAAAATATATATTAAAAATAACTTAAATAATATATATTTTCATATACAAATACTTAATGACTTAATTTTAAGTTTAAGTGTGAAAATAACATTTGTGACAATATCTTCAAACAAGAAATCTATGAAGATTTTGGATCAAGATCTGACATCCCACTTATTTATCACTGTGATTTATCGCTTAACATTAAAGTGTCTATTAACAAGTCTCCATAAATGTTTAACATATACTTGCAAATTTCATGAATCCAATTATTAATGTATGGAAGCTGAAACCAAAAAAATGGAATTAATTAATTATATTAAAAAAAATTACCAGCTTGTTTGGGAAGAGCACGCCAATTGTTGTGACCATTTGTTTTGATATAATTGATGAGGATTTGATCTTCTTCAGGGGTCCATGGCCCCTTCTTCAACCCCATTTTCTCACAGCATGGAGCTCTACCCATTTTCTTTCTTAGCTTTGTGTGACCAAAGAGAGTTTGTTTTTGGCTGTTTTAATTTTGAAGGGTGGAAGTGATGAATGGCTATGACTATGTCCTATTTATATATCAGAAATAAAGTCCCAACAAGTTGAAGGCTTGAGCTCAAAGTTCAAACCCCAATGCTCACACGAGGTATATGTGCTTCAATCATCATGAAAATTGCTTTTTAATATTTTTTTATACATATTATATTCGATTTCTATATGAACGTGAGTAGTGTGAATAATAATATATTCTTATTATAATATATATATATATAGTCTAATTAAGTTTAACTAAATTATTTATTTTTACATCAAATATAAGATATTTTGATGTAAAATAGCAATGTTCGTTTTCTGCTACTTTATTGTTGATTAACATTAAAATAATTTTTTATTGGGTATAAAAATGAACGATTTGATTGGACAAAATAATATATCTATCCCTAGCATTCCTATATATATGGAGAAAGAGAGGATACAATATATATATAAATTTGTGTCTAATATTTTTTTATTTTAGACAAATTAATTTTTAGTAAACTAAAAAGGGTATCTAATATCTTTTATAAAGTAGTGAAAAATTACGTTCTCAATTTTCAAAAAAACAAATATTGTTAATATGAAAGACTAATGAATGGTTTGAAATAAAGTTTTAAAAAATAATTAAAGAATTAATATGTAATTTTTATTTTATTAAAGACCAATTTATTTAATATTCCAAAAAATAAAATTGAGTAATTAAAAAAGTTGATACAAATAATTTAAGTGTGAAAAGTGATTGAAAACCCTAATTCATCATCCTAATTATCTTTTTAATACTAAATAAGTAAAAATTCAAATATATCTATATACAATTTTTAAATATATCAAGATTATAAAAAAGTCAAAATTTGTAATTTAAAAGTTTAAAAATAATTGAAAAATACACTCCATAATTTTTCTTTAAAAGGTTCTCACTTTTCATCCTAAAAATAAATAAGTATCTTATTTTTTTGAATAATAGACGCATATCATTCTGAATTAAATTCAAACTGTCACTACTATAAAAATTTATGCTTCTTTTACTTATAAAAGTTATAGTAAGAGTATTTGAACAAGTAAAATTACAATCAAGTTCAGACCAAGTTAATAAAATTCATTATCATCAAAACACGTATATATTCGCACACGTCTTCTTCCTAAACCACGTTGCTAATGTTGCTACTTCTTCATCTTCCTCCTTCTACATTGCCATTGCTGTCCTCATCTATTGTTGTTGTCGTCGTTATCATCATCTTTATTGTCATTGTCGATGTCATCATCATCATCATCTTTTTCTTCCTCCTTCTCTTCTGTCATTATCGTCCTTATCATCACCGTCGTCTTCTTATTGAATACGAACTTACATTCACTGTAAAATCAACTAAAATTCATTAGTAAATTGAACCTAAATATAAAAGTAAAATGAACCGAAATATTTCATCATCAGCACAAACACCATCACATGAAAAATGAAAAACTGAATCGAAAATATATTAGTTAATTGAACCGAAATATAATAGCAAAACAAATCAAAATATATTTCAGTTCAATTTTTAATTTTCATGTGATGTTCATGTTTGTACTGATAACATATATTTTGGTTCATTTTTCTATTATATTTTAATTCAATTTATCAATATATTTCAGTTTGATTTACAATATAAAAAATGCAAGTTCATATTCAATAAGAAGAAGACAATGAAGTTGAGAAAGCCGATGACAATGAAGTTGAGAATGAAGAAGACAACAAAAAAGAAGAAGAAGACAGTGACGACGACGATGACGATGACGACGACGAAGGCAGGCAACAACGACGATGAAGATGATGATGAGAAGGAGGACGATTAAGACAACAGAGAAGAAGAAAAGTGAATGCTAGTGAGAGACGTGAAGAAGGAGGTATATGAAGAGGAGGAGGAGAAGGATGGTGCAAGAAGAAGCAAAAGGAGGAAGAAGAAGAAGAGAGGGGCACGTAAAATAAATTTGTTTGATTGAACTTAATTGTTTAAATCACTTGTTCACTTAGAATTATTGTTTTAATTAAAAACTTACTTTTTGTAATTTAATTTAGTAGCAAATTTGTTTATCTAAAAAATCATCTACTTATTAATCCTTTTATCTTTTCATTCTTTAAATTTTTCTCTAAATTTTGTTTCGGAGTCATTAATTGAACAACTTGTGTGTGTTTGTGTTGTGGGGTCTTCCTCTTTTCTCGTATGATGAAGTGGTTCACATTGTCATGTTTCATTGGTTGGTTGGTCATCCAAATTTTTGTTTTTCTCATATGGAAGTGTGGAAGTGGAACTACTATTAATATGGCCCCTCATTTCAACTTTGAGATCGCAAATGTTTTAATATATATATATATATATATAATATTTAATTTTCGTGTACACATAATATTTAATAATGTATGTATTGTCATATTAGTAAGAATAATTAATTTTCAAACTTACTATTTTCAAAGTCATATAAATGGACAAATTTAATTAAATGACTATATATATATATATATATATATGTATATATATAATATGTTAGCAAAAATCAACGACGCCCTTATTAAAAAAAAAGCTTTAGCCAGGTTCTCGTAAATTATTGATAATACCCATATTAACCCTTATGTTAATGTGTTGGATGAAACGTTAACGAGGTTGGTCTATGTGGCACAATAATGGGATGAGCTGTAGTTGACTTGACTTCTTGGAACCCTAAACCTAAAATGGAGTCTAGTCAGCCCTTGATAAATTGGGAGCACCATGTTGTTTTAGAGAAAGGGGCAACAAAAATAAAGCCCTTCACCTGTTTGAAGAAATTACAAAACCCTAACTCATTCAACTCGTTCTCTCTCCATTAATTACGCTTGACTACCTGGAAGACGAAGCAGGAGCTGATCGACGGCAGAGTGACGACGCCGTAACGAACCCTATGCTCGGTGAAGGTAAGTATCTTTGATCCTTCTCTTTGACTTTCACTGTGGGGGACCATTGCATGTGGTGAAGTGCCGATTGCAATCGATTTGGGTATGAAAGCATTTATCTATTGTTGGCCATGTCCTTTTTACTAATATTTTATAAAGCTTTGAAATGTGTGTGTTGTTTGGGTAGATAAAAGTTATTTTCTTCGTCTAAGCTTGAACCCTAACTTTCATGAACCACCAAAATGTGCCCTTTTTTTTTTTAAATGTGAAATTGATAATAAAGATTGCATGATTAAGATGGTTTGTTTAAAATGTGTGATTGATGATCTGCAAAGTTGATGTCAGAATTTGTATTTCAGATTTGGATGTTGGATTAGCAAGTATAAGTTATATTTTTTATTTTTCTTTATGAATATGTAGATGGCAAAGCTTGTTATTCCTGTGTTACACGTTGGGGGGTAGCTAGGAGGGAATGATAATGGTGTGATGACCTATATGGATGGTGATGTGCACACATTTTCTCCAATTGACCCTAAATTCCTGTGTATCCCTGATCTGGAGGCAATGGTGAAGTCACTAGGTTTTCCCCTTTATTCTGCAATGTACTTGCTAGAACCCACTGCAATGAATCTAGAGTTTGGGTTAAGGGAGATTAAACGAGATGGTGATGTGATTCTCCTTAGTAATAGGATATTAGAAGTTGATTCTTTGGATTTTGAAATATTTTTTTAGCATCCTGTATTTGAGCTTGAAGGATGTGAGGCGGAGGGGGATGGTGGTTGTGTGGACCTAGGAAGCGATGGTGAGAAGTAATCCTTTCATGATAGCTATGAGAGTGCCGAGGATGAAGCATACAAGGCACTTCCGGAAGGATACGAATAAGCAGTATAGTGATAGTGCAATTAGGAAGATTGTGACTAAGAAGACTAGCATAAAGTTTATTTGACACTAACAAAGAAGGATTCTCCTAAGAAAAATGGGAAGAAGACACCTACAAAGAAGAAGAACACTGGTGGGCTCACGTTAGATGATTAGCAAGCTGTTGGTAGTGGACAACAATCCAATAAGAAAGGGTCCAAAAAGTATGCTAAAAAGAGTAAGCAAAAGTCAAGGTCTAATTTTGGGCCAAGTAGTTCTAGTTCTAGACCAAATTGTGGGCCAAGCATCTCTCGATCCCAGCCAAGATCGGATAAGGGTGTTGGGTCAAAGAATGACCCAAGTGTTATAGAGTCCATTATTGAAAAGGTGAATTCGGAAGAGGACAATGAATACGTGTATGAGAGTGAAGCCTTTGTGTCTCCATTCTCATCAGATGAGGAGGGTTGCAATAGGCACAATTGAATAGAGTTTAACACGGGTTATGATTATGGGGAGGTCTATTTTGAGCTGGGCATGGAACTTGATAGAATGGAAAATTTTAGGGGTCTCTAAAAGACTTATTTGTTTTTTAGGAAAAACAATGCAGGTTCAGAAGAACGAGCCCAAGAGGGTCAAGGCAGCATGTGCAGTACATGACTGTCCCTTTCTAATTTTCTGCTCAAAGAACACAAAGACCAATTGCTATCAAATCAAGACATTTATGAACAAGCATACATGTAGTAGGGAGTTGGCTTCCAATCTAGCTTACTGTAATTGGCAAAGAGGGGGAGCAATACAACAAATTTCATGACTATGTTGCTGAGTTGTTGAAGAGTAATTCAGACACAATTGTATTGCTATCAACATTGCCTCAGCCTAAGAAGCTCCCTTTGTTTTTTTTTTTTTTTTTTGGACATTGGGCAAGGCCCAGAACTACCTACCCGGATTCAAACCCAAGTACCCAACCCAAATCCGTTTTGGAAAGAAACTCCCTTTGTTTGATAGGCTATATATATATCACTTGAGGCATGCAAGTTGGGATTCAAGGCTGGTTGTAGGAGATTAATTAGGTTGGATGGCTATTTTCTGAAATGGTACTATGGAGGACAACTTCTGTCAGCATTGGCACAAGATGACAATAATCACATCTATGTCATTGCTTATACTATTGTGGAAAATGAAAATACTAACACTTGGAAATGGTTTCTGACAATGCTGAGGGAGGATTTGGGTGATGTATGTGCTGAAGGGATCGAGTTCATGTCGGATCAAAAAAAGGTGATGCTTTTAATATTTCTACTGAATGTGTTTGCTAGCTGCATATATCAAATTGTTATCAATGTATTATTTGTGTTAATGTAAGTTCACAATTATGTTAGGGGCTAGCTTCTGCACTAAGCTCGATCTTTCCAACTTCAAACCAGAGGAATTGTGTTATTCATATATGGAAGAACTTCACAAAGAAATTCAAAGACAAGGCATCTAAGAGCATGGTTTGGAAATGTGCTATGATAGCAACTAAACAACAATTCTAGACAAAGATGGATGAATTGAAGAGCAAAAACTACAAGGCTTGGGAGCATATGATGCGATTCCCTCCATCTAGCTGGTCGAAGTCCCATTTTAACCACAACACCAAATTAATTGACAATATCACCAACATGATGTGTGAGATGTGGAATGCCAAGATCGTTTCATATAGGGGGAAGTCAATCTTGACCATGTGCGAAGAACTAAGATGCTATATTATGAGAAAAATGGTCAATCACAAGAGGAAGCTGTGTAAGTATAGTGACAGGCTAGCACACGTGGTACAACAAAAGCTCAATGATATTATCATCCCCTCAAGTATCGGATGGGAGGCTCTATCGAGTGGAGATAATGACATGGTTATTTATTGAGTATCACTCAGGCCTCAGCAGCTATGTGTCAGCCTGAAGGATTACACTTTCACATGCAATAGGTGGCAGCTGACAGGTAATTTGTTTTTTAAAACAGAATCATGTTATATTATTTTATTGTTGGAGGTTATATATATAAATATAACATAAAGTTTGTATTTATTGATTTATTGTTATGGCATTGTGTTGTTATTGTAGCAACTTATTATATTGTTATCGCATTGAGGTGTTGCAAAAATTTTGCAATTAATTGATTTGTTATGCACATAGGTATCCCATACCAGCATTCAGTTGTTGCAGTTGGTATGCACAGAAACGCGGGTTACATGCCAGGAGACTTTGTGCACAACTCCCTCACAATGAAGGCTGTTAGGGCAACCTATAATTATTTCATAAATCCAGTACCAAGCCAAGAGTATTGGACCCCCACAAGTTGTGAAGGGATTGATCATCCCCCAATTGTTCGTCCAACTGGCTATCAAGTTAAAAGGAGAGTCAAAGATCATGTTGACATGATTATAAGCAACAAAGTGAGGAAGACATGCCAAGGGTACACTAAAGGATCCAAATTTTAAAACAAAGTTAAGGCAAACCAAGAAGGACAACAAGCAAAGTGCAACCACACAAGGGGTATTCTCTGTTTTTGTTTTGTTTAGTTGTTACCTGTTTTTTGGTTAATTTGCATTGAATTCCTGATATTGCCGTTGACCATTACGTTAACTTTGGTATAATATTTCGTTGTCCCCTCGAAGCTTTTACCAGGGGTTTAGTTGTCACTTTTTTATTATTATCAGGGGTGTAGTTGTCACCTTTTTATTATTATCATAGGTTTAGTTGTCCTATAATTTACATGTTTATGGCATTTTTCAGTTTCCTTACACCATGTTCTTGCAATTATCTAGGGGGAGGGAGTCTAACTCAAATCCAGACACCGACAGTGGAAGTGTGCAAGCACCAATTGATCCTGTGGTAATTCCCTGCTCTGTTTCTTTATTACAATTTCATTTCATGGAGGCACAATTAGATTAGTTATGGTGATTTAATTCATTATTTACTCTTCTGGTAGGGAAAGGCAAGGAAGAACAGGAAGAAGAAGCTGATGATTTTCAGTATTAGCCAATCTCAAGAAATGGATTTCTCTCAGCATGCTCCTCTTCCACGTGCTGCAGCAACTACAACACCATTTGTTGCTCCTCCATCTCGTCTTGCTACTCCATCTACTTGGCTGCTCCACCTTCTCCCCCAACAACAAGGTTCAGAAAGAAGCAACCCATTGTCAGGCCCCCCGCTGCAACCAATCCCAATGACCCACAACCATTCTCCTTCATGCCAACGCCTGGTTTCAATCCTCCAAGAATGATTTGAAGTTGATCGCCATGAAAGCTTAGAACTTATGTAATTCTGTTTGTGGTATTTTGGAAAGAAACAATTTTTTTTTGGAAACCGTTTGTCATATTGTGAAAAGAAACAATGTAGTTAACTTTGTTTGCTAGGAAAACTATTATGACTTTTGTGACTCTTGTATGGAGTTCTGCTACGAAAAATAGAATTATGTGTATTAATTTCTCACTATGAATGAGAACTATTTTGCTTTATATATCTTCATATTTCTTCTATTGTGTCTGAATTTCTAGTTCTTTGTTTCATTGTTGAGTCCCACATAATTGGGAAGTGTTATACTATCAACATATGTATGCATCCGGGTTTCACATTATTTCATACTCGTTACATCGTAAAAAAACACAAAATTTCAAATTTTAACCATTTTCTTCAAATGCAAATCACATCATTCACATTCACTAACATTTTCAAATCATATCTCATTTGTTCTTCAACATCATCATAATACAACCAACAACTTCATATTGCATAACCCTATTCTACCACATTCCTTTCATTGCTAATACAAGTAGGATGCTAATTAACCCAAAAATTACTATACATAAACACTTGTTGTCATGAATTCCCCTAACATCATTTGTTGCTTTAAAGTTCAGCCCCATGTCCAGCTCATGCACTCTTTGCTTAAGCTCTTTCAGCATTCTCATCGTGAAAATGTTATTCTTTCTAGAAATGCATTCTTCAGTGTTTTCCTCCACAAGTATGTCTAGCCAGTAAAAATACTTGCAATGTGCTTGGTTGGTCTGAAAATCAGAAAGAAACACTATTCTGTAGCAAAAACTAAGAATTGAATTCATAATTTACCTTACCATTTTCGTTACCCTTTACATTTTAATGTAGACATCCAAGGAAGAATTAATCGAGGTTTAGCTTTGTGCACAATTGGAAGAGAATGGCATAGCTACCGCAATAACATTTCGGGGAAACAAACTTCTTTCTTGGTTGCCCTACACTGTCACTGGAAACAGTGCACGTCCTTCTATCTCCCCCCCAACGCTATAATCACCCGACATTCGACTCATCATCTCTGAGGATTGACCTCTTCGACTCATTCTGTGAAGGTTAGAAAAGCAGCTCTGTGAATTTCAAATGGGGTTGAACTTTGAGAAAATTAGGGTTCTTCGTTGGGAGGAAGAAGACGAAACCAACCTTTAACACCCTAATATCAGGGGCCGAGTGGTCAACATTTGCATTGCATTCGTCCTACCTATCACTTAACAGCCACGACCTGAGTTAACGTTACACGCCTGCTTGCTCCGTCAAGCCAACAATGAGAGAAGCTAACAGAGGGGCATCCTATCAAACATTCAAAGAAGATAGGGGTTGGCTTGTGTCTTTTTTTTCTTGGGGGCCTCGTGCTCTGTTTATTGTTTTGTTAGGGGCTGGTAGTCAGCGCACTCAACTCTTTATTATTTTGTGCTTTGGAGTTTGTACCAAGGTTGAAAAACTTTTTATGGCAACAGAATAATATATTTGGTATTATTAGTATTAATATGGATACAACAATGCTAGATAACCAATAAAAATTCAGTCAACAAACTAATTGAATATTCTATTACAATCTGAATTGGATGTTCTATTTCTTTAGGTTTCGGATGTTTTGTTTCTAATGAAATTCAAAGTTGGCTTATTGTTAGTTGCTTTAGATTTCAGATGTTTTATAACTTTCATTGTGGACGTTTTATAAACATTAATTACAGACGTTCTATTTTTTGTTGGATGATTTGCTGGTTAGAAAAATATTTGTTACATATACTTTTCCAAACGGAAAATATTATGAAGAAAAAAACCTAACGAATATGATTTGTATAACTTTTTATTGAGTTTATTATCGTCATAATTTATATAAATTCTAAAATGAGATAAACTTTGAGTGAACCTGTATGCACAAGTGTATTGCAAAGTGCCTTAAAATTATCAGAATTATACATTTTTTTTCAATCTTTGTATCTGTTGTGTCTTGTTTTCTTTTTCACCTAAGAAAATAAAATTCAAGCAATGATTAATTATTAAAAATATTAAAACCTTTTAGTGGTCTGGACATGGAAAACAGAAAGGCATACATGTCCATAGTATATGCCGGGGATAACTATACTTTGGTCATAAAAGTTTGTGTCAAAATTAATTTGGTTACAACCCTTTTTTGTTAAAAAATTGTCACAAATTTCAATTTCTTTCAAAATTACCTTTTTTGACAATTTTACCCTTCCTTTATTTTTTTTTAAAAAAAATCAGAACATCCAGCCATCAACACCAATGAAACATCATTGTCATTGCTAACAACTCAACATCAATCTAGGAAACACCATCAGCAACAACAATCAATAGAAACACAGAACATCAAATTTCATAACTAACATGAAAAGAACAAAAATTTGGGGACGGAAAACAACAATCAACAACTACAATCAACCATCAACAATCATTATTTGCCATGGTTTATCATCATTGCCGGTATATCAAATAGATTTCACAATAAACATACCATAACAGTTGGTATTGCTGTACTGTGGTTAGTGGTCGCGATAATGTACTCAACATGCAATTATAACTTCTTCATAAATTATATTCTATTTCTGGATTGAATGATAGCTTATGATAGATATATAATTGATAATTACATATATTTAGTTTATAATTCAGAATCAAGCCCGCTCTTCCTTCTCAATCGTGAGAAAAAATGGAAAGAGGTTTAATTTTAATAGTTTTCCACTGTGGAAAATAGTGATTCGTGATTCATCAAGCTAAGAGAGGAAGAAACTGATAAGGGATTTGGATTTTGAATTCTGAAATTCTCATTTAATAAAGAATGGTTATTGTTTTACTGCTATAACTATTTATATACACTTCTCTCTTCTAACAAACTTTACAAAAATGCTACAACTATTTGTATACACTTTTCTCTTTTAACAAACTTTACAAAAATGAATGCAATGCTAAGACTACCATCTATGAAGCACGGACACTTCGTTGAATTGACGTGTTCATGTGTCGGACACTTTTTAGACACGACACTTACGGACACTCGTCCGACACGCGTGTCTTCTGTGTCCTATCCGTGTCCTTAGAAAAACAAAAAAATATCATCACACTTGACACACCAAAATATCATCTTCGGACACACTTGACACACCAAAATATCATCACGTGTCTGCGTGTCCAACTTTATTTTTAACTTATATCCTTAAAATGAGTTTAAAAATAATAAATATTACTATTTCTTAAAACTAAAAGTTATCTTAAATATTTTATATAATTAAAAAAGACATTAAAAATACTTAAAAGTAATAATTTAAATTTTAATATAAATAAAATATTAAGATATTATTATAATTTTATAAAAAAATATATCATATTTTATATATATGCCGTGACCCCGTGTCATATACAAAATTGAGATTGGTGTTCCGCCGTATCACGTGTCGTGTCGTATCCCGTGTCCGTGTCAGTGTCCGTGCATCATAGACTACCACTAATTAAACTAAAATACTACCCATTAGGTTATGTTACATCCTCTTCCATTGAATTTAGCTGAAAATAATTTTACTATATTTTGTTTCATTTGCGATTAATTTTACTACTTGAAATGACAATCTTTACAAAGTTTTATAACTATATAAGTACAAAACTTAACTTTTAAACGTGCTCAATATTTAGTACATATAAATATTTCATGAATTATCCCATAAAAAAAGTGGTTCAATATAACAGGTATAATATGTTTAAATTTTGGCAATTTATTTTGCATCAAATAAATAAGGATACTGATATTATCCCTTTTAATTTTTCTTTAAGATTCAGTTTTATACTTTAATTTCACTAAACCAATAAGTGCTAGTATCGTTTAACTTTAATTTTTAACTTACAGATTAAATGAAGAAAAAAAAGTATAAAGCATATTTTATATCCTAATTTATATTCGTAGGAGTATAAATAATTCACGTAAAATTTATGAGTTTTTCTTTTTAATTTATTTATAAAATAATATTTATTTTTAATTTGTGGCTAACCAAATAAACAAGAATTGCTTCATTTTCTTAATCAACAGTACTATGAAATCAACATTAGTGAGTTCTTATGAAGCTAAAAAATTAAGTTATCATCTAATTTTTTTTTAAAAAAAATTATCATCTAAAATTGAAAAACGTTAGCAATTTACCATCCAAAAAGAATAAGAGTGATCATCCACGAAATATATGAATCATCATCCATAACTTATCTACCGTCACCATCAAATGCATTCACACTCAAATATGTTGACTCACAAGACTTTTTCTTTTTTTAATTTGCTTGACTTATTAATACATTAGAGATATAAAAACATTCATTTTGATTTTTAAAATTTAATTTTTAACGTAACATCTAAAATAAGAGGCAACCTTAAGAAAAAAATTTTAATTATTGTTAAATGAACAACATATCCATTTCATTTTTTCTTCGAAAACCAGTTATTTTTTGTTGAAAAAAACAACGAATGAGGAAAAAGAAAAATAAGAAAAAGAAGAACGTGAGGAGGAGGAGGAGAAAATGGAAGAGGGAGAAGAAGAAGACGCTGATGACGATGGCGGTTGCAGTAACGACAACGACAATGACAATGGCGGTTGCAGTGCCAATGACGACGACGGTAGCGGCGGCAGGCGCATTGATGACGTTGTAGCATAGAAGAAGAAGAACAAGAACAAAAAGAAGAAGAAGAACTTGCAGAATCGAGGAAGAAGAAACGCGCATTTTCAAGTACTTGCTGTGAGAATGAGAATGAGTTTGAAATTCTTTGTTGAATTTGCTTGTGTAAAATATATGTACGTGTAATATTATTATATTTAAAATTTGATAATATATTGTTCAGGGATTATAACATTTTTAAAAAATTATGATAAAAAATAATAAGTTAATGTATAAATTTTTAAAGATTTATAAAGTCAAATGAATAAGTTTTAATTGAATAATCCATAACTCTTCTGATAACGTAATTTATTGAAAATTTTTAAATTTTATAATTATTATTGTTGGGCCATCATGGGGAGCAAACCGTCGGGGAGAGACTTTAGGGAGGAACCAAGTGAGTGAACACAAGATGAGAAGACACCACATCAACTCAAAACCTTAAGGTGTCAAGTAAGTGGGTCTCTCATCTTATAAACTCCTCACTCCTCTTTGTTTCCTTCAATATGGGACTAACTTTAGTGCCCACTCACACTTGAACCTCAACAATCTCCCCCTCAAGTGTGAGTCTCCACAATGAGCACATCTCCCCTATCTCCTTCACCATGTTTTGAGTATTCGTCCATCACACCGCCGCACAAATCGCGGGACTCGCCGCTCGAACCACCCCGTCGAGAAGACTTTCGATGCTTCTCATAAATACTCCTTAAAACCAGGCCAATCAACCATCGGCTCTGATACCACTTGTTGGGCCACCGTGGGGAGCAAACCGTCGGGGAGAGACTTTAGGGAGGAACCAAGTGAGGGAACACAAGATGAGAACACACCACATCAACTCAAAACCTTAAAGTGTCAAGTAAGTGGGTCTCTCATCTTATAAACTCCTCACTCCTCTTTGTTTCCTTTAATGTGGGACTAACTTTAGTGCTCACTCACACTTGAACCTCAACAATTATGAATAAAAAATTAGTAATTTGTTCTCAATTAAACCCTAATGAATTTGAGAATAACTCTTGGATTTCTTGTTTTTCAATATAAATCCAAGGACTTGATGTTCTCTTCTTCGGTTATTAGCATCTATTTTGCCAAGTTGGCCTTGAGATTCTTTGGACGTGCTTTAGTAATGATATATTAATACTTTTAGAAAGTATAAAATCTTCATTTTCTCATTTGGTATTTTAATGTCCAAATAAATATCATAAAAATATGATACACACCACCTTAATTAGGTTAGGAAAAAACTAGGAGAGCGCATAACCCGGTCAAACCCGAAGGTTTGGCCCGGGCCCAATGTGATCGGGGCTGATTTTGCCTTAATGATTAAATCGGGTTATGGCTAAAGTTCGGATCACCCGGACCCAACCTAGTTAGACCCGACATATATAAAACTAAATGTCTATGGTTGAGTTAGGGTCTAGAAAATAGCTCGATCATTATTTAGGGCGGGATCTGAACCAATATCAACCCGCTTCATCCAGCCTTATATGCACTCGGCCCCTAGAAAAAACAGCATTATGATATTGAATCGGAATGACCGATTCGTCCGGATTAATTAAGAATCATTCCATTGGCTTGTTTAATTTTAGTAAAAAAATCAAATTACAATAAACCAGTGAAATAACCAATTAAACCAGTTCAATTTTTAAGGAGGATTTTTTTTAAAAAAAATTATTATATTTTACATAATTTTATATTATATTTAAATAAATCGATTGAATTATGATTTAAAATCGATTAACTATTAAAATTTGAACTAATTATTCGATTGGTTCAACTTGGAAAAGATGAACTTTTAATATATTAAAGAGAGATTAGGAGATCTAAAGCTTTTAAATAGTGGAAAGAATAATAGCTATAAAATATAGGACAAACTATACAATTTTTATTTTGGCACCAGATGAAGACTATAATATTTAAAGTTTAAACCATTTTAAAAAAAAATGAATGATTAGTAAAAATGACGCTACCTTCTATTTATTTATATGTCCCTATGCATTAACGAATCCACGAAAATCTTAAACTAGCCAATTAACATTTTGCACATGCCATATTAAAATAATAAACAAGTTAATAGATTCATTGGTTAATTAATTAATTTTCTGGTGGTACACTTTTGGCTGGTTCTCACATGTTTGTTCTCCGAAGAAGAGAACCAAATTCAACATATGCATACTGTGTAGGAATATTCTAAAATTCATATTTAAGACTTTAATTTTAATATTTGGACAATATTAAGTATTTTATACAATTATTAGTTATTTTTTTTAATAACTATTCATAATACGAAGGTAAAAAGTAGTTTATTTTTATTTACATATAATTAAGCATATGTATAAAATAAAAAATGTTACGTATATATATAAAAAATTCGATTTGGCTAGGTGTATACATAAACACATTGAAACACATAAATCTTTTCCACTTGAGAGAGTGATTAATTGGAATGTGTTTGTGTGTTTTATGTGTACACCAATATTAATTGATTTACCATCAAATCAGTGATATCATGTGTTTATATAGAAAAAGACTAGGGAACCAACACATTATGATTAATAGAGAGTCAACACATACTATAAATGAGTTATAAATAATAACTCATATAAATTTTAGATGATAACTTAATCATTGGATATATGAGTTAGATAATTCATATAAATTTTGGATGATAACTTAATTATTGACCATCTAATGGCTCCATAACGTTAGTTCCGTAGCATTGTTCGTTTATGTATAAAATCATATGTCATTTTACATACTTTCATTTTATGTAAGTGGCTGATTTAATAATGTTGTATATAACAATGTACATCTTCATACATTTCACCTTTTTTTTAAAAAAAATTCATACATCTCATTTACAAAACGAAAAATATAAACATTAGCATAAAAAATCACTAAACACATAAATATAATATACGATAGCACAAAATAGTTATGTATAAAACAAATAATATACCTCAACACAAAAATGAAAATAGAAAAACACAAAGGATGTATAAAGATATATACTATTGCACGTAGAATAATTTTTTTTTAAATACCTATTACCTAGTATTGTTGATATAATAAAATATGTTTAAAGTTATGATGTAAAATGAAATCAAATCCTATACATTATTGGGACCGTATTGATGCAATAAATCTTCAAAAAAAAAATGTTTAGATGGATCTTGCATATATATGAATATTCCCAAATCTACATTTGATTGGATTGTATTGATTGTACTAATTTTTTTATGTCCTTGATTCTACTATATACTAATCAAATAATGTAGAGCTGTGTACGGTTTACTATTGTTGTAGAATTTAGATTCGATTAGACGAGGTTGATTCGAAGAAAACACTAAGAATTCAAAACAATTAGTTGATTTCAAAACAAAATAATACAAAAAAGCCATTAGTTATTTGATTTTGAATTTATGTTTTCCGTCAAATATTTACTCAGATATTATTTTTTATTTATCTTCTTCTTCTATATCTTTTTTCTTCTTCTTCTTTATTTTACATTGCTATCATTATTATTGTTGTTCTTCTTCTTTTTCTTTGTTTTATATCACTGCTGTTGTTGTTACAGAAGAACGATGTAGAATCACCAATCACGAGGATGAAATTAACGTTGCAGAGAACGTTTCTAAAAAAAGAACAAAGCTAAGAAGAAAAACGAACGAAAGAAAGAAACTGAAATTGGCGCGAACGAAAAAAAAGACGTTATAATAAGGGAAAGAGGTGCGTAAATGAATTTGCTTAGTTAGCCACTTAATTGGTAAAACCACTTATTCACCTAAAATTATTAGTTTTGTTTCCACTATGAGATTAGCTAATGCACTTCCTTATTTTATATTATTTGTTGAGTACTCATCAACATTAAGTGGAATTGCGAACATTGAGTGAGCTGTTCTTCCACCAGGGATCAAGAGAGATGCTATACCACTTGACGCCACAGTTAGCACAATTTCACCTTTGGACCTTAATGATGCAGCTAGAGTTTGCCAAATAAATGTCTTTCCTGTCTCGCCATAACCATAGAGAAATAGACACCGCCAACACCGTTGTCCACACTATTGATTATTGTATCGTAGACTTGTTTCTGTTCTTCTGTCATCCGGTTTAGGTTAGCAATATGAGTCTCCTGAAGTTCTAGTATGTTATATGACAGTTCATCAGCAATTAGATTGTTTTCACAATCACCTATTAAAAAATTATCTTCAGTTTGGACTTCTGGACTTGGCATACCGGGGTAGTCCCTGAGACATCTATTATTCCTCCTGAGAATTTCTTCTATTTTAATTAATGTACAATCTGCCAGCTCCTTATCGGTCATGGTAAGTCCTGATGTGGAATCATGTGTCATTTACTTGATTATGAATATATAATTGCACTAATTCTATTAATAGTTTAAATGAATCAATCAATATAAGCAGTGATCGTACCTGAGCGATTTAGCAAATTTCTTCTTTCATAAAGTATGCCATCTGATAGAAGCCTCCATGTTTGATCCCATACATATTCTAGTCTTGTGATTGAATTGGTGAACAGTAATGTTGAAAATAATCTCCTAAGGTATGAACCTGTTCCCCACATGCTGGCTTCTTGTATAGCTTCGACGTATTCCTTGTCATCATCAAGCAATCCTCTTGCAAAACATGCCTCGCGAAACGTGGGATATACAACATCATTATATCTTCTAATTTCCTCGTAGCTTGTTGGTCCTCTAACCAAATTTAACAGGATTCTTAGGTAGTATATTTCTCCAGCAGTAGGAGGAACAAAATATACACGACCAATGACATTCTGATGTCGTCTTTTGTGCCATGCTCGGTCATTTGCATTCGACACGAATTTTGATGGGAATTCAACATTTGTCAGTTTCCTTGCCTCGTCATCTGTGCGATTTTTCTCCATCCATGCTAGAAACATTGAATGGTTGAGAGTTGGCTTTTCAACCAAGTTCTTTAAAGACTGTTTGTCTTTAAATATAATGTTTTGCTGGCTTGGTAAGTGAAATGGAAGACGCACTACAGATGGATCGCGGTAGTTAATGTCGTATCCCAGGATTCTCCAAGCAGCTTCACAGGGAGATAGATATCTGCAATCATAGTACATCTTTATTTCATCCACCTCCTGTTGTGTAGAGTCCTCATTGCCTCTGTTGTAAAATGAAGCTGTGACACGGTCATTTCCCTTGTTCACATATTTGAAAAGGTACTTAATAGATCTGGATTGGTTGCACCATTCAACATTGGCATGGGCACCATACTTTATTAACAACTTTCTATTGTGTGGTACAACCCAACGATTGTCTAACTCAATTCCAGACTTCTTTATCGTTCTGCCTAAATTTCTGCGACGATAGATAGGATATCCATCTTCATCAATTGTTGTTGACTCAACAGACCTCTTTGGAAAATTGCGCAAGCATCTTCCATTTTCCATGCATGGTGACTCCGACAGCATTGCACCGCAAGGTCCATGCATCATCATGTTGCTAACTGCTTCGTAGTATTCAGGATCAAGTTCCTTGTCTGGAATCTATGCAGATATAATTTTGTCTATGTGATTTCCTGTAGGAAACTTGTCCTCTGGATGTAGGAAAATCAAAATGTGTGCATGTGGTAGCCCACGTTTTTGAAATTCAATAGTGTATACAACTGAAATATCAATATAAAAAGTTTTAATCATTTTCATAAAGATACACAATTAATTTGATGATTTATGTTCTATTAAAGATATACCTGCTATAACTCTTCCAAAAATTCTGTTTACACGTATCAGACTGTCTAGTTTTAGCTTAAACATGCGGCAAACTATGTCCGGCCTGTCCTCGGATTTTAGTCCCTTGGGAATAAGATGTTCTTGAATCTCTGGCCATTTGGGATTGCAAGTGAGGGTGATAAATAGATCAGGATATCCAACTGACCTACATATAGCCATTGCATCTTGGTAATTTTGTATCATGTATCTTGCACCGCCAGTAAATGTAGCTGGCAGGACTACACGTTCTCCCTGTGTAGCACCAATTTGATCTCCTTTGAGAACTGCTTCACATATCCCTTTATACATGTCGCACCTAACGGTTTCTTGGTGGAAACGATAATAGTTAAGCATTGATA